>PYUH01004052.1:126738-170119 GCA_016808085.1 Suaeda aralocaspica | reverse complement strand
GGGGACCGAGTTTAATGTTAAAAACACTAAGTTTGGCACATTCGGCCTCATTTAGTAGGATACACTCGGTGACATCTCATTAAAAAGGGACCGAGTCAAATAATAATAACACCCAATTTGGAACATCCGGCGTCATCAAATATGAATTCGATGTCAATAATGTACAACGCGTCCGGTGTCTAGGCACCTAAAAAGGTTAAGTCTACCAGCAAATATCACTAACTATGATACATCCGGTGTCATGCGATCATGCCGGATATATCGAATTATACTACAAACCCTTGACAAATGTTTAGTTTATCTAAAATTCACTAAGTCAAAGTTGACCCTCAATGTATATTTATAGGGGTTATGACTGGTGGATGAAACCTTCTAAAGGGATTGTTAAAAATTTCTAAGTCCCCTAAAATCTCTAAGTTAAAACACTTAGAACACCAAATTTTTCTAAGTAAAAACACTTAGAAATTTTTCTAAGTAAAAACACTTAAAAATTTTTCTAAGTAAAAACACTAAGAAATATATGAGTTGCTTTGAAATTTTTAAGTAAAAACCCTTAGAAGTTTCTAAGTTAAGGTTGAATCTCATTGTATACTTCGATGTCAAATCAGAACAACTTAAATCAGAACAACTTATACTATGAATCTTTAAGTAAATCTTTAACCAATGTGCAATGGTTCATGAAGAAGTGTTTTGAACAAAGTTATGTCTTATAAAGTCTAGGGGTTATGAGTGGTAAACTCTACAAATACCTCTAAGTAAAGACACTTAGAAATATTTCTAAGTATAAACACTTAGAGATATTTCAAAGTAAAAATGTCTACAAATACTTCNCAAAAATGTCTACGAATACTTCTAAGTAAAAAGACTTAGAAATATGAAACCTGCTTTGCAAATGGAGTATACCCAGATCTGTGAAATTTCTAAGTAAAAACACTTAGAAATATAAAGATGCTATGAAATTTCTAAGTAAAACAACTTGGAAACATATAAAGGAATTGTACGGATGTGCCAAAAATGGATTTAAGCACATTCAATTAGGGACCCAGAAAGGGGACCAAACACCGATGTGCCAAATAGGGTTTGCACACATTCGATTAGGTCACCAGAAAGATATATATATATATATATATATATATATATATATATATATTTGAGCAAACATATTTTCTTCAGGGTAGCTGAAAATGAAATTAAACTAGCTGATCGATCAGCAATTTAAATTAATTCAAGTCCTTGCACCTGATGCTAAACCTATGCAAGTCACAGCATTACAACTTCAGGAGCGAAAGGTACTCCACTTAGAATAAAATAAACTACATCACATCAATATATGTTACGTATTCTATAATTGCAAATCATGCTTACATGCAACCCTTATGATTATGGTAAACAGGCACACAACACATGGCGGTAAGAACAACATAAAAGACATGTCAATTTTGCAAAAATAGCATCAGACCAGCTGCGATTATACTTAGGTTGCGACAAGTGTGGAAAGCGTGCAATATTGCCACTGTCAACACCAGACTCACCACTCAGCTGCAAAAATTACTCTCTAGCTGAAATAAGTTGTGTGCCAAGGTAAATGAATTTTTACCTGAAAAAATTATCCCATTGCATTCACATATGCATACAAAAATATATCTACATGCCATAAATTTAATATTTCTACGATTTATTGGTGTAGAGGTACTCTAAAAACAACGGTTGCCGATGAAACTAGAGAAATAGAACTCACATTTTTCACAAATGAGATTGAAAAGTTGATTGGAATTAAATGTGAATCTTTATGGAAACAAAAGGTAAAATAGAACACCTTAATTTACATGAAAAGTTACCTAACACCAATAGTTCAAATTCGTCACAGCAACCTACTAGCTTAATTTAATAATTTTCACAAGATGATGCTGAAGCATTTGAAGCTATAGTTGCTAATTTGAAAATCAAATGGGCACACATTGTTATCAATCCGCAGCACTTAGCAAAAGTCGTGCATTTTTTGGTCTGCACGTGCAGTTGAAGATGAATAGAATTGTCTCCAATAACACCCTTCAACCTAATGCTCATCTATATTTAGTATGGCATCAAAAATGGAGCTTTGATGTTTTAAATCTACTATAAAATTATCTTTACTAGCTAAAACAATCACCACTAAAAGTAGGACTTTAGTGTCCTTTTTATTATAATATGCGACTTTTTTGTTTTTAGTACCTTATTTTTCTCAATTTTTGAAGTTTTGTATCTTGTGTTTTTTTTTTATTTTAGTACCTTATTTTTACTCAAAACACAAATTTTGGTACCAGATGACAGATTTTGTCAATGAAATCGTTTGGTGGGACTCACTTACGACTGTATTTTACATTTCTTCACTTATTTCTCTTATATCTCTTCGAAATCACATACTATGTATGTATATTCTTCCATTTGAACCTAATTAAATCCTAATTTTTCACTTGCAAAATTTGTTATTTTCTTTTCGAGAAAAATTCATTCTTCCCTAGCAATCCTTGAGATATGTATACAAATTTCATTGATGAATTTTAAAGTTAGAATTCGTAATTGAGTTGGGGTTTTTGCAATTGATTTGGGGATTTTGCAATTGAGTTGGGGATGGATTTAATTAGCAGTTCGTTTGTGGTATGTATTGTTTTGCTCTTTCAACCCCCTATACTATAAAAAGAAGCCATATCTCTGAAATGACTATCATGAGGATGAGACATTGCAGAAAGAACACTTCACCATTTTAATGTCCTATGAATTTGTGGTGAATTCGAATTGAACATCCCTAGCAACGTGTTACATCTATCTACTCTTTACTTTTGTTTGTGTTGAGTTTAGGATGAAAGTTGCAAATTAGCTCAGTTTAATGCACTATGACAATTGACAAATTAAAGGTAGCTTCATTGGTAGATGCAATTAGGTGTTGAAGAAGAGGGAGAGAGATATGAATAAGAGTGCATTAGTGAGGTGTTTATGGTTAAATTGGGGATTTTGAAGATTAAATGGATTAATTAATTGGTAGAAAATGTGTTAATAACATTGATTTGTTGCATTGGGCCCCATTTAACGGAAATAGTGACAGAATCTGTTACTTGGTACTAATATTTGAGATTATGAAACAAAAGATACTAAAATTAGAAAAAAAAAAAACATAAGGTACTAAAGTTCAAAAACTGTAAAAAATAAGGTACTAAAAATCCAAAAAGCCTAAATATGCTTAGTAATGATGAATGCGACTTTCAGGAAGCCGAAGAACACTTAAACACAGGAGGTTTAGTGTTCTTCTCCTAATATGTACTACCTTCTAACTGTAACAGATGTTTTGCAACAACATGCAATCCACTTGAAAAAAAATTATGCATGTTTTAACAAGGCAATATGTAGTCTTATTTAAATTAAATATATATAAAGCAATCATGGAACTTGCTAATTTATTTAGTTTTAAAAAGTCTTAATTACAATGCATATATATTGTTTGGCTCCAAATATTTGCAATAATAAAAACAAAATAAAGCACTAAAGGAATAGATTACTCAGCATAACTGCATAACAACAATCAAAGATACTTAAAAGATACTCCATTTAATAAACTGCTAAAAACCAAAATAGGTTCATAACCTATCATACACATAGCACCAGCTCATACAAACCATGCTACCTAAGCATCTACATAACCACTAAGCATATTCATACATTAAAACAACTACATATGAACTCATCAGCAAACCGTATTGCTAATGAACTACATATTTATTTACCAATGCAGATATAAACTACATACAAACCACTAGGACACAAGGCACCTACGGATGAAACTACCACAGCTCTAGCAATGCACTACATTCTCTTAATTCAGCCTTCTACGTTTTGCAGAAGATCTCTCTAGAGTACCTACAACAAACACAAAAGAATAATATTAAATAGACTAAATCAAAACAGGAAACTACAAACAACCAGAATTTATACCTACATAAGCTACCTTCATCATCAGCAACGACAATATCATTTAATTGTAAACGACTCATTGGCAAAGCTTTAGGTGCAATAACAACACCTGCTTCACCTTCACTGAAAATGGTTTTCCAACCACGACAAACTTCAGACAAGGTGAGCTTAGTGTTGGCATCGCATTTAGGCTTCGCATAGTCAAACAAAATGTCACTGATTGAAAAAGGGTGTGCGCTGCTCAAACCATCACTATTCATTGCCATTTAAACACCTCTAATAGCTAAAACCTATCACCACATAAAAATATGAACGTTATAAAATCGTAAGCAAAATCTAAGCAACATTTAAACAAGCAGAAGAAGTAAAATACAGAAAATGCCTTTATTCAACACTTGCTTACTTATCGCCTTTTACCTTTGCTATGCAAAGCAACTAAAACCTCAACACCTTCCTTTTATAGGCAACCAAATGACTTTACAATGACCATGTATAATTACACCAACTATTCCTTTTAGTAAGTTAATGAATGTTTATTGAATGTACAAACCAAACGAAAAAAACTGAAAATCAGCTTCTTTACACCGCTATGCATCACTGTAGTAAAAAAATGAACATTGAATAATAGCTTTGTTTCTAAATGATGTCATCATAAATAATCTCATATTATTTAAAAATAATGAAAATAGTATACAATTTAATTTTCACCTTAAATAAAAAAACTTAAAATAAATTGTATCATCTAAAAGATACATTTTGTAACAACTTAAACTAAAAACAAGATATTTCATTTAGCATTAATACAAACTAACCCTCCTAATAATTAATAAACAACAACTTGATTAATTGAACCAAAACAAAGACAACAAACTAACAAAAATATTCTTAATAACAAACCAATCCTACAAAAGTCCAACAACTCATAAAAAAACACAACCATAACAAACAAACAAATAAAGTCCAATATTAAACATAGCCCAAACACTAACAACCAACATATATATAAGCATTTTATACTACTACTACTACCTTCCTTCTTATTCTTCCATTATGTATTTGAAGTTTTGTACTTACTATAATGGTCACTGATATAATCCAACATCTCGCACACATCAACCCACACAAGCATAACCAGTTTGCGTTAATTTTGATTGCCCTTCTGCATTCATTAACATTGGCATAACCATTTTGTATGAACACATTAACAATTCCATAATTAGTGCTCTTATAAGTGACTAGGGAAAAAAACAATAATACATATAGTTAATTACATTTATCAACATTAGCATAACCATTTTGGGGCGCCACGCGCGGTGTCACAACTAGTTAAAGATAAAACATATCGAAAAGAATGTACATTATTTGAGAGGAAAGAATATAATAGTTTATAAATTATAAACATCATCATAAAAATAGTTTATAAATTATAAAATTCATCATAAAAAAGGTAAAATTAAGATGTAAAACGAAAGACAACAAAATTTGTTCACCACAATGTTAACTAATATCATATATATTGACTTTTAAAAGTATGAAACATCTTTAGAAATTTACTGAACATTAATTCATTCTAAGAAAACAAATCTTCCAAACTAACCATCTATAGAATTTGTTCAACACTACACACAATGATTTAAACCAAAATATAAAACACTAATATTAATATGTAGACCAACCTTAGATTCTATAAATATCTAAACTGTACAATTCTTCATGTTCAGAACTTTCTCCATTAAGGGTCCGTTTGGTAGGTCGTATAACATTTTTGGATGAAAATAGTTTTCCATGAAAAATCTTTTACATTGGAAAATTCATTTTCATGAACAATTTTCATGGTTTGGTTGCATGTAAAATGATTTTACATTTTAAGTATTTTTCATTGTTTGGTTGGATGAAAAATCAAGTATTTCAATTGTAAGGAAAAGTATTTTCCTTCTAAGTTTGATGGAAAAGGTTTTCCTCCCATTTTTAGGGGAAAAAGTTTTCAACATGGTGGAAAACCATTTTCCACCCCAAGTTTTACATTTTAATATTTTACTCCAAACCGAACGATGTAAAATGGGAAAATTGTTTTAGGGGAAAATGTTTTACACCCTACTAAATGGGCCCTAACTCTTAATTTCTTTGGTTCTTATTGCACATTAAAATCTCCTTGCAATAGCGAAGCCTTAGAAATAATAAAAAAACATCATGTGTTACAAATGAAATAATGGCTTTAGCTTTCCAAAAAACAGTTTACATAAAATTTATAAAAAAAATAAAAAAAAAAAAAAACATTAAGTAAAGAAACATACATCATTTAGGCCCTGTTCTCCTCGTCTTATTTTTACTTATTTTCAGCAAAAATAAGTTCAATTCAGCAAAAATAAGTTCAGATTAGCAAAAATAAGTTCAGTTCAGCAAAAATCAGTTTCAATCCTTAATAAATTGTTAATGATTTCAGCAAAAATAAGTTCAGTTCAGCAAAGATAAATTCAGATAAGTAAAAATAAGTTCAGTTCAGCAAAAATAAGTTCAGATAAACAAAAATAAGTTGAGGAGAACATAGCCTTACTCTAATACAAGTATCCCATCCTTCAAGTAAACCCATGTAAGTCTCCATGCCTCATGACATAAATGTTACAGTCATTAACATTACCGTTGTCCCTCTGGCATACCTTACAAATTCACTTTCATTTTTCTGCCTGAGTAACCTTTCTAATTTTTTTAGATATCAAATATTCAGCAAAACAATTTTTTGCAAAATAAAATTAAAATAGTAATTAAGATACTTAAAATAAATAAGTATTGAAATAGATAAAATTTTCTAAAGTTTTAAAAAAACCATTTGATCAGGAAAGTTTGAATATTTTGAGCTTAATGGAAAATCTTCTTGCAAAGATCTATTATCCAATATACCAAGAGAGTTTTAGGTAGAAATTCACGACAAACAAGTAAAAATGTCCTGCATGCCAAACAGGGAAGAAGACCTACAAAAAAAATTAAAAATTCAAGTCACAAATCATTAAACAAACTTATATTGGAATAGAACATCATGAACAATATAATATAAAACACATTAGTTAGTTACAGTAAAATAAGAAATTAAAAGAAATATAATTAAACAAACAAAAACTCTGAAACAACAAAAATAACATTACAAAACAGAAAAATAAAAATAAAAAACAATAGCTATTAACACATAAAACATTTTATAAACTATATAAATATTTAATTATTAAAAAAAATTACCAAATCATAGTCAGCAACAGAGTCAATATTCATTTCCATTAAATCATTATCTACAACTTCCTTAAATCTTTCATATCTTTGTTCAACTTTGTACTCGGGATTAGATCCAATTGAGTCGTTTGTGCATAAAATACTCTAAACATTACAACAAGTTAAAGTTAAGTTAAATACATTGTAAAAAATAAAAACGAAAAATAATTAATTATAATGTTTTCAATTAAACTACTTACAATTTCAGTGATAGGGAAAAATAATCTGTGAGGATAATCTTTAGTTCTGACTCTATTTTGATCAGTCAACATAAAAGACCATGCATCTATTATGTTGTTCCAAATATCTTTCTTTGGACAAAAAGATTGCATGTTACTTCTATCAATAAAGACTGACCGTGCATCAAATATAGGATCCCTAAAAGTAAATAATTTAAAGCCAATTGTAAAACATAATAGAAAACATTTTGGAAAACATACTTTGCATATAAATAAAACAAATTAATCACATTACAAAACAATAATCAAAGATAATAGAACAATAGACAAAAAAAGAATCTTACTTATCTTTGATATATGTTTTCAAAACATAGTCCAACATCAACTCAGAAAGATCATCATCATCACTGTTATCACTGTCATCCTTTAGCAGATGTGAATACTGAACAAGGAATGGAGATTGTAATCTTGTTGGAACCAACTTAATTAAAGTCATTTATAAAACATGTGTTTCAAATAAATTATCAATAACAATCAAATCCAAATCATACAATTTTAAACATATTATTAGGAAAAAAAAACAATTAACAATATTTAATAAAACATATCAGCTTAAAAGACATGACACAAACTTACATGTTCTAATTCTAAACATTAGCATCTACATTGATATAAACTTCATTTTTAAACATATCTACAATGGGAATATCTTCAGCAGCTTTAGGAGTGACAAGAGTAGTCTTTGGCAGACCAAGAGAAAGGTCCAATTTAAGACTTAGAGGATCCCTTAGCATCTTTTTCTTCAGAAAGGCTCTTTTCCTTAGCATTTTTGTTTCCAATATCAACTTTTAACTCTCTCAATTATTGTTCCTGTCCCAACTCCTTGTTGCATTTCTAAAACAATTCTATCAGATATCATATTCTTATTCCAATAAGAAAGAAGAGGTAATGCTGTTGGAGGATAGATTGTCTGCCTCTGAACTCTATCAAAGTAAAAAAAAAAAAAAAAAAACAACAAAAAANAAAAAAAAAAAAGCTACAACGCATATAAAAAAAATCATTTATTAATAAGGAAACAATAGAAATATTTGATAAAACAAAAAAAGTAATAAAAAAAATAATAGACTCAGAATATAAAACATACCATTAAGAAATGAATAGGACCAAAAAAATATCTTTTGGGTTTTCCTTTTCAATAAGTAGTACAAAGAATAAGACTATCTCTTGTATAAAGACACCAAAACAACTTTGGAATATTCTCAATGTCAATACATGAATACAAAAAGTCAAACCTTGGTTGCTGATTAGTAGTTGACTTGATGAAAGTATTCACTAACACAACTAAGAAAGTTCTTTTCCATTTATCAGAAACACCAATTTCAGTATCAATCAAAATACTAACTAATTCTGAAAGTTTCGATAGACCAGTTTCAACATGAACATAGTTTCTCCAACTAGTCATCATATTAATATGATCTTGCTAAAACTCCTCATGCTCCTCAACAAAATCTCTATTATAATTCAGTCCATAAACCAAATTGACATCAAAATCTTCAACTTTAATTCTCTTATCCCATTCCAAAACTAATTCAGAACTAGCTTCATCAAACAGTTTTATCAAATTTGCAAGAAACTTAGGTTTATACCTAGGAATGTCTAATTAACTTCAAAAAGGCACCAAATCCCATATCGGCTATAGTTGTTTATCAACTTGTTGTTCTTCTTCATCATTAATAGCAGCTAGCAATCCTAAAAATTGACTTGTACTAATCCTAACATTCAAGAAGTTAAAACCTTCATCATCCTATATTTCTACAACTACTTTATCACGCTTTGCTACTTTCTTAGGTACAAAAGATTCATCATCAAGTTATCGTTTAGCCATATTTGGCTTTTCAACAGTAAGCCTATAGAAACAAAACATGAACGGTAAAATAGAGTATAATATTAAAGAACAAAACAATAGTCCAATACAAAAAAAAAAACAATATCTAAATAGAATAAACATGATATCAATAAAACAAAAATATACAGCAATATTACAAACCATTAAATTAACAAAACACATAAGAAATAATATATAACACTAAGCATTGTATGAAAACAACAAACAAGCATATCAATTAAATAGAACAAACAATAGCACAAATCAATATATGAATAGAACAAAACAATGTATCAATGTGAAAAAACAATTTATCAATAAAAAGAAACAACGCATTAATATTACAAAACACAAAACTTAAAATATCAAAAGCAGAATATAAATCAAATCATACTTATTCTAGTATTTTTGTACTCATCTACTTCCCCGTTAACACTGCAAATCAAATAAAACAAAGTTTTTCTGCTATAAAACAATTATAATTAATAATAGGACACTTAAATCAAATAACCTTACATCAATAACATTTAAATTACAAACATAAATCAAATGAACACAATTAAATTAAAAATAAAAACACATGCAACTGTATAGAATTAACCAAAACAACAAATATATCATTAGGGGTGTGCATAATTAATCCGGTCTTCGGTCCGATAAAATCAAGGATCCCGGGTTTCCGGTCCGGTCCAAGACCAAAAATTTCAAGTCCGGACCGATTGGACCAATTTCCTTGAGAAAACAAATTTTTTTAGTTAAGTAATGTAAAAGTTTACTATATATAAAGTTTTTTTTGTTATAGAAAATACAGTCTTTGTAGAGAGTATTAGGAGAATAGATGTGTATATCCCATTCAACTATAATACCATATATATATATACAAAGTGAGTAGGGTTTCTTGTACAGTAAACCCTAGTATATAGAATATTCTAGATTATACAATAATAAGTATAATGGGCATCCACCTTAATATATATATTATATAACACTCCCCCTTGGATAACCATTATCGAATAGTGTGCCTCGTTAAAAACTTCAACTAAGAAAAACCCTATGGGAACAAAAAACCTAGTGAAGGAAAAAGAGTGCATCACTTTCGTAATACGCTTTAATATGTTGCCTCATTAAAAACCTTACCAGGAAAACCCAATATGGGACAAAACCATGGTTAAGGGAAAAAGAGTGCAACGCGTATTTTCTCCCCTTGATGAATGCATAACTTGAGATCTTTTAAAATAATGAACCCAACGTCTTTGGTAGTAGCTTCGCAGGAATAAAATTCAACTCCTTAGTAGTTGATCCTTCCTGATTGGACTTCAATCTTCAACATAAGATATATTCATTCCTCCGTACTCTTGAAAATAATACTTACATTGTGTTTATCATTACTACATATTTGTCAAGTTGCCATAAATATTAAACTTATACCTTCTTCTGGAAGCTATATAAAGTAGCTGTTGATAATTACATATTGATCATAATTTATGGCAACTTGTGATATTATCAACATCATTGTCTAATCTTATGTAAATTAGTAATTACATTTAAGTAATTCTTATTTGTTTATGGTTCTTCTGGACCATAAAAGGATTATCCTTATAATATCAAGTTCTGAAATGAACATAAGATTCTGATTAGCACTCACATACTCAAACTTCAGGTTGAGTGTTGTTAATTTAGTCTTAAACTCTTCAGGAGTTTGATAATAATATCACCATTATCCATTGAGGTGTTCAAAATACTTCGTATAGAACTTGAAGCACTAGATATTTGAATATGTCTTGTACAAGTTCTTCTGAAACTTTTATGCATAATTCACAACATGCTATTAAAACACCTTCATCTGTATAATTTCATCACAAATATATTCTCATTGGAGTATAAAATTTTTAATGTAAATCTTCATACTATTGTAAACACAACTTACTATATAATGGACAAAATTTTACGTATATCACAATTATTGTATAAAATTAGTACATGTAATATGATGAGATGTGAAATTTATATGGACAAGATTTTGAGCATAAAACATATACTACGTATATAATGAGTGATGCATCTAATCACTATTTGACACATGCAATAAATAATGCGTTTATCTACGACTCACACATGCACATAAATGTAAGATTAAAAAAATGCAAGACACTGTACAATGTGAATTTCAAAAATTCATTGTTGGACTTCTAGTCCTTAATGATCATCATTATGCATCTTTAGTTGGACTTCAAGTCCATGATTATCTCTGATCATTGTCAATATGTCGACATAAAAGTGGAATTTTATTTCAGATCCCTATTCTCAAATCCACTACTTTTGCATATGCATATAATCCATCGGTTCCATCATATACCGGTATCACATTTTTCAAGATATAATTTGCATGCTATTTTACAATGATATCTGAATACATTTCCCATTGGTACCATTAGTCAATTATAACATCTTCGTTCTTATATCATAGGCCATCTGTTATAATTCAGATATCTATACCACTTCCGGGGCATACATTATGGCATTAATATACCGTTACACTTTCAATAGTGTCAACTGCACTTTCTTGCCATATATTACATATTTATTTTGGAACCGATCATACAACCTACACTTCAGGTGTAGTGATTCAAGTATTATTGGCAAGATTTATCTCAATGTATACACATAATATGACCAAAATGTATCTTTAACGGTATGTAACATGAGACATAACTGAATACAAATCAAACCATAGATGTGCAACATATCTTGATAATATATAGACAAAAGTTGGCAATAATATCTCAAATAGTCATTATAGGGATCATCACTTTATAATTTAGTAATTTTGCCAACTTATCCCAATTCTTCTCCCCCTAAGTTGGTAAAATTTTCAAATATAGGGGCATCATATTCTTAACCAACTTAGTGTATAATTTCATGTGCAAAAATATTTCATCTAATAAAAGATTTATTAACAAATTTCATCGTTTAGAAGAGATATATTCAACAAAATATTTGTCTCTTCTGGAGAACGATATTAATCGATGAAAACCATCTCTTCTCTAACTTATGATGCACATCACACATTTGTTTATAAATTCATCATAAACTGTTCTCTTCTAGAGATTAATGACAATGGGGAGACAATTATTGTGCAGTTGTCGGTTTATTCTTGTGTGCTGACATTCAACAGCCCCAATAAAAAAAATGATTGTTATATAAACATAATCATGACTTAGCTTATACGCATGTAACTCCACTCAATGGTGATCTTTTGGATTGCCAATGACTTTGATAATGAGTTTTACTTAACGTGTTAACATACAAGGTGATTTGATAAGCCTTTAGTCACATAGTATAGAACAACATATAAGCTATTTTAGTGAACTTCTGGTCACTCATTGCATATCAATATCCAAAGTTGATCAAAAATAGATTTTTCTTTTCTTGAAATTTTCTTAAAAATCATAATCCAAATATAGCTCAATTTCAATGTTCGTTAATTATGTCTTGCCATTCAAAACATTTCACATATCTAACATGAGAGAGCGTCAGCACATTATTTCATATCAAATTGAAACTTCAGGTTTCCCTTACGGGTGATTATACTATACATTAAACCCGGATGGCCTAATTGAATTATCACATCCAATCACTTTCTAAATTCTGGTCAGTTTTCAAACAATAGTGATCACTTTATTATGCCTACTCCATGCATGGCCATGATGATTAATATGATGTGATATAAGAACACTATCAAGTGTTTCTTTCTATACTTGGCAAGACTAATACTTTATGCAACAATCATTATTCATACTCTGCTAGAGCATTGATTATTATTATCATGATACATGTTAATTAAGTTGGACATATTATACTCTTCTAGAGTATTTTATATAATCTTGGCACATATCAGTTTTACTAAACATAAATATATTCTAATGAAAATTCATCATAACGTATTATTTTCTTTCATATTCAACGATAATTATGTTCATAACGAAATAGTCTACCACGTTTCAGGCTTAATCTATGTTCGTGAGCAACTTGTGTTGTCCTTCTGCGACAACATTAATTTTAATCAGGGCACTTATGATTAATTTAAAATCAATGACATTCTAAATCATTCATATCCATTTTCAGGATGGTATCATTATTCTAAACATTTAACTATCTTGTTGCCATCTTTATTGAATAAATCATTTATATGTACCAAACTGACCATCAATGTATTTTATAACTCATGGAATAAAAAATACTATCTCCCCCAATCCTTGCATATGGGGACATGAAATTATTCCAACAACATTTAATCTCATATTCTTCTTAAGCCATGAATTCTTTAGGCAATGTCATGTATCAAGTAAAGCAAAATATTGTTACCAAACTAAACATGTTCCTTTTTGCCCAAATATTCTTTATAATAAAAGTCCTCAAACGTATGGGCATAATAGATACATTTTCAACTTAGTTGCTCACAATGTCATACTCAATTTCTTAAACTCATAAATTTTTCCTTGCTATTAGTATATTATGTATTCGATCATGTTTGTAGTTCATCTTTATAAACTTTTATGAATTATTATAAGGTAAATATCATGCCAACAAGCTATCATCTTATACCAACATATATGCAATTTCTCATTCACTTCTGGCAATAAGGGAGTGTAATTAGTTATTTTCTCACTAATAGTTTGACATTGAGAATATTTACCAAGAAGTAAATGTCTCAACTATTTAAAATCTTTGAATATTATTTTCACATGACATTGTGTAGACAAAACATAGTTGTTTTATGAATGATGGCATATCTAAGGGTACCGTAGCTATAGAAACTTCTCAGTCATGAAAATATCATCATATTATCCTTGAGGATTCTCAACCCTTTGTAAATTTTAGGAGCATCATTTTCGTATGTATGAGTATTCTTCATAAAACTAAGGAAATTCAGGTCCGTATATACAAGAATTTCATGTTCAAAACTCATTATTTCAATCCTACTCCATATAGGTATATGAATTATCCTTAAGTTGAATCCAATCATGCACCAACCTTTCATTACTAATATTATGATAATATGTATAGTATCATAACAGTGTCATCTTATGAGATAAAGCACTAATGTAACACAGGTAAGGTCATAAATGTCAAGAGTTATACATCAAAAGTAATAGCACACTAACAGTCACAATGTTACACAATTACAAAAGTAATATAGTCGTAAGCCCGTGCCTCCTTAAAGAGCTATCATTACTTCCTATTAAAATTTATGCTATCAATCGACAATCAATTCGTTCCACATCTAGTTATCATAGTAAATAAATTACCCTTAAATTTATATCAAAATTATATTCAATATTCCATAAGGAACACTTAGTGATAAACATAATTTGAGGTCAACTAAAAAAAACTCATAATGCATAAAAAATTACTAAAAGCAAGAATATGATCATCAACAGAGACCAAATGCGTCATCATAAGTATGTAGTCCGTCCAAAATAAACTTCACTTAAATTAGTCAAAACAAGTTCTTGTCATTCTGTTGACGACTATATCTTATAGGGAATATCGTAGGTGTTTTTGAAACTAAGCTGAAATACTAAGAATAAAACTAAATAATATGTTAATATAGCTCCCCTTATGAAAGGAAATTTGTAACACACCATATAAACATCGTAAGATTCATAACAAGTACTTCTTATAATAGTTGGGTCAAAGAAATAGAAGACTAAAATTACATAGATAAAAATTATTAGAAGCAATAATTAAGCATAATTATGCACTAACATCACTAAACTGATTTGCAACTAAATAATTCAGAAAATATATTCAATGGCATACAAATGACTACTTAAGAGATTATGCTAATAAAGTAATAAGTTTGGAACCATCATTTTTTTTTTGAAGCATTTGTACGCTAGACTAGAAAAGGCTCTCCCTTTATAAGTTAAAACATATACTACATAAAACCTTAAATATCTGATGTATAAGGTCATTGATAATGCAAGATATAACTATTGTTTTCCTTGATTGTTTCTAGCTACGAGTATAATGGAAAAGAATTTACTTCAATACAAAGATAATACTATATCCTACTATGCATTGAAAACATCGGAGTATTGGACCCTTTATTGTTGAATATCTATCTATTCAATTACAACCTTTATATTAAACCAAAAGTAATCAACCATAAAGAACTCTAGCAAAAACTACAAGGTCAACATATGTCATTTTGGTTGGGTTCTGGGGCATAATGATACAATTGATCGGACATTTGACTAATTAAATTATAAATATTTAATCAATTAGAGCATGATGATGTAATTGAATTATACAAAGTTAAACAACTTAATCGATTTAATGGTACCCGAAACACACATAATTGATTTAATTCATGAAACTTAAACGATAAATTAATTTAATCAAACATAAGCATACCTCTAATTTGTGGCTGAGAAATGAAAATACCTCTGAATTCATCAATACAACCTCACAAATTTGATTAGAGAATTATGCATATCTCAAAAATTGGTTATAATTAGAGCATCGTGCTGATAACGTGTTATAGAAAATACAGTCTTTGTAGAGAGTATTAGGAGAATAGATGTGTATATCCCATTCAACTATAATACCATATATATATATATACAAAGTGAGTAGGGTTTCTTGTACAGTAAACCCTAGTATATAGAATATTCTAGATTATACAATAATAAGTATAATGGGCATCCACCTTAATATATATATTATATAACATTTTTTAGTTAAAATATTAAATTTATTTATGGTTTATATATCATTATATTTTATGTTCTAATTAGAATATATATAAGAAGAGAATAATTTTTTTTGTTAGTAATAAGTATTTTTTTTTAAGAAAAAAATTGAAAAACTTAGAAATTCAGGTCCAACTGGTCCAAAATAGGTTCGGACTGGAAAATTTAGGTTCGGTCCCGGTTCCAAGGAAACCGGGAATTGCGGTTCTTCGGTCCAACTGGTTCCTGTCCGGTCCGGTCTTGGACCGCTGCACACCCCTATATATCATAATGAGCAAAATAAACACTAAAATACAAAAAAGTGCTTAAATAACACATTGAAATAAATAACAAACACTAGAATACCAAAAAAATTAAGAAAAAAATGTAGATCTAGCAAAAAAACAAAAATCAAATATATACGGATCGTGATATAACACACAGGGCGGAGGCCGATTATACACCTATGTCAGGTGTATAGGCATTTTTTTCATTGATAATACTAACAAAAACGATAAAAAGACAAATTGAAGTACATGCATTAAGAAAATAAAAACAAATGAAACAATAACTCGAACAAATAAAACAAAGAATTAACATAAAAACACCAAAAACAAAACAACTTTATATAAAAGCGAAATCACACTTCTTTTTAGATTTTCCTTCGTCTTCCTTCTATTTTTACTTTTTTAATTTAATTGATTCAACCATCTTTTTTAAAGAATCTTCTTCACCAACTATTGAAGACGAAAAAAATCTCAATCAATTTATATAAATGACCAAAAACAACAAAATTAAAAATAGAAGTAAGAACTTACTTTGATTTCGGCGGCATTTTCCAAAATAGTCGACAAAATAACACTAAATTTACTAGAATTGTAAAATTTTAAAAGAGAATAAACTTAGGGCTTGAAAGAAATGTAATTGTAATTGAGAGAAAAACAAGAGAAACTAACTTTTATTTTATGTAGAGAAGTGAAGATTGAAACAAATGTACCAAAATTTAAACCCAAATCATCAAAAAAGAAATTAGTAACTGCTTTAAAAATATTATTTTAAAAATAATTTTTTGTAATATTTAGAATTTTAAAAAAATTTAAATGGATAAATGTAAAAAAAATAATCAAGTAAAGAAGTTATAACTTACCGGTTTAGAATTGTATTATTAAAAATAGTTCATGTTCTATATAATTTAAAATAGCTGTCTACCTCCACATGTTTTATGTAATTTATAAATTTTTTTATCTAAAAACATTTGAACCAATGTTTTATGAAATTCAGTAAATGTTCTATATAATTTTAAATAACTACCTACGTTCACATGTTTTATATAATATATAAGTTGTTTTATGTGAAAAATATTTGAACTAATGCTTTAAAATATTAAGCAAATGTTTTATCTAAAATATATTTGAGTCAATGTTTTATAACTTTGAACAAATAATTTATAAGTGAAGATCGAAATGAATATATCAAAATTTAAAACTAAATCATCAAAAAAAGAAATTAGTAACTGCTTTAAAAATATTATTTTTAAAAATAATTCTTTGTAATATTTAGAATTTTAAAAATATTTAAATGGATAAATGTAAAAAAAAAACAAGTAAAGAAGTTATAACTTAACGGTTTACAATTGTATTATTAAAAATAGTTAATGTTCTATATAATTTAAAATAACTATCTACCTCCACATGTTTTATACAATTTATAAATTGATTTATCTAACAAAACATTTGATCCAATGTTTTATAAAATTCAGTAATTGTTCTATATAACTTAAAATAACTGCCTACCTCTACATGTTTCATACAATATATAAGTTGTTTTATCTAAAAAAACATTTAAACTAATGCATTATGAAATTTAGTAAGCAGGCCTGGTTCTAGGGGTAGGCCTGGGTGCAATGGCCTAGGGCCTAGGGCCTAGGTCTGAGGGGGACCCAATATTCAGCAAAGGTAAAATGACGGGGAAAAGAAAAATTTGAAGTATATATCTTCCACAAGTACTTTAACACAAATCACTAACTGCATTTAATGACTAGTTATGCGTAATGCTAGAAGAGTTCTTGAAATATTTGAAGTATATATCTTCCACAAGTACTTTAACAAAAATCACTAACTGCATTTAATGACTAGTTATGCGTAATGCTAGAAGAGTTCTTGAAATCCTAAAATTAGTTAATGCAAACCAAGCAATAAATATAATTTAAATTTAGCTTGACCCTAATCAAAAAAATTAATTGCATTATTGTGTTTATGTATGAATAACTTTTTTTTAGGATACATTTGGACTCCCTTATTGTAATTGGTTGTTGTTTGGAAATTAAAAGGTTTGACAAGTTAGTAGGACCTACCTAGGGGTATATAATTTAAACTTTAAAAATGATAATTCGTCTAAAATGAGTATTATACTCCGTTTTTTTGTAGGAAATAAACATGTGGCTTTAAATTTATAATTTTTTATTTTGGAAAAATTTGAATATATATATATATATGTATATATATATATATATATATAAATTGTTGACATCAATATTAAAAAAGAAATAAGTCTTGAGTGACACGATTATATGTTTAACTTTTCCCCAAGGCTAATAGCTTTTGGATGAAAAGTGGATTGCAGTAAACTTCAGATACTCTAAATCATTATAATAATGTAAAAAAAAAAAAGCAAATGAAAAACACGAGAAAAGGAAAAAAAAATACTTGGTATGTAATATAACCTAAAGTATATGATAAATTCTTTAAAAAAAAAACCCAACTTCACCAAAAATTATAGTGTTGCACAAAATTAAATGATTAAACAATGATCAATCAACGAAGTTGAGATTTACGGTATAATAACTAACATTATAGTATTTGCAAAACATGGTAATTGTTAATTTGACAAGAATTTTTTTTGTAGTATGTAACAAGGGTGCATATTTATTGTTTCGCCTAGAGCCCATAAAATATCACAACCGGCCCTGTTAGTAAGTATTCTATAACAAAAATATTTAAACTAATATTTTGTAACATTAAGAAAATTTTAAATCCAAAATATATTTGAACTAGTATTTTATAACTATAAACAAATGTTTTACCCGCATAAATCCGGATGTATCTCTTGTTATGTATCCAGGTGCACTCGAATCTTGATGGGAAACTAAACATATGGACGGTACGGCTGTGGGTTGTATACAGGCTACACCATCTGTCAATTAATCCTTTCTCTTTCTCTCTCTTCTTCCTCCAGCAATCTAACTAACGATCATCTTCTTATATCATCAGATCTCATTTTACTCCATTGTTAACTAATCTAAGGTAACATTTTGATTTCTTTACTTTATTTCCTCATCATTTTACATCTCAATTAACCTTTAATCATATACAATTCCCCAAAAAATATGAACTCCAATTACAGCAACAAAAAAACTAGTACTACACCATCCTTTGATTTCGATTTAGGTATTGGATCTAATCGTTCTAATACATCTTTAAATGATCAGAAAAACAAATCAAATTATTCTAATTTTAATTCTAATTCATATATGACATCATCTTCGTTTTCGCAATCGAAACAACCTTCATCGGCTATGCCATCGTGGCAACCGGGGAAACCCTCGTGGACCCACCAACCTGCTCCGAGTAATCCTGGGTTAACCCGGTCTGAGCTGGGGGGTCCGAATTCTATGGTGGGGGATATATCTGGAAAGAGTTGGAATTCTACCAAGCCGGCAACTGGGTTAACTACTTCTACAACTGCGAGTATTGGAGTTGTCGGAGTTGTGAGTAAGAATCCTAATTTGTTTGGTGATTTAGTTAGTTCGGCTTTAGGGCCGAACAAAGGTGGTATGATGAGTAATAGTAGTAGTAATGTTCCGTTGAAGAATGCTGCCCCTGTTAAGGGTTCGTTTTCGATGGGCGGTGTCGCGGATTCTTTGCCGAAAGTAAGTGGGAGTAATGTTGGTTTGGGTTCTTCTCAGAGTTATGGGAGTCTTGGAGGTGTGAGTAATAGTGGTGTTGGTATGACTAAGAGTTCGAGTGTTGGTGGTAATTCGATGCGGAATTTAGGTGGTAGTGGTGGTGGCGGAGTAGGGATGAGCTCGAATAAAGATCCATTTGGTTCTTTAGTTGATTTTTCGTCGAAGCCAATGAATGGTGGTGGTAGTCTTAATTCATCTTCAAAAGCTACTGCTTCGACCTCATCGAATGATTTTGGGTTTGGGGATTTCCAAAACGCGCCTAAATCAAATGCACCTTTATTTCCGTCTGGCAACACTGGTTCCAATTCAGTTGGACCAAAGCCAATGAGTGGTGGTAGTTTTAGTTCATCGTCGAAAGCTGCTGCTTCGACCAAATTGGATGACTTTGGAATTGGGGATTTCCTAAATGCGCCAAAATCAAACAATTCTGCGTTCCCATCTGGCAACACTGGTCCGGACTTGTTTGGATCAAACTCTACTTCAGTTCCGAATATGGATAGTTTTGCTACACAGAACCCTGCACCACCTGCTCAGTCTAGTGGTGGTGATTCGTTTGACATGTTTTTCTCTTCCACAACTAATGTTGGTAGTGGTGGTGCTGCTGTATCAGATAGTGCGGTTGGCGGACAGCAGTTTTCAGGTGGGGATGATTGGGGTATGGATTCAGAGTTTGTAGGGCATGATGGGGGAAATACTACTGAACTTGAAGGGTTGCCTCCACCTCCTGCTGGTGTTTCAGCTGCTAGTGCGAAGGCTAAAGGTCTGGATAATTATAAGCAGGGGCAGTTTGCTGATGCCATCAAGTGGCTTTCTTGGGCTGAAATTCTCATCGAGAAAGCTGGTGATGTTGCTGGCTCTATAGAGGTCTTGACTTGTAGGGCCTCGTGCTACAAGGAAGTTGGGGAGTATAAGAAGGCTGTTGCTGATTGTACTAAGGTATACATTTCACCACCATATAATTTACATTGTGTTTTGTGATTCTAGTTTTCTATCAATCTGAGAAGTTTTGTGATTCTAGTTTTCTATCAATCTGAGAACTTATGTTTTTTGTTCTGTTATACTTCATGTCATTGAGTTTCTTTCTCTGTATTATCGTATTGGTGAAATTTATTTTTCTTATGTAGTGAAGTTGTGAATTAGTAAGTGCTTATTTAGGTCTTTTAGTCTTGAAGAGATGGATGTTTGGTTTAAACAAAAATATTATGAGGTGTGGGTTTAGAATGACTAAAATCTTGCAATAAAAAATTATTAAATATAAACCCATACTTCAAATCCCTTTGGCACGGGGTTTAAAAACCCAAGGGGAGGTGGGTTTGGCTTTGGCTCATACCAATACCTCTATTATCATATTAAAAAGTATAAAAGTCACAACTCGAGTAACAACCAAGCTTCTAGTATTATGAATCAAGATCCCCTACCACATTGGTTTCATTCCAAATTCCGAATCCATAACAACTTTTGTACTCAATGCCTATTGAATGGCACAAGGATTTTGAGCATGCTTCAATGTTGGGGTCAATTAACTCTTACCTCAACTTTGAGATGGCAAAAGTAGAGCGATTCAAAAATAGATATAGACTAGTAGTTGCCGTAAGGTTTGAATTATGCTAGGAGTGCGATGCTGATATGTGGAAGCTTGTAGATGGAGAGTCTGTCTACCTACCTTGCTTCATCTTTTCATTGACAATTGAAAAATCTTGAAAAACTTTTCATGTAATACTATGTCTTCTTTTTCTTCATGGTTCGCAAGATATCTATCTATGAAATTGGACCCGTTTGTGTGATTAGTGAGTGGCAACCTTCAATGTTCTTTACTCTCCTTGGTCACCAATGCGCCCAAAATGTCTTATAATCACTACAAAGCCTACAAGGATTCTCCAAAAGGTCCCTAGCATCACAAATAAGCATGAAGCAAGTTAGAGTGTTCAATTTAGGAAGGATTTATAGGGGGTGTTTGGTTGCTAGCTTTTCAGCTAGCTTTTAGTCAAACAACCAAAATACTTGTTTGTTTTTTGACTTTTAAAGCTTTTCAGCCAAAAGCCACAAGCTAGTAAGTAAGTAAATTACAATTTTATCCCTTGAAAATTAAAATAATTTCATTTCTTAATTAAAATAAATAAAATAAGCATGCCCTTAAAGGTAATTTTACATACTAACAACCAAAAGGCAATAGCTAGTTACCAAACAAAACAACTAACAACTACCAGCAAATACAACCACCCAGACAAACAAGCTAGCAGCTACCAGCCACTTACCAAACAGGGCCATAAACTAGTAGTTGGCATAAGAATTGAATTATGCAAGGATTGTGATGCTGATATGCAGAAGCTTTCAGGAAGTAGACGGAGAACCTATCTTCCTACCTTGCTGAAGCTTTTCATTGACATTTGTAAAACTTTTCTTGTAAAATCCTGTCTCAGTGTCTTCTGCTTCTTCATTCCCTCATTCCCTGCTAGTGTTTCTACATAGTCGTAAAGCTTTTTATAGAAACTATATATAGTATTTAGGCTCTTTAGTAAATATCAGCCTAGGGTATGTATTTTGAATCAAGGGACTGGATTGTGATTTCAAACTAGTGAAAAAGGATATTAAGGCTTATCCAAGGTTACATGTAATTAGTTGCATGCTTAAGTCACAGAGATTGTTGTAGCTGCTTTTGCTATCACAGTTAAGTCACTTAAGTAACTGATGCAGCTTCTCACCATTTTTATATTACTTTTCATTACAAAGTGAATTTTTGAATGCTAAAAAGTTACAGTTCATCGTTTATTATCTGTTGTTCCATATATTCTTCTTATGTTACACTTGAAAATATAATATTTGACCCCTAATCTTGTTATATTGTGAATACCTGATTGGCTGTGAATATTTTTAATGACTATTTTAAGTTTTAAATGTAAATTTTAATGGTACTCAATTAGGAAAGTAGCAGTTTGCTTAATAGATTATAGTTGGTGTTGCAATAGTATATGGATTTTGGCGTTCTTTTTTTTTTATTTTTTTATTTTTTTAAATAATAATATGGAACGTTTTTTTAACAACTTGTTGAACACCCTTTGAGAATGACAAGCTTTTGTTTGTGAGCAAAAAAAGGTTAAATCTGCTGTGATAGTATGCGTTGCACAATCTTAACAACAACACTCTAATGTCCTGGACATGCACCAGCCTTGCTTCTAAAGATGCCCTATTCATCAAAACGCATCTAATCTACCCGCTTAGTGAAGCACGAGTCTACTAGCATATGAAAAATTTGTGATTTTTTGTTTCCAATTGTTATAAACTGAAATGCATATGCCAATTAAGTTTGATCACATGAGTTTGAGTTTTAAGAAATCTTTGGCACTTCAACCTTTTGTTCTCTCTTGCATACTTTAGTTTGTGTGAAAGTTGGCCTCAGTTTCATGCAACCTGGGAAAAAAAAGTGAATCCTTAATCTTTATATGTTACAATCTCTCTTCTTTGTGTCCCAGATTGGGAATCATGTGAGTAACTAATTGGCTATAAATATTTATTTTGATTATTTTATAAATTTTAAATGTGATTCCTGATAGCACACAAGTAGCAGAGTAGCAGCTTGATTTATAGAGTATAATCGAGCAGTAATCTAGGGCTTCTGGTGATTTTAAAACACATCTTTTGGTATTTTCACTGAAATGTTGAACGTTATTTTAGTAATGATGAGCTTTTGGTGGCCTGTGTGTGAGAAGAGGCTAGATCTGCTATGAAGTATTCATTGCACAATCTTAGCGATAGCACTGTATGTCCTGGACATGCACCAGCCTTGCTTTAAGGATGCCCTATTCAAAAACTGCATCTAGTAAAGTCTGAGTCTACTTGCACATGAAAAGGTTTGAAGTAAAATTGTTACTGTTTCCAATAACTGAAATGCTTATGACAGGTAAACTGGATCACAATAGCTTATGAGTTGTAAGAAATCTATAGAATTTTGACTTGTTTTCTCCTTCATACTCTAGTTTGTGTGGTAATTGGTCTCAGGTTCACACAATCTGGGAAAAAACTGAACCGTTAAATGTTACAATATCTCTTCTTTTTGACCCAGATTGGGAATCATATTCATTTTCTTGCCTCCACCAATCTTAATGAAAATTACTACTGTTAAAGCTTAGCAAATTAATCTTCAGATTTTGCAGAAATATGATCATCAAAAATATGATCATCAACTAGATTTTGCAGAAAATTTACTACTTTTACAGAATGTGGTAGGTCAACTTAGGTTTTTGAGTCAGATAATTTTTGCATTTGAAATTCCGCTGGTTATAATAACTGAAAGTCTTTCCAGGGACAAGAAGTAGATAGATCAGACCCGAAGTACATATATGTTTCTTATTTTAAGTATGAAATTATAAATTATGGATAACCTTTGTTCAAAAGCTCCACCCTCCTCCCAATCGTTGTCTCTCTTCAGTAGATATAATTAAATATTCTTCACATTGCATGTACTAGTTTTGCCTTAGAATAACTCAAGTACTCAACAAGGAAATGGACCCGTGGTTCAGAGCTTTTACCCTGAACTTTCATGAAGAAAGTAACATATATTTTCATGTTTGAATCCTCAGCATTTTATTAAAATACTTTTCAGACATGGAAATTTCAGAAGGACTTCATAAAATTCAGTGCAGTGTTTATTGTCCTCAAGTGTTGTTGACTTGTTGCACTTTTTACAGAGAAAAATGCAATGATTTCAGATTTTGAAACTTGTTTTTTCCCCAGTTTAAATTGGAGAAGTTTAAGGTTTGCATTGCCACATTATGACTTGTAGCTGTGATATCATAGCCAAACTAGGTTGTAGCTTGGGACTTCACGTGCCTGGAGGGGTATTGAGGGGTTGAGGCTGGGACATACTCTCTGCATAGCAAATTAAAGGAACCGTAGATTAATGATGGCTGCTTCAAATTTGAAGTTATTTATGTGAATTAGAATTTTCTTGTGCAATAAATAATGTTGATCCTGCTTTTGTAGTCACTTCTCAACTACCTTTGGACTTGGGTATTCTTTACTTACTATCATGGATGGATTATATTCTTTGGTTGGTTTTTTATTTATTTATTTATTATTTATTTATTTATTTTTATTTGGTTATCCTCAGTCCACTTCTCAACTACCTTTAGTATTCTTTAATGGGCGTAGCATTAAGTCACTGCCCTGATTGCTTTGCAAATGAGAGTTTGTTTCTTTTAGGGGAGAATATGACCAAAAATTTGACGGATGTAGTTAAGTGGTTGGAGAATAATAGGTTGTGTGTGAGAAGTGGTGAACACAAAGAAAATCTAAAGAAGAGGAGTAATTTTTGTTATATGAGGATAGGAGCCATTTGACTGCCAATGAGCTGTAGAGCTATAAGCTTTTTCCCCCATTATGTTCCTTTGAAAAGAATTATGCACAGGGGATCACTCATTCATTATCCTAATTACATTTTTCTTTTGCGCGCTTGCTTTTGTTGCTCACTTAGGTTGTAGTGGTAGTGGAATAAATATTCGATTTTGAAGCACCCTTTTTGTGGTGTTATCGTTTTGTGGCTTCTTGCTAATTGTTTGATTGTACTTAAAAAAGAGTATTTGTTTTGGTGACAGTTCTGATGATTTATCATGTCACAATTTCTATTGGGACATATAACAGTTTTATGCTTCCCATTTTTGCTAAATTTATTTGGAGTTTCAGGTTTCTAAATAGTAAAAAGACTTTATTTTTGTACTTTTGTATGTCAAAATAAGCTAATGTTAAGTATTATATGAAAACTATGTATTATGGAAACATTCTCACAGTTTAATGATTTAATCTGTTGTGGTCTTGCTATCTAGGGGTAACAATTGGGTTCTTTGCTAAAAGCCCTGATTCTTAACATTCCCATCACGTTTATCTAGATCTCTAAACTCTGAGGGTTGTTGTGTTTTGTTCTTGTCATTGGAGGATGAATTGGGTGTTTTAACCTGATGTATCTACTTGTCGTGCCTCACCAGTGACGGAGAGTCAATACTTCTTGCGACCCCATGATCTACTGTCCCTTCAGTAGCAGAATGTGTTGTTCACTGCTATATTAGCACATTTCATTCATTGCGTCAGTTAAGGAGGCTTATAGAAAAAAATTTGTGAAACTTTTCTCTGCCTTACCATTAGGTAGTTGACTACTCTATATATATGCAGTTCATCCAAGTGTAATTTGTGAATGGAGTTTCTTTAATGAACTCTTTTATAATTTTCTGAAAGAGAAAAGACTGGTTTGTTTTAAGACCAAATTTTATTTGGCTTTTGTTTGACCAGTGGCTGCTAAATCATTTGAATTTAATGCTTTACCTCATTCATGGATCATATTGATTTTTTTTTTTCTGGAAGAAAAGCTACAGACCTACAATGGGTATAAGAAACCTGTTTGCTCTTAGCTTTTGTTGCTCTTAGTATTGCTTATCGAATCAGAATTTGCTCGACAGTGCTAGTTTAGAACGGGTTATGATGTATAGCTGTCTGGGATTGTTTTATTGAAGCAATGCATCCTTCCATGAAAATTCCCAAATTATATTTTTGCAAATTTTAGTCATTTATGCTTCAGAGTGTATAAATTTCTTGGAATCTTTGGTAACCTAAACTGCCTAATGATACAGATACTTGACCGTGATGGGGAAAATGTGACTGTGTTGGTGCAACGTGCACTCTTGTATGAAAGCATGGAGAAATATAGGCTTGGAGCAGATGACCTTAGAACTGTGATGAAAATTGATCCAGCGAACAGGCTTGCCAGAAGTACAATTCATCGTTTGAACAAAATGGCTGAGTAGGGAAGTTGTCTTTCAGATTTTCGTAGCTGACCCTATTGGTATTAAGTTTATACCTTCTATGATTGTGTAATGAAATAATGATACTAATGCAAGGGTGCTATACATAAAAAAAAAAAACATCACACCGACCCATTTATACATAACTTGCATTCCTGTTAGTTCCGCATGCATGATTTGCTGTATGTTCTTATATGAATTTTTTATCCTATTGTTGCAACCTCAATTTTAGATTTCCTTTTTTGATTTTGTTGTACTTCCACTTTCTTTGTTCACTGTAATCTGTTGACTTGATTAGCTCATTCTGTTCTATTTTTTTTTTTTTTTTTTTTTTTTTTTTTTTTTTTTTTTTTTGTTTTGTAAATTGTTCTNCTGTGTAAAATTGGAATAATACACTGTTTGTTGAAATGTTCATGAATGAAAAAGAAAATTCGTTTACTGAACGGCTGAGCCCTATAAAGAAACCAAGCATTTTGCTTTTTTGTGATGGTTATGTTCTTTATCTAGATGCATCTTAGTTTGATATGATATTGATTTTGTTGTCAACATGTTAAGTTTTCAGGGAGATTCTTGAGTTGTGGGAGTGTACCAATTTGAAACCGTTTGAGAAAAAATTATAAAAAATGTTGCTATATTGGACTGATTTGTATGGTTTATTCATTAATTATACTTGTATTAACTGTTGACTAACTTTGGATTATGACTTGAAGGAGGTACTATAATGAAAAGTGCATTGCATATTCTTCTCCCCTAAACCATTTTTTGATCTATTCATTATTTCAAGTCAAAGACACAATCAATGGCATCTTCATGAATAGATTCTTCTAAGTAGAGCTCTTTCTTTTTACCTCCTTTTAAGAAACAATCAATAACATCTTGATCTATAGACTGGGTGACTGGCTGTATTTTGTTTTGACAGTCTAGAATAATTTGTTGGTATATGGTAGAGGGGGTGATAGTTACAATTACAACTGGCATGTCGTGGACATTCAATTGATCAAGATGTAGAATGAGGATTGTATCCATATGATTTTGCATTTCTCGACAAATTTAATCTGTTTCTTTATTCTAAGCAGTTATTCTATTATGGGAAATAAAGAACTTATTCTTCTTAACTCTTGGATTCAGGAATTCCTATATAACTTAAGTGACACAATAAAAGCTTTTTTNCTTGCATCTTTTATGATGCTTTGGAGCCTTAGTTGTTCAAGGGTGTGCACCGGTTTAAGACCGGGCCAAAGGTGGAATTGTTGGGCTGGAAGATGGTATTTAGCTGACTGAAGACAGAAAGATGGCAAATTTCGCTTTTAAATCATTAATAAAACCCTCGGGCTTGGACATGTTTTTTCAAAGATGGAAAAAATACATGCTAGTGCTAATACAAACATTAATAATTGAGTAAAGCCATATAAATTGATTCTTTCATTCAAAAAACCTACTCGTTACATAGAATAAATTTTTTGGATAGAAAATAACTCGAGGATGAGCCTGCAACACCTTGCAATCATACATCTTTTATAGTGCTTTTATTTAGGGATGTAGGCAGGTAGCACGAATTAGGATATTAACACGGGTACGAGAATGGTTTGCGTACGGGATACAAGCCTTTAGAAAACGTAGGAAACAGGTATGATAAGTTGGCAATATAATATTATTTTATATAGTTAAAAAATAGCAATTTACCAAACCTTAATGAATCATACAATTACAAAACAATTAAAGTTAAAGTTGTTATATACTCATCCAACGGTCTAGATTAAAGCTTAACCTTAATCCATGTGACAAAATATGGGGCAACAGATGAAAGACACGTGTCCTCCATTTAATACATAGGATTAGGCAGAAAGCCAATTGGGAGAGAGGAATCCCCATTACACGCCGGGTAATCCTTCTCTCCTCCCTACCAGAGGAAAGAAGAGAATAGTTCTCTACTGTACAAGGGGAAAAACAGTGTACTCTCACTAGTATAAATACCCATGAAAAACTAGAACAAAGGGATTCAATTCACATTTATTACAAGCATTTATTGTGTTCTCTCTCTCTCTAACTCTCTTTCTCTCTAAGTTCTATAAACCGTTACTTACTTAAGCATCGGAGGGGGATAAATCCACCAAGGATTTATTCCTTTGTGCAGGTACCACAAGGCGTTGGACCTTTGCTCGCCAGGCGCCCATTGATCGCCAAGTTCACCTAAGGCCACGCCACCCATCTAACCTGCCAGCCTAGACGCCACCCATCACACCTGCTAGCTTGGACGCCCATCCTCAACGCCAAGTCAACAAGTCAAAGCATTGTCTGTAGCATTACTGTGTGATCTTTGTAATTAAGAATCTTTTATGTTATAAACTTGTGATCATTTGTATTCATACAAAATTTGGCGCCGTCTGTGGGGAAGACACATAGTGATGGCAAGCAATAATCAATTCATGGACTCAGATGAAAACTTAAGGGATAGCAGCTCACCCAATCAGACAGGAATACCAGAGCAGTCAGAAGCAGCCAATGGGCAAACAGTAACCATGGACCAGCTGCACGCCATCTTGTATCGCTTCCAGCACGCCATAGTTGGGGCTGTGAAGGATCAAGTAAAGAAAACATTAAAGGATACGCAGCCAGAGGCAACGCCTAGAAAACATGCGAGTGCCAAAAGTAGCGAAATGTGCCGATGAATCCTGGCTAGATACAAAACCCCATTCGGAGCAAAAAAGGGGGAAATATTCAAAATACGCCTAGAAAGGGAAAGGAAGTTCGCCAGGAGCTAGAAGCTCAACCTTCTGACAAAGAGGGCGAGGAACAACAGAGGGTTACGAGGAAACCCGCTCAACCATATGTCCCCCAAAACGAGAGTGTGGTAATATCATGGAAAACGCCGTTCTCTCTGGCGATCATGGCAGCACCAAGGGCATACAAAGTCAAACCACCAATCATCGAGGCCTTTGATGGCACGTCTGATCCTGATGATCATGTTGCCACATTCAAGCATGCCATGCTGCTACAAGGAGCGGATGATGCTACTTGGTGCAAACACTTCCCAGCCACCTTAAAGGGGGTGGCACAAAAATGTTTTGGGAGTTTACCTGATAATTCCATAAACAGGTTCATGGAGTTGAGCATCCTCTTTTGCCATCACTTCATGGCAAATAAGCAAGAGAAGAAGAGAAGCATGCATCTAGGCAGAATTTCACAAGGGCATTCCGAAACCTTGAGAAATTATGTATAACGATTCAACTTGGAAGCCTTGCAAATTCCAAGCTTAAATGAAAATATGGCGTTTGATTGTTTCTTCCGGGGATTGAGGGAAGAAACGTTGAAATTTGATATTGTTCGGAAGGATATAAGGGACTTTAAAACTGCCTTGAAGGAGGCAGAGTCCTTAATTCACGCAACAGAACTTTACTCCACCACCAAAATGAAAGAGAAGTTTGAGGAAAGACGAGAAAGTATCCTCAAAAGGAAAGAACGAAGGGCGGAGACCTGGTCTATCGCCCCAGCCAAAAGGGAGGATAACAAAAAGTTCAAGAGAAAAAGGGAGGTCGTCCCTTATGTATCTCCCTGTGAGTATAATAAAGAAATCAGGGCAATTTTGAAGGAAGTGGGCCCAAAATTGGAAATCTAGATGCCCGCCCCTATGAGAGCACCGGTGGAAAGTAGGGACAAAAAGAAATTTTGCCACTTTCACAAAAATGTGGGGCATTACACCAACGACTGCAAAAATCCGAGAATGGTCCTTGATAACCTGGCGTCCCAAGGCAAATTGGGGCCATACCTTAGGGGAAATAGAAGAAGGGAGGAAAGGAGCAACCATGAGAACTCTGGGTATGACACCCCGCCGGATGTAGTGGCGGTTATCTCAGGAGGATTTGCAGCTGGGGGGCCGACCATGAGAGGATGAAAGGATTATGTCCAGCAGCTGAGCCAGGTATACACCTCCGCATCAGCAACGGCGGAAGGGAAATTCCCGGAGGTATGCATCTCAGAGAGAGATAGGGGGAGCATACGAACACCACATGATGACCCCATGGTATTAGAGTTGAAGGTCGCCAACTTGAAGGTACGGCGGATCCTGATGGATACTGGCAGCTCTACTGATATCATCAGCCTGTCATGCCTTGAGAAGCTAAACTATGCAAAGGAGGCGTTAACCCCAATTCATCACCCAATAATTGGATTTGGGGGAGGTGTCATCCATAATGTGGGCAGTGTCACCCTGCCTTTGCGATTGGGGGATAAGGAAAACCCAAGGAATATGTTTGTAAGGTTTTTGGTAGTTCGAGATGCCATGGCGTACAATATTATCCTTGGCATACTCTGGCTTCCATCAAATTCCCTTATATAAAGAAGATCAGGAAAAGACTGCCTTTGTTACTGAGCAGGGGGTGTATTGTTATCAAGTTATGCCCTTTGGGTTAAAAAATGCCCCAGCGACCTTTCAGAAGCTAGTAACTACAGTCTTTTCTGAGCAAATTGGGAGAAATCTTGAGGCGTACATTGATGATATGATTGTAAAAAGCAAGCTAAGTGGTGAGTATACCAAGGACCTTAGAGAAACTTTCGAAGCTCTGAGAAAGCACAACATGAAGCTGAACCTTAAGAAATGTGTGTTTGGGGTGACCAAGGGAAAATTTTTGGGGTTCCTAGTAGATGAAAGAAGGATCGAAGCCAATCCAGACAAAATTCAGGCAGTAGTAGATATGAAGGCGCCCACCTGTGTAAAGGAAGTCCAAAAATTGACAGGGTGTTTGGCAGCACTAGGAAGATTCCTATCAAGATCTGGGGATAAATGCCACCAGTTTTTCAATACTGTCAGGAAAAAGGCGAGGTTTGAATGGACGCCAGAGGCGGAAGAGGCGTTTGTGTCTTTGGAAAGGCATCTCCATTCGTTACCAAGGCTGGTCAGTCCTTTAGTAGGAGAAACACTGTTTGTTTATCTGGCGGTGTCTGGGGTAGCGGTGTCTGCGGTTCTGATGCCGAAAGAAATAAGATACAAATGCCTGTGTATTTTGTCAGTCATGTGTTACTAAATGCTGAGCAAAGATATCTGCTGATTGAAAAAGTTGGGCTGGCTTTATTCCAAGCCAGTAAAAAATTGTGTCCTTACTTTCTGGCTCACAAGCTTGTAGTCCTAACTAATCAACCAATCAAACAAGATATGAAAAATAAGGAATCATCTGGGAGAATGCTAAAATGGGCCGTTGAGTTAGGGGCGTTTGAGATAGAATATGAACCACAGAAGGCGACCAAGGGTCAAACCTTAGCAGATTTTATAGTTGAAACAACTCGTCCTGAGGGGTGCCAAGGGCCTAAAAGAGAAAGGACTATTGGACTTTGCATGTAGATGGGTCCTCTACCCAGCAAGGGGCCGGGGCAAGTATTATATGCCGATCACCAGAAGGCGATGTATACAAATATGTAATGAGGTTCCAATTCAAAGCCTCCAACAACGAAGCAGAGTACGAAGCCATTTTAGCTGGAATCAGAATGTGTAAGGTAGCTGAGGCAACCAAGGTGAACGCCATCTCAGACTCCCAGCTGGTAGTGAGCCAAGTGAATGGTCAATTTGAAGCAAGGGACGAGGCTATGCTTCAATACCTAAAAGTGGTGCAGGAAGAGCCAAGGACCTTGTGGAATTTACTCTCAGCCATGTCCCGAGAACAGACAACAACCAAGTTGACGCCTTAGTAAAGTTAGCAAGCTCAACAGCTGATGACACCCCAAGATCAGTATTTTGGGAGGTCAAAGAAAAGAGAAGTGTAGGAGGAGAAATCGTTTATATTGATCGAAGCAACACTTGGATGGATGGAATAATGGCATACAAAATCTCGGGCGCCCTCCCCGAAGACAAAAAGCAGGCTAAATACATCAAAGCCAGAGATAAGTGGTTCATAATATGGAATGGGGCGCTCTACAAAAAATCTTTTTCTCGCCCTCTGCTGAAATGTGTTACACTCGAGATTGGGAGAAAATTTTTGGAGGATTTGCATCAGGGACAATGCTCCTCTCACATCGGGGCTGGTGCATTAGCAGAAAAGGCCCATCGAACTGGGTACTTCTGGCCAACAGTAAGAAAAGGTGCATGGGAAATGGTTCAAAAGTGTCACAAATGTCAGATCTTTGCAAATCTGCATCAAAAGCCGGTGAGCTACCTCAAATCGGTCCTAAGCCCTCTTCCCTTCGCCAAGTGGGGCATGGACATCCTTGGACCATTTCCTCAAGCAACGGGACAACGAAAATTTGTTTTAGTAGCAGTGGATTACTTCACCAAGTGGGTCGAGGCTGAATCTCTCCGGAACATAACCACTAATGATGTGAAAGGGTTCATCTAGAAAAATATTATCATTCGATATGGCGTACTTCAATCCGTTGTTTTTGACAATGGAAAACAATTTGAGAATGATCACCTCAAGGATTGGTTGAGCAATCAAGGGATACACGCCCACTTTGCAGCAGTAGGACACCCACGAGCAAATGGTTAAGTAGAATCTTTCAACAAAATCCTCTGCACAGGAATCAAGAAGAAGTTGGAAGAAGCAAAAGGGTTATGGGTGGAGGAACTTCCTAATGTCCTATGGTCCATCAGAACCACGGTCAAGAACTCAACCGGCGAGACGCCCTTCACCTTGGTATACGGGGCAGATGCTGTACTGCCAATAGAAATGCAAGAACCTACCCTGAGAGTGATGTTGTATAATGAAGACGCCAACTGGGAAATGTTAAAATTACATCTAGATTACCTACCAGAAGTCAGAGGAAATGCCCTAATTCGCCAATAACTGTACAAGATACGAATGAGTCAGGAGTTCAATAAGACAGTCAAAATACGCCAACTTAAGAAGGGCGACTTGGTACTGAGGAAAATGGAAATAGTTGGACGAGCAAATGAACAAGGGAAGCTAACACCAAATTGGGAAGGGCCTTATAAGATAGCAGAAGAAATCCATGATGGAACATTCGAATTAGAAAGAATGAATGGACACCTTCTCCCTCGAATGTGGAATGCAGACACCCTCAGGAAGTATCAGATATAATTGTAATATCAAAAGGACATTTTAAAAGATTTAGTGAAAAAGAAAAGGTTATGAGAAACGTTTAGTAAGACCCTAAATGGCGTTCAACGCTGGGGCAATTATCTTTAAAGACCTCAGAATGGCGTTCAAACGCTGAGGCAACCATATAATAAGACCCCAAATGGCGTTCAGCGCTAGGGCAATTATCCTGTAAGACTTTAAAACGGCGAGGCAACCAAATAATAAGACCCCTAATGGCGTTCAACGGCAGGGCAATTATCTAGTAAGACCTCAAATTGGCGTTTAAACGTTGAGGCAATCATATAATAAGACCCCAAATAACGTTCAACGTTAGGGCAATTAACTTATAAAACCTCAAACGACGTTCAAACGCTGAGGCTATTGCAACTAGCGTCCAAAGCACACCTATGCATTCATAGGGACCTTAAAGGGCTCTCAATGGGAAATATCTAAAACACTTCCAAAATCTCCTAAGATGTCAGAAGCAAAAGGCGCCTTTGGTTACAAAAAGAAAAATAATTGACGAGTAAAAGCCTGAACTTGATAAGATTTAGGGGCAATCAAGGTAGTTGATTTTTTACACTGTCCCTTATAGACAGAGTAAAAATCAACAACACATTTTGGTCGAAAGAACCCTTAGCCTTAAGCATGTTGGTGTAAGCATTGTTCATAACTTCACAATACTCTTGCATCTTAACATAGGAGGCATCTTTCTCTTGGCGTGTTTCTCCAGGTTGGCTTTCAGCTGTGTAGCTTCGGCTGAAAGTTGGCGAATTTGTTCAGAAAGTGACAAAGCCTCAGCAACTGCTTCGCGCTGCTTTTGTGCCCAACTGGCGAACACATCAAGACGAAGCATAACCTAAAAAAAAAAAAGAAAAAAAAACGCAAAGGGGATTAGTAAGGCAAATTAACAGTTGTATAAAATTAGGGAAAGATGTAAGTTAGGTAGAATCTTTACATTGGCGAGATCCATGAGGCATGGACCCAACAGACCATCTTTGGCGCCCTTTAAGCCATCGGTATAGCCTTCTGGGGCGCACTCCAGCATATTTCCCAGCATGGTCCTCTTCTCAGTAGAGGATAGGCGCATTGAGGGTGTACGCCCAGTCTCCACAGTGGCAGGAGATTCCATTGAATTGTCCATTTTTGGGATCTCTAAACGGGCGACCGGAAAAACAGAGGCACGAGGATCAGTAGGTGAATAAATGATGGAGTCAGAAGATGACTGATAAGTACGTACAAAATTGGGTCTAAAAGAATTACCAGACTGTTGGGCTTACAGCTTGGTGGCTGCTGACATATTGGCCTTCACTTTGTCAGCAAGGCCAGCCAGGACGCCACCATCCAAGTCGGCGCCTGCTGGAGCTGAGTTAGAAGGGCCAACTTTTAGGGGCCCAGCGCCCTCCTTAGTTGTTGGAGTAGGCGTGGATTTGGACGAGGACCCCGCCAATTTGGATTTTGGGAGTGTGGGACTTTGTTTGTGTGGAGTTTGTTGTTTTGATGGAGAGGGGGTGTTGGATGGTTGAATAGTGGTTTCTTTGGATTTTGAGGAAGAAGGGGCAGTAGGGATGGGAGAGAGCCCCACCTTTGGTTGAGAAGGCGAAGGGGTGGACACCTCGCCGAAGGTAAAAGGGGTAGCAGTAGAAGGGGTCGCCTCCTTAGGAAATGGAGGACGGGAAGAAGGGACTTTGGGTTTAGCCACCACATGCTTCACCCTCTTGTGTTGTCCTGGAAGCACAGGAGAGGAGTGCGTCCTTTTAACACCCCCAGATGGAGGGGTAGTCTCCTTCATGTTCCCCTTAGTAGAAGGCGCAGGGGCAGTCTGCTTTCCCTTGGATCTCTCCACGCCCCCACCTGATGCAGAGGCGTCCATCTTCCCTTTGCCTTTACCCTCGCTAGCTGAAGAGGAAAGGGTGGCGGTCTTCTTAAGCCCGGGCTCCCTTATGGATACACCAGGGCGCTTGGACGAGGGCGCCTCCATATTGCCTGCCGCATTCTCCTGAAGAAACCAGCTGTATAAGTAAAACACGTAAACATAAAAATTGCAAATAAAAAATGAAAAACCTAGCCAAGGGGTAACAGTGTGTGAGTACCTTTTTAAAGGCGAGCTTCTCCTTCAAACTCATCATCTTTCGACGAGCTAATATGTCCTTTATAGCCTCTAAGGCTTTCCCTTCGCCTTTTTCTTCAGGAGAAAGGCGTGCCATTGATTTTTCTAAAAAGAACAAAAAGGAAACATGAAAAAAAAACAAACAAAAAAAAGAGAGAGGGGGTATATATATAATAAAAAGAGGCACGTGGCAAGCAAAGGGTAAAATTAAACCATCAGGTACCTTTCTCCAACTTGGCGCACAAATCGGTGGCGCAAAGAAAAAAGTTGTTATTTAGTAAATAGGGGAGAGACACCTAATTGGCAGGACATTCCTTGTCCTCTTTGGATGCCTTAAAGTAGGCTCGGGTGCGCTCTTCACCGGCGGTCAGGTGAGGTGTGGCATTGGATTTACCCAGGTGCTGGGCGTTATCATTCCACCTATCATAACGACCCGCCATGTTTAAGTCACTGGTCACGAAAAATACAAATTTGACCTTCCACTCCTTAAGGTTGGAGGTCCTGTCTATCACAGTCCTATGATGAGGACGGTTGGAGATGGCGTACCAACTGTACCCAACAGCAGGGTTGGGAACCCTATTTAGGAAGTGAAGGGAGCGGAAGGCGTTGAAGGAAATGGTCAACTTCTTTAAAACGCAGGTGGCGATGAAGGAGGTAATAAAATGCCAAGAGTTTGGGGTTAGTTGGGCTATCCCTATGTTATACTCGCTTAAAAGAGTGTCTACAAAGGGATGAGTTGGGAACCTAAGTCCAAGCAAAAGGGCATCCTTGTAAACCCCAAACTCATTGGGTTGTATTTCTGAAATGGTGGCGCCTCGCAAGGGCTCAATCATTTTAATATGTTCTGGAAGCCATAGAGACTTCCTAAAAACGTCACGGTCCTCCCCCAATTGTTTGATCTAAGTGTTACTGACAGGGACGCCGCTTGGATCATTTTTAGGATAGAAGGATTGGACCTCTACCTCCTGTTGCTCGCCACCCTGTTTCCTTTGATCCTCGCCAGGAGGATCGACGAATAGAGCCTCATTGTCCTCCGAAAGATCTCGCCCTAGGGAAGGCGCCTTTTTAGAAGAAGAAGAGGAAACCACCATTGTGCGAATTCTTCTAGCAAAAAGTTTTGTTCTAACCATAGAATTATGCACACAAGAGATAAACGGTGTGAGATTGATGAGGCTATCGCACACCTATCAAAAATAAACCAAACCACTCTAACTAATATAGCTAGGGAAGTAGGGATCGAATCCACAGGGAAGCAATTAAACCTATTAGTTCTAAAAAGTCTAAACCGTGTAAAGGGCCTTTGAGTGACGATTGTGACTAAGAAATTAACTAAAATTAGAGCTAAATTGATTAAGAGAATTAATTAATAACTAAACCTAGGACATCGGTTCACCACAGATTAACCAGTGAATTTGCACACAAATAATTAATTATATTATCAATTTCCTTGAATTAAGGTCCACTAATTCTCTCGAATCTAGTCCCCTTCAAAACTCCTCTAATGGCTCTCGCTCACTTAGACTCGTTTTGCCTATTGTCCTTATGACCTAATTGTGGTAATCTTACATCTCGACATCGATTTCAACAATATCAAACTAAGAACTAAACCTGGCCAGTATTTAATTGAAAGCAAGAGTAATTGACAATAAGAATTCAAGCAAATTAATAGTTAAACTAATATTTATGAGAAAAACATCACCAATTAGTCCATGGATCCCCTAGTCCTAGAAAAGGAACTACTCACTCATAAATTAAAGAAACAGAAACTAAAACAATAAAAGTAATTAAAATACTAAACATGATTAAACTAAACAAAACTAACAATAATTAAGAAATTAAATCTAAACATAAAACTATTACAACTAAGAACATAAATAGAAAATAACAATAAACATAACTAAGAACAAGAATTGAGAATAAAATAGAACCTGAATATTATTGATTGAATGATTGAATAGAGTTTTACACTTTTGAGAGAATTTGTAGAGTAAACTAGGATTCTAAAGTTAAAAGAGGCGTAATTGACTAATTAGGAGGAAAAACACTTAAGTACTTAGGCTAAACAAGGAAAAACGCGCTGAATTTGGGCCTTCAGAGCCACCCACCCGGGCCACCCGGGCGTGCAGCCCTCACCCGGGCGCACAGCCTCGACCCGGGCGAGTAGCCTAATTTGCTTCGTTTCTCGGTTTTTGCTCGTTCTTCCTTAATTTCCTCTTTAATTCTTCATTTTAACACTTCTAGTCTTCGGTTTAGCTTCCCAAATGACTTCAACTCTTTACTAACTTCTTCAAGTGCTTCAAAAGGCTCGAAAAACAACGATAAATCATCGATTCCTGTTAAATCTAATAAAAAGCACAACAAACACTCGAAATAGCAAAAGTTAGTAGAAATGGCTCAGATGAGCCGTATTAGAGCTAAAAATCAATCGGGATCGGGGGTAAAATACATATAAAATATCAACTTATCAAACTCCCCCAAGCCAAACCTTTGCTTGTCCTCAAGCAAACAACTAAGCAAACAATGACTCCACCCCTTTAACTTTGCAAAACAAGACTAACTCAAGCAATTCCGAGTATGCAAGATCCTCAACCAACCCATCAAAATCCCTTGACCGCCATCCACTCAAATCAAAATCAATAAGCCAACCATGTAAGAAGTCGATGACTAGAGTAGCTCACTCGGTGTCACTTCACTCATAAAATTGAGCATAGATAATGAAGCTCACCCTTAATCCCGAAAAAATGCAAATGCAACAAGTGTTTGAATGCAAAATTTGAGAACCCAAACCCACATCTCACACCTCATGCAAGTGTTTAAAGGTAGTCACTCAATCCTAGTATGAATGTCGTCTCGAAATGCAAGTAATACTCCCTAGCTTTGGCAATTGACTCAATTCACAAAAACTAAAAAAATATGCACACGATGATAAAAAAGGTCTTTATGAGCTTGTAACGTGGCTAGGGTGATGGGTAGGATAGAATTTGGGATAATATGGTGGTAAATGCGGGTTATACGCATGTAGCAGTTAAAAATCAAAATCAAATCTCCAACATCAACTCCAACATCAAACCAATTCACATGGGATCACATCACACCATAAAACTTTACAGTTCAACTATTCCATATATCACAAGCCTTTTCTTTTTCAACATCTTTTCAATTTCTCTTTTTTTTTTGTTCTTTTTTTTCCAATATTCATTTCTTTTTTTTTCTTTTTCTTTCAACTTTCAAGATTTTTTCAACTTAGACTCACGACTCTTAATGACATGTCAAGGACAAAATCATCACACATACATATCTAGGCCAATAAAAGATGTATAACATTTTAATTTTTCATTAAACTAGCCTAGACATTGGTATGCAGAGCCTTAATGTGAGATCTATTATTAAACTTTAACAACAACCTTTTCACAATTTTCCAATCCTCCAAAACCTCCAATCAATTGCAACACAACAACAAAACAACTCCTCAACTCCCCCAAGCCAAGCTTGGGCATATATCAAATGATTAGAACATGGCCAAATAGGGTTGTAATGTAGCTAAAATGCAAATGAAGGGTAAAAGCTCAAAATAAGGACCAAGGGAAATTTTGTGAAGGAATGCCTAAAATCTGAAAGCTCCTAAAAGAAATGAATGCCTTTTATCATTCGCAGCATGTAACATATCAAAGCCAAGCTACTAGAGTCAAAAGCCAAAAACATGGATCATACAAGCACCAGGAACTAAGCACACATGAAAGAAAATAAGCATAGAAAAATGTATGCGGCTCAAATCCTCCCGTTAACACAGTTCAAGCCTCTACTCTACACATGGTTATAATGGCAAGATTAGAAATCGTTTCAAGCTAAGTCACAGGGAAATCGTTTCAAGATTAGAAATCGATCAAAAACATTTTTAAATAAAATGTGGGGCACAGGGAAGTCACCATTCACAAAGTTTCATCAAACCAATCAATCAATCAAATAAAGCTAACCAACAAAAGCAAAAAAAAAAAAAAAAAGAAATCTAAACTATGAAAGCAGTACATTTTTTTGGTCATATGTAAACTCCTACTTCTAACAAGTAATACAAACCATATGACTATCCTAAGAAAGCAATAAAACTACGCTAGAAAGCAATAAAAACTAAACGAAGAAAGCAATAAAGTTACCTCCCCCAAGCCGGACTCAGCAATGTCCTCATGCTGAAGGAAGTAAGGCGAGAGATAAGAGAGATGGTATTGATGTATATGAGGAAGTAAGTCCTCATGCCGGACTTAGTGGAGGGGTTTAGGGAGTCCTGGGGGTGTAATTTGATGTATATGGGTGATAGGATGAAGTTGTGCAAGGATAAGAAAGAGGCGTGAGTGATAGATGGTATTGCATATAGCATACACGGATTGAAATTTGACCACATCTCATTGTTTCGACCATAACTCACAAAATATAATTCTTATTAATGTGATTCTTATTTCATTGGAAAGTAGACTCAGAGAGCTTTCCAACGATAGGTCGTACGCCTCGTGGAACGTCCTGGAGGAAAAGTTATGGCTGTTTAAAATTGACCCTTTGAATCTGCCGCAAACAGTCTATTCGCCCGGGCCGCGGGCTGGGCGCCCGGAGGGGGTTGCTCGCCCGGGGGGTCCAGGCGAATGGCTATTTTGGGATTTTTGTGAAAAAAACTAAGTGTTGGAAAACAGGTTACGCGCCCGGGACGAGGGCTACACGCCCGGGGCTTTGCTATTCGCCCGGGTGGTCCGGGCATGCAGCTAAGCGAGATTTTTTTCGTCTTTTTTCCACTTTTTCACCTAAGTTGCACCTGTAATCACACCGAAACACTTGAAACATTCATTAGTACCTCACTCTCCCCTTACCAAAACTAAGAAATGAGCTAGAGTCCCTACTAAACTGAAGAAAATAAAAATGAAAAAACTACTAAAAACTAAACTAACTACGGGTTGCCTCCCGCAAAGCGCTTGTTTAAGGTCATTAGCTTGACCATGTTACCTCAATAGCTCATGGAGGATCGAAGAGTGAACGTGAAACACATTTAGTTAAATAATCAAAGCAATTAGGAATTATTGGTTGCTCAAATGCTTCACGTTCCTTGTTAAAAACCTCATCATTTTTCGTATTCTTATTACAAGCATGAGAAGATTGTTTTCAAGGTTTCCGACGTTTCTTGGGACGGGATTTCCTTTTCTTTTGATCCTGACATAGCTTGTTAGTAACACCATCTTCGTCACTTGCAACAGTATCCAAACACACAGGAGCCTCCAGAAAATCCTTTTTAGGGGACCGAGGCAAGTCGTTAAGAACAATTTCATTAAGAGTATAAATTGCATGACATGATTGTTCTATGATAGGATATTTCAATGCAGCATTAAGATTAAAGGTGACTTTATCATCCCCTACAGAAAGAGTCAAATTTCCATTTTTGACATCAATAACAGCACCTGCAGTGTGTAAGAAAGGTCTACCAAGTATAATTGGGATATGAGCATCCTCATCCATATCTAACACAACAAAATCAACAGGAATAAAAAATTTCCCGACTCTCACCGGGACATCCTCTAAAATACCTTTAGGGTACTTCACTGTCCTATCTGCCATGTGTAAAGTGATGTTAGTAACCTTTAAAGCACCCATATCAAGTTTTTTTACAAATAGATAAAGGCATAACACTAACACTAGCCCCTAAATCACATAAAGCTTTATCAATGAACAGTGGGCCAATATTACAAGGAATAGAAAAACTTCTCGGGTCCTTTAGTTTCGGTGGTGAATTATTTTGCTGTATTGCACTGCACTCCTCCGTAAGTGCTACTGATGTGGCATGACAAGTCAGCTGCCACGTGTCAGCCTCTGAGTGGACCACATATCCCTATTTTTCTTATAAAGTGATGACATGGGATTGCCACATGGCAACGTTGAGTCTACCATGAGTGGACCATACATGGCCACGTGTCATATCACAATTGGACCACGAGTCCTTAAAATGCCAGCATGGGATTGCTACGTGGCAGTGATAAGTCTGCCATGAGTGGGCCCACACTGCCACGTGTCACCTCGTGACTGGTCCATTTGTAATTCTGCATTTGCCACATGTCAAGTTCTTATTCGCCAATGCTAAAAAGAGCTAAAACAAACGATGGGGCCTTAAAAGTTCTCTTCTAAAAGCCCATTAGGCAAATGAAGGAAGATAATCAAAGAGATGATGACAAGTGTCGCAATCTCAGTGGGTAAGAAATTGTACTTGAGGCTATAAATAGTCAAAAAATTCTGATAACAAGGACACTGAAAAATTAAGACAAAAAACACTTACTAAAAAGGGAAAACCTCTCTCTAAAACTTCTCTCTAGAATTGTTTACTTGTTGATTATTGTTCACTTACTCTCCTTCAAATACTTACTTAAGCATCGGAGGGGGAAATAATCCTACGAGGATTATTGTCCCTTTTTTGAAGGTACTTGGAGGGTACGTCAACAGCCAACCAATCCATTCACTCGTCCAGTCTACGTCAGTGAAATCCTCACAGTCCCTACCCCACCTCATTGCTTTAGCAACAACATTTGGCGCCGTCTGAGAGATATGTTATATGATGAATCAGAAGCTGTTCTCCCTATCAAAATGTGTGAGCCTACCCTAAGAGTTATGTTATATGATGAAGGGGCTAACTGGGAAATGATGAAGGCCACCTTAGACATGTTACCTGAGGTTAGAGGCAATGCTCTAATTAGGCAAGAAGTGTACAAGCTGAAAATGGCAAGAGAACATAACAAGAGGGTAAAGCATAGGCCAATGAAGTTAGGGGATCTTGTGCTGAGGAAGATGAAGTCAATTGGGAGAGCTGATGAGCAGGGCAAGTTTACTCCTAATTGGGAAGGTCCATACAAGATAATAGAAGTATTGAGGGATGGAACTTACCGATTACAAACTATGGATGGATATGAGGTACCCAGAACTTGGAATGCAAATAATCTGAAAAAATATTATCTATGAACTTGGTTTCAAGAAGCCTTAGTGTAAGGCCATGTTCCCACCTCTTTGATCCACGTTGATCAATGGGGAAGAAATTTCATGTTGTATTAAATCGGCTACGGGCCGCAATTAATGAAATTTCTTGTTTCTCTAATGTTAGCCCCTATATATCAAGTTTACACCAGTTTAAATAAGATGCTGACTTCAGCATTCGAGGGCACAGCCCCACACTTAACTATGAGTTAAAACTTGCTTAACAATTGTGAAAGCAATAAGGGCAGGATCCCGAAAAGTTAAACCACCGGTTAACATTTGGAGGAAAAGTAATACGAGACTTTTTACCTCCCTTAAGTGATTACGGATCACCAAATCAACTTTGCAGGCCCAAGATTCGGTCTTAAGATATAAATTCTTACTTTAAAACTAATAACAATCTCGATCCCTATGTTTAGGGGCAATCAATATATTTGATTGATTGATTTAGATCTAAATCAATCAAAGTATAAAGTTTGTAAACACAGGGATCT
>PYUH01004052.1:108699-125068 GCA_016808085.1 Suaeda aralocaspica | reverse complement strand
AAAAAAAAAAAAAAAAAAAAAAAAAAAAAAAAAAAAAAAAAAAAAACTATTTTTTTTATTTTTTTACGATGAAAACATATATATGTATAAAAACTTTAAAAAAAATTATTACTAAAATAGAATTTACTTTATTTTAAAGTTAAGTATAGTACTCCGTATACACTTTATATTATATCGTATAAAACTTTATGTATATAATAGATTTTTTAAAAAATTGTATATAAATTGATTGAAAATTATATACTCATAATTTGTATTTCATTTCAAGTTGTTATAATTTGATAAAGATGATCTGAGAAAATTTGGATAAAGTAAAAACTAGAAATAGATTATACCTTTCACGAAAAAAAACACTTTGAAAATATAATCAGTGTATGTAAAAAAAAGGAAATTTTATTGCTAAAATTGTTACTAAGAATATGTATAAGTCATGAGTTAAATGTTGAAGAATAATTAGGGGACTTTGTAATAAGATTATACTACGCAGGAATTTACAAATTTCTAAATGGATAAAAATGAGATAAAGAAAGAAAAAATTTTCTAATTACAAAAATTAAGAAAATAAAAAATGATTGTCATGGAATTAGAACCCATATCCATGCAAGAATGAACATCGTAACATCCAACATTGTTGAATAACAAATTTTTAAACGAATAAAAAATGCAATAGATGAAGAGGGGAAAAAAATCTAATTTTAATAAAATTAAGAAATGCTTGTCATGGGATTAGAACCCATGACCCCACAAACATCTTTTAGTAAAACCTAACAAGTCCGCCACTAAGCCAACACTACATTTATGTAACATATTTTCAGTGTTAAATATATAATGCTTTTTAACTACCTCATAACCTTTAATAATTTTGGGCCTTGGGCGTGGGCCTCGTTCGCCCCATCTCAGGGCCGATCCTGGTTGCTTCTGATGAAAGCAAATATTGTAGTTTGTCTATCGCTACAATTCTAGGCTTTTCATCACTTCCCTTCGCTTGCTCCTCCCTGTCGTTGGGTGCACCGGCACCCACTTTTAAAGTCATGGATTGGCTATCACTACACCTGGTTGGAATCGGGCCTTTATCAGGTCTGCTCCTAGTTGAGAGAGCATCGGTGGGACCAAGAAAGCAGATTTCCCTTACTTTTTAGATTTTACACTAGATTCTAGTTGTATGTTGACTTTCTACTTTATTGATTTGCCTTAGGTTTGGCTCTGCCTTTGGAATAACTTGCCTGATGCCTATCGGGACTTTGGCACTACCCAATTTCTCACTACTCTCCGGTGATGCTTCTGGAGCGCGGAGAAGCTGGTGTAGTACCTAGGAGAGCGGGGAACTAGGTATATATATTCCATACAACCGATGCTAGATTCAAATAAAGGAGAAAATCTTGTTCATTTAACTTAAGATAATCTAAAATATTTAGCATCGAAGCTAATGAAAAAAAATTTAACAACTGGTTATACCACACAACATTTCGTTAGACTCACTCCAGTGAAGATAAATCCGTGGACCGTGCTCCCTGGTGTATATCAAGAGAAATACACTCGTTTTTGCCAAAAAAACATCAAGTATTTTTTTATAGAACATTTTTGATGATATTACAAAATAATAATGTTTTTCTACAGAACAATATAGAAAACAAAACAATAAGTATAGAACATTAACCTAGGATAAAAGAGTATAACCAATATATATATATAGAAGTTATAATATTGACACCAAAATATGAATCTGGTACAGAAATTTGAAGTGTAGAACTTGGATTGCTTGAATGACAAATTGCTGCATCATCTGTTGCATTCATATACTCCCGTCGAAAAAAATGTATAAATTTAATTAGTGAAAAAATATTATAAAACAATACCATATATATATAAAAACGTAACCTATAATTTAGGATAATAAAACATTAAATCATATAAGATTTATGTTGTATTTTATATCAAACTATTATTATCAATTAAACATTTTCAGTTAAAAAAATAGATAAATTCAGAAAAACCTAATAGAACAAAAAAATTAAGTATTATAGAGAATAAGCTAAACCCCTAACAAAACAAAAAATTTATAAAACATCATATCATATTTATAAAACTTACGATTGATTTCTAAAAATAAGGGTTCTATGATAAACTTGTATAGTTTAAGGAATACATATGTAATTTATAATAAAACAATTGATAAATTCATAAAAACCTAATAAAACAAATATATTAAGTATAATAGAGCATAAGCTAAACCTTACAAAATAAAAATTTTATAAAACATCATATCTTAAAAAACAAGTACTCTATGTTAAACTTGTATAGTTTAAGTAAACATATGCAGTTTATAATAAAACAATGGATAAAAAACATAAAACATAACAGAACAAAAATATTGAGTATAATAGAGAATAAGCTAAACCTAACATAACAAAAATTTTACAAAACATAGTATCATATTATAAAACATTTATGTTATGTAATAAAACAATAGATGCATATAACAAAAAAAAACAGAATCTATAATTTAGGATAATAAAATACACAATAATATAAGATTTATGTTGTATTTTATATCAAACTGTAAAACATCAACTGTACATTTTAAAACATATAACATAATAAAACAAACATGCTTTTAAAACATCAAATTATATATTGTAATAATATAACTATTATTAAAACAAACACTAGAAAATTCAAAACATTATTTTGTTTTCATAAAACATCAAAAGTATTACATGTACATATTTTTGTGCATTTGCCTTAATTTTATTGGCATTCTTTGCAGCCATATTCTTCCAAGTTTTAATCTGTGCTTTCTTGATGTTATTTACCTTCTCCAAAGTACTCTTTGGCCTTGCATTTTTTGTACCCCTTTTCCTTTTCTTTGGTGGGTCTTTTACCTCAGGCTCAAGTGGATAAAGCATGTTCTCCACTTCTTCTACTGTAATTGATTAATCAACATCTCCAACAAGTGTAGCTACTGCGACCCTTGTAATTATTACTCATAGCATTCCTTGCTCCAAGTTGATATTGACTACTATTTACCTATGTAATAAAATTGTATTCTCCAAATAGAAGCATTAATAAAATCTTTCTGTTTGCTTTGTTCATCAAGAAGCCTTGTGCACATAGCATTCTTACTCCACCTTCCAAGAATATACTTTTTAGGGATGAAATGCAAATTGTTCACATGATAAACACGTAAACAATGTGAGCATAGAATTCCTACCTATGTGAATTGTTTGCAAGTACAATTCACAGTAAAATCATCAGTGCAAAACTCAACAGTATGTTTGATGAAACCTTCATCTGGATGACCCAACATAAATTTCATTATAGGTGGGGTGAAGCTAATAAGGTTACAGTCACATGCAGCTCCTTTGATGAATTTTTGCTCAAACTCCAAATACATAGTTATTGTATATATACCTTTTGCATGATCAAGCAACTTCACTTTTTCAAAGAAAACATGTCTATTTCCAAAAAGTGATTGGTGGACTTCACCATTTTCCTTACGCCTCTAATCTTCTATAACGCAAAGAAACACTTTATACAATTCACACAACCTTTGAGTTGGAAACAATTTCCTCCTCAATGAATTATTTGTGGTCCCACTTCTTTGTGATGATAACACACCGCCAGAAAAAATGTCTTAAGAATAAGCAGCACACCACATCTTTCTTAACTTGTATAATCTTTTTAACCATTGATTATCTTCACACTTGTATTTTAAAATCATACTGCCATAAAACATACAATGTATGAGATAAAACATTCAGTATTTTACATGACCTAATAAAGAAAAGATAATTATAATGATCCAAATTAAAAACTATATAAAATTTTATATAACATTAGATATTTATAAGAAATATATTTAAAGTAAAACATAAAACAAATAGAACTACTAATACTTTAAATTATTAAAGTCATAAAACATACTATATATGATCTAAAACATTATAACATGTAGAATGAAACATTAGACATTAAATACTAAATACATTTGTAGTAAAACATAAAACAATTCAAACAACGTGTATTATAAAACAACATACTTTTCATAATAATACTTATGCAGTAAAACATAAAACAAGTAGTGCATTACCTTTGGCAATAATGTTCAAACTCTAAAATTGTGTCTATATATTTAAGCACATAATCAAAGATTGTAGTGAAACCATCCTTCTTCCATAATCCTTTAATCTTCTTCTTTGCATTTTCTCCAATGTGCTAAGTGCATAAGTGATGATTACTATTAGGGAAAACAATTGATATTGCCCTTGCCATTGCTGCTGAATGATCTGTCATTATAGTCGAAGGCTGAACATAACCCATACTCTTTAGAAAAGAGTTAAAGAGCCAAATAAATGAATCAGTTGTTTCATTCAATAGAAAACCAATCTCAAACATCACGTTCCTTGTGTGATGATTCATTCCATCAAATGGATCACAAATTAGATCATATTTGTTAGTCTTATAAGTTGTATCATGCACAACCAAATCACCAAATACTTGATAATCCTTCTTCATTCTTGCGTTTCTCCAAAAGAAATTCACCAACTCATTATTCTCGTTAGTCAGAATATCAAAATAAAATCAGGCTCCTTTGCTTTCCTTTTAGTAAAGTACTTAATAAGTTGATTATTTTCACAGCCTTCAAGACTTTTCTTCTTCTCCCTAGCAATTGCATCATAAGCATTTTTGCTTGTAAACTTATATTCTTATCTCCACCAACTTCTGACCTAATGTATCTTATAGCTTGAGAGATTTTTGCTCCACTTTTTCTAAAATTATTAGTGATAGACAATTTCTCATCGGTAACCTTTCTTTCAGATCTCAGTAAATGTCTTTTATCCACAGGAATCATTGGATGATTGTAAACCATTACATGCTTCACTACGATAAATTTTCCACTTACTAAGTCAACATCAACTGAATATGAGCTTGACAATCAGTCCTATAATTTAGCTTATTGTAATCCTGTAAAACAAAAAATAGAAAAAAAATATTTTTAAATCTATAAAAAAAACATATTATAAAACAATACAACCTTTTGAACTTATTGAACACTCGTTATTATCAATTAAACAGTTGAATTGAACATCTTTGGTTAAAAATAAAACAATGAATAAAAGCATAAAAATCTAATAGAACAAAAATATTGAGTATAATAGAGCATCCATAAGTTAAACCTAACATAACAAACAAAACTATAAAACATCTTTTTATGTTTATAATATATCTTTTCATATCTATAAAACATACAGTTGATTTTTAAAAAACAAGTTTTTTTATGTTAAACTTGTATAGTTTGAGTAAAACATCTTTAGTTTATAATAAAACAATGGATAAGAAACATAAAACATAACTGAACAAAAATATTGAGAATAGTAGAGCATAAATTTAATCTAACTGAACAAAATTTTCATAAAACATCATTTCATATTTATAAAACATAGAGTTAATTTGTTAAAATATATAAGTTTGAATTAAATATATAACACAAAAAACTAGTAACTATTATAAAACATAAGTTCATGAAACAAATTTTAAATTATTACTTGATAAAAATATATCATATAGTTTATTTTCATAAACAACTAAAGCAGTATTAAAAAAGCATAAAAAGTAAAATCAACAGTGGCAGTATTTTATAAAACATCGTTTCATATTTATAAAGTATACAATTGATCTTTAAAAAAACAAGTGTTCTATGTTAAGCTTGCATAGTTTAAGTAAAACATCTTCAATTTATAATAAAACAATGTATAAAAAACATAACAGAACAAAAATATTGAGAATAATAGAGCATAAAATCAATCTAACAGAACAAAATTTTCATAAAACATCATTTCATATTTATTAAACATTACTAAATTGAAAAATAGATATAATATGTAAAACATATGTAATACCCCATATTTTTACGTAATTTAAAGAGTTAATTTTGTATTTTATACATATGTTTTTAATATTTTTATTGAGAAATTAGGTATAATAAAAATATTAAAGAAAGGAAATTTAAATAAAATTTAATATATCAAAGTAATTGTTTTATGTTTATAAATAATATTTCATGTTAATTTAAGTTTTATTATATATTTTGAAAAGTTTCTATAAATAGAATTTTTAAAGCTTCCTAAATTGTTTTAAAACAACGGCATAAAAGTAATTTCAAGCAAAAAGAGTATATATGTAATTACACCAAATCCTACTTTGGGGCCTATAAATACCCTTTAAAACCCAAAATTTCATATTTAATTTGTAGCCTTAGATTTTTAAGATTTCAAAAAAATTTGAGAGAGAAAGAAAAAAAAATCGAAAAAAAAGAAATCGGAAAGAATTTCCGAAAACAAGAAAAAAAAAACAAAAAAATTGTTGCGTCGCTCTCCTTCCTCGTCGTCCATCGCTGCCGCCTCCCCTGCATCGTTGGTCCCCTCGCCGACAGTCACGGTGCGCCACCCTTCATCCTCCCCTACTTTGGTAAAATTTTCGAACACCTTTATTAAAAAGAAAAAAAATTCTTCTTCTTTTCTTGTCAATTTAATCTTGCAAAAATTTATGTTTATAATTATGCTTGATCATGTTTTTATGGTTTTAATCATGTTTAATAAAGTTATGTTTATGTTTAAAGTATGAATTTATAAAGATGATCATGAAATTTTAAATTAGGGTTTGTGGAATTATGAAATTCATGGTTTTATGGTTTTTAATGATTTAAATTTCAATATTATGATCATGAATTGTTGTTGGGTGAATTTGTGATGAATTTATAAAGTTTAGTTTGATTTTAAGGAGTTTTAAAGTTGTTTTATAATGTTGTCCAATTTTTATAATCATGAACATGTCTTACTTCATGAAAAATTAATTTAAAGCAAGATTTGATTCATGATGATGATAATAGATTGTAGAAGAGTTTTATGACGGATTTATGATGTTTAGATGAGTTTTTCATGAGTTTTGAATAATTAAACAAAGCTGTGAATTTCTATTAACACGTGTTTATGCACAATAAAAATAGTAACACGTGAAATAAGTAGTCATAATTTTTTTAATGCATCTAAATATTATATGATGATCTTAGAACATGACCATATATAGTGTTTTATGATCAAAATATGACATTTAGAAGGGTTTTAAAGTGATTTTAAGGAATTTTACAGAGCTGTCATTTTTGGAAAATTATCGAAAATCAAGTATTTTGCAATGGAAAAATTAAAATAAAGTATGGAATTAAATAGAGACCATATAGGGAACGTTTTAGACAAGTTTCCAACATAAAAAGTTAGTTTAGATTTGTTGTAGAAGTTAGTCAACATGGTTTTTGATTTAGATTCCATTTTCTCTATGTAGGAGACTTCGAGCTAGTTGTTTTCTAGGAATTGTGGCGGATCACCACTACAAAACAAGGTACATAAGTATTAAAGGCGTGATCTATATCTTATGTTCAAACTAAGAGCTTATACTTAAGATAGATTGATTTTAAAGAACATCGTAAATTGGAACACTCACAATCAACGAAACTCACGAACTTAGGTTATATTGGAACACTCAACAGTCTGATTCTAAGGTTGTTTTAATCTTTGTGAGAACACTCAATCACAAATCCTAAAACTATGGTGAATATTTTGAAGCTTTTAACTCTCAAAACACTCGAATTCCTTTTGTAATTTTGTATGAAACTCTCACACAAAAATAACGAGTAACAATTATGAACAACAATCAAAATCTGAAATTTAATGAATAAAACATGGGTATTTATAGTACAAATACCTGAGGACTCCTAAACAACCTTGGTTAAACTTCATAACTTATTTAAGAAATAAAACAACTCCTAAACAACTCAAAACACACGCACAAACACAAGAAATTCGGCCCTCACAAGATAAACATACAACAAGATAAGTATGCCGCCTCATCATTGCAAGTTGATCTTATCTTGCCTAACAAACTCTAACAAACTACCTAATCAAGAAAATATCCTAACAACTTATCTAAATAACTAATTAACAAGATAATCATCAGATTTTAAGCTAAAAATCACAGAATAACTTGCTGCCCAAGAACTTGGAAAAATCGTCAAAAACACGCCACACTTGCTTCGCTATTTTTGCGCAAATTTCAAGATTTTTCAAGAAACTTCAAGAAATGTTTCAAGATCCAATCTTTTAATCAAGAAACCTTCAAGAATATGTTCTCCATGCATTTTAGCATAATTATGATGATCAAGGCTCCACAAGAAATAAAGGACTCAATGCCAAAAATGAGAAAACCCTAGCAAATGCAATGGGAAAAACTCATAGGCGAAAAAAACATCTTGTTCCCCATAATTAACCTTCCTTTCCAAATGGCGTGTGGCTTTATTCAAGCATGAGTGTTATGCAACAATGACCATGAGCTAATCCAAACCCATGTAACCCAAATGGACAAACCCCTTGAATCTCATAACGACTTTGAATCAACTCTTTCTCACCAAATGCTTGAATCTGCTTCCTGATCATCCTCCCTTTCTTCAAAAGGAATTGTCCTCAATTCTTGAATCTTATCATCCAAGTAAGGAGTTAAATCCCCTATGTTAAAGGTACTAGCCACGCCATATTCTTCCCCAATGTCAATCTTGTAAGCATTATCACCATACTTCTCTAAGACTTTGAAAGGACCCTCGGCTCTAGGCATGAGCTTGTGCTTGCATTTCCCTCGAAACCACTCCTTCCTAAGATGAACCCAANGAGATGAACCCAAACCAAATCACCTACATTGAATGTATTATACTAGTGTTTCTTATTTGCGTTTTTCTTGTACATCTCATTCACTTTCTCAATTTTTGCCTTTACTTGCTTATGTAACTTCAACATGTTCTCAGCTTGCTTCTTTGCATCTTCATGGATATACTCGTTTTTAGGAATAGCAATCAAGTCAATTGGAATATAAGGATTAATACCATAAACTACTTCAAAAGGTGAATGTTGAGTAGCATAGGTAGGTGTCCTATTGTACGCAAATTCTGCATGACTTAGCTTCACATCCCAATCTTTCTTAGGCACAAGCAAGGTAGGAACTGCACAAGGACTCATACTTTCTCGTACATACCCTCTCTCCATAAGCTCGTCAATTTGCCTTTGTAACTCTTTTGTTTCTTTTGGATTGCATCTATATAGTGGCTTGTTAGGTATGGGAGCACCAGGAATCAAATCAATTTGGTGTTCAATACCACGAATTGGTGGCAAACCTTGTGGCAAATCTTCTGGAAACACATCCTCAAATTCACGCAATAATCCTTGTAGTATAGGATGATCAATGTCTTCAATGCTCTTTACTTCCTTAGCAACCAAAAGGTATACAAAATCACGAGCACTCATGTCCTTCTCAAATTGCTTTCGTGACACAAACAACACCTTCTTGTCATCTTTGTGCTTCTCCTTTTTCTTCTTGTTTAGATCACTAGGCAAAAGTGGGAGCAATACCTTCGTCTTTCCTTCTTTGAAGACTTTATACACATTAGACTCACCATCATGAATAGTTTTTCGATCATACTGCCACGGTCTACCAAGTAGTAGATCACATGCATCCATAGGAACAACATCACAAAGTACCCCATCATCAAATTTTCCAATTGAAAAATTTACTAAAGCTTGCTTTCGGATGCTCACTTCATTATCATCATCTAACCACTTTAGCTTATAAGGTTTTGGATGTCTTGATGTTTTCAATTGTAGCTTATCAACTAGTTTAGATGAAACTACGTTGGCACAACTACCCCCATCAACAATTAAACTACAAATAGAATTTTGTACCTTGCAACGAGTGTGAAAGATGTTTTCACATTGCTCTTCCCCCACGGATTTTGAGTGCAAAATCCTTCTAAGAACTAAGTTGTTCTCATAAACTTCCTCCTACTCACAGTCACTTTCTGGCTTGCATTCTTCCTCATCACCTTCCTCTTCCATGGCTTGTTGAAGCCCATAGGTGTATTCATCAATCTCTTTCATCTCACGCATGGTCAACACTCTAGAAGTAGGACAATCTTTCTTATAATGGCCATACCCCTTACACTTAAAACATGTTACCTTAGGTTTACCATCATCAAGTGTCTCTATCTTCTTTCCCTTATCACTATTTGGGGTCACAAACTTCTTTGTCTCACTCTTAGATTCACTCATAGGCGTTGAACTTGTAGCCTTAAACCCTTGATAAGGCTTAGGTGATGGCTTAGTTACGCTCCTCTTCCTTTCCTTATCTAATATTAAAGTTGTCTTGCTAACTTCATCAAAGGATAAGTTAGGTTGTAACTGAATCTTGTCACGCACATCCATGTTGAGACCTCCAATAAAACGTGCAATCTTTTGCTCCTCCCTCTCTTCAACTTCACATTGTATTGTTAATTTTTCGAACTCAGCAATGTAATCTTCCATAGGCTTGATCCCTTGTTTCAATGTTGCCAATCTAACACGCAACTCTTGTTGATAATGGGTGGGAACAAAACGTCTCCTCAAAAGCTTCCTAAGCTTTTCCCAAGTTTCGATCTTGCTCTTGCCCTCACGTTGCCTACTCCTTTTTATGCAATTGAACCACATGGAAGCGTATATGGATATTTTAGCAATAGTAATCTTGTACTTCTTATCTTCACTCGTGCCCTTGTAATCAAAATGCCTTTCCAATGCTAGTTCCCATTCAAGGTATGCTTCTACATCACCTTGCCCATTAAATTCATTCACTTCAAACTTCAAACCACGATCATCATCAATATTTGAAGGCTTAGCTTTGAGGCGAATAACTTCCGTCGTCAATCCCAAGAACAATTCTTGCAATTTGTTTGTTTGTTCTGCTAGATGTGTAATGAACTCATCACCATAAGTTTTGCTTCGTTTTTCTTGATTAGCCATTGTGCTCTGATACCACTTGATCTATATCTTATGTTCAAACTAAGGGCTTAAACTTAAGATAGATTGATTTTAAAGAACTTCGTAAATTGTAACACTCGCAATCAACGAAACTCACAAACTTAGGTTAGATTGGAACACTCAACAATCTAATTTTAAGGTTGTTTTAATCTTTGTGAGAACACCGAATCACAAATCTTAGAACTATGGTGAATATTTTGAAGCTTTTAACTCTCAAAACACTCGAATTCCTTTTGGAATTTTGTATGAAACTCTCACACAAAAATAACGAGTAACAATTATGAACAACAATCAAAATCTGAATTTTATTGAATAAAACATGGGTATTTATAGTACAAATACCTTAGGACTCCTAAACAACCTTGGTTAAACTTCCTAACTTATTTAGGAAATAAAAAAACTCAAAACACACGCACAAACATAAGAAATTCGGCCCTCACAAGATAAACGTACAACAAGATAAGTATGCCACCTCATCATTGCAAGTTGATCTTATCTTGCCTAACAAACTACCTAATCAAGAAAATATCCTAACAACTTATCTAAATAACTAATTAACAAGATAATCATCAGATTTTAAGCTAAAAATCATAAAATAACTTGTTGCCCAAGAACTTGGAAAAATCGTCAAAAACACGCCACACTTGCTTCGCTATTTTTGCGCATATTTCAAGATTTTTCGAGAAACTTCAAGAAATGTTTCAAGATCCAATCTTTTAATCAAGAAACCTTCAAAAATCTGTTCTCCATGCATTTTAGCATAATTATGACGATCAAGAATCCACAAGAAATAAAGGACTCAATGCCAAAAATGAGAAAACCCTAGCAAATGCAATGGGAAAAACTCATAGGCAAAAAAAACCATCTTGTTCCCCATAATTAGCCTTCCTTTCCAAATGGCGTGTGGCTTTATTCAAGCATGAGTGTTATGAAACAATGACCATGAGCTAATCCAAAGCCATGTAACCCAAATGGACGAACCCCTTGAATCTCAGAACGACTTAGAATCAACTCTTTGTCATCAATGCTTGAATTTGCTTCCTGATCAAGGCGGTTATAGAATTAGAGTTCATGCTTGGTTGATGATCTTGTATGTTATGCTTGTAAATATAAGGATTTGCTTGATTGACAGTGAGTTAACATGCATGAGAAGTTTATGAAAGTATGAAAAGCATGATTTTATATTGTTTTGACATTCCACATCTATAGTAATATAAATTAAATTCTTCATCATTAAATTGGAATGTTGAATTTATTGTTAAAGTTGGCCAATAGCTTATTGAAGAAGAAAGAAAGTTAGTTAAGTTGGTTAGTTACTTAATCAACAAGAAAGGTAGTTGTGAATTTTTATTCACTTGATTAATAAAAGTTTAATGAGCAAATATTTATATAGTCACTCACCGTTTAATGTGTGGTCAAGGAAAAAGGTAAATAGTTAGCCACTCACAGTTAATGTGTGGTAAAGGAAGTTTAGTTAAATAAAGGACACACAAAGACATTATTTTTAGAATTACTTTAATTCAAAGATAATTAACATGGCTTGTTTGATTCTATGCATGCTTTTATGTGATGTTGTATGTGAGTCATAACATTGTTAAACCAGTTAATCACGTAAAGTGAAAGATGATTCGCACCAAAACTCTTAGAACGCATATACCTTGAGTATGAACAATGGGGGGAGTTGTATGGAACAGTGATCTATGACTTCTAATTGGGGTACAAGACGTTGTACTCTTTTATATTTGTAACGCACTGGAATTCCGTCACTTTATGTGACATAGGTAATACCTTCTTGGAGTTGCTCCCAAGTTGGTGCCCAATAGGGCGATTTTAAAGGAAAGGAAACCCGTTCGATGTGAAATCCAAAGTTTAATTATAATAAGTAATATTGTTTGAGTTGAGTCTATGCACAGGTGAAGAGTTGCCAATGGTAAGAAGTATGTGATTTATACTTTTATTTTATTTTCGTTATTAATCATGTTTTGCATAGTCTTTGGTATTTGTGTACTCAGAGTTGCTGACTTTTTGTTTTGTGTGCATGGATTTGTCTTCGACTTGGCCCTACGATGACCCAATTGATAGTGATTAGTTGTCTACAATAAGAGAAAGCTACAGGTACAAGTGGGCATAAGTCAATCATGCTGGGTTGGAGTATGAGCGCCTACATTGTAGTTTTCGTAGTTATGTGAACTAGTTACTTTTTATTGCTTTTGTTGGATGTTGACTTTTCATTTCTGAAGTTAAGGTTTATTTGGTATTTCAAGGGCCACTAAGATGGTTCCGAAGTGTAATAAAGTCTTATTTTGTTTTCTTTTGATATTGACTTTGGTTTGTTTTAAGTTTATTTAAGTTTCGTTTTGAGTTTTAATTTTGGTTTTGGTTTTTAAAGACTTCCGCTGTAGTACTTTGATAAAGGTCATAGCCGTTATCACGGTGACGGTAATACTTCGGTTTTTCCTAGTTAATTCGGAGTTCTTAATAATTATTATTCTTTACTTTGATAAAGGTCATAGCCGTTATCACAGTGACGGTAATACTTTGGTTTTTCCTAGTTAATTCGGAGTTTTTAATAATTATTATTCTTTATTTATATTATAATATTTTCCAGAAAAACCTTGAGAAGGAAATTAGAAAATTCCAGGGTGTTACAACATACCTTAGTTGATGTACTCTTGTTGTTTTTCTTCAATCCTTCTCTATGACAAACAAGGAATCTTTATCTAACTGTTAAATTGTCAGATATGTAATAACGCTTCCCTTTTTTAACTCCAAAACCATATTTGAAGCCATACTCATTATAAAGATTGTAAGCTTCTTCGTCAGTGTTAACTTCAAAAAACAACAGCTCAGAATTCTCATATTCAATAAATGAATTCGAATCATTACTAGCACCTTGTATACAATGTCGGAATTCAAAGTTTTTATCAACTTCAACATCAGAATTTTGAATTTGAAGAGAAGTTTGAAAATTTGAATATGAACTCTGAACCTGAACTTTGAACCTGAATTTGTTCTTTGAAGATCATAAACTTCAATATCATAATAGAAATCATGGAAATCAAAAATAGTAGGACCAAACCTTTTATGGTACATCATGTTAATAAGCTATTCCATACATCTTCTTTTACAATTTTACCAAGCTTACAACTAAAATCAAACTATCAAGTTAGATTTCAATTATGCAAGTCAATGTTACTTCTCAAATAGTTAAAGTTACATTGTATAGACAACATGAACTAATAATTTATATTTTTTATGTGTATCTACTTGATTTTCAATGCGAAAAAACTACATAGTCATATTTCAACTATTTATTTGAAGACACATTTAAAAAATTTAAAAGTGTTAATATGGTCATTCTTGTAAGGAACATACTTAAATATGCACCATACTCTCATATCTAAAGTACATTATCAAATCTTGACATCACCTATATATCAATAGTAACTACTACAACAGTAACAGACCAACAACCATAGGGTATGGCTACCCTATACTATATTCATTATTAAAGTCACATGCACACTATATACTAACTTAACAAACAGTATTATGTGTTCAGTTTTCTCCAAAGCGTCAAGTTCAATTGTAAATGTTCTTTTTTATGAGATTTAAATGTTCTCCTAATTTCCATGGTGCTGTGGTATTTCGAAGATCACCTTGCTTCCATTTTTTAATTAACTCCATCATTCCTCTATTCAAAAGGTATTTGATTTATTGCAATTTTTTCATTCTTACTCTTCATTTATTGCATCTAATTTTTAATACTGTATTTTTCTGATAACTATAGTTGAACCATAACTTCTTTGCTTATTTAGCACACTAAAATCTGTAAGAAAACACCAAAAAATCCAGATTATTAATATAACATTCATATAAGAAAGACTATATGAACATATAATGTTAATATGGATTTTAAGTTCTAATTAAAACAAATGAAGTTTGACTAAAAAAGCTTATCTTTATGCTAACTTTAGATAGAAATCATGTTGTTTCTAAGTTTATAACTGTTAGGTTTTCTCAAGTATTTATTTATTTTAAAGCTTTACAGGATTTATAAAAGTATGTTATAAATAGTCCATATGTTCAATTATAGCCTATGAGCAGCAGATCATTAGACTGTCAACAAGAAGTAACTGCAGATGCCATTTTATTTCTCAATTGTAATAATACACTGTGAATTTATGTTTTATATGCTAATATATACAATTTACAAAATAAAGATGTAGAAGCAAGAATTTTAGATCATTCAAATATTTACATCTTAGAAAAAAAACATGTGCAATCATTAGGGATTTTAATTCTAATGTATGTAACTTGCAAAAAATGATGTTATTAGGTAGTGCAACTATGAAGGATGAATACAAATCACTTAAAGACTTAACCACTAAAAGCAAATGTTACACTGTTAAAGTAAAAGTCATTCACAAAGGCTCACCTCAAAAACCTCATAACAAATCAAGGTACCAGAGGCTTATACTTGAAGATCATGAGGTACTAAATTCTATTATTTTTCTTTATATGTATGTTAATATATATGTTGAATCAAATTATAACTTTCTCACTCATGTCAGGGCTTCAAAATGAAAGCAACATTATTCAACAATGACATAGAAGCTTTCGATGAGGCATTACAACACAATGGAGAATATGTAATATAAGATGCCACTGTCACTCAAATCCCATCATAACATACTAATTGCCTAAACAGACACGCTATTATTATCAACGGACGTGCCACTATCAATCCAATCCCCGTTGATCCTTCTGTTTTACAACCACAATAATGCAGTAATTCTGCAATTTTACGCACAGTCAACAAAGACATGCTCTATGGTATGGTCCAATTCAGATATCATTACAAGTAAATAATCATTTTTCTCATGCTTTCATTTTCAAAAGTAAAATATGCTTACTAAGTCTATGCAGATGTACTTGGTGTTGTACTGTTTGTTAATAGACCTAAGAAAATTGAAAGGCCTCAAGTTGGGCAAAATGAGGTGTATGAAATTCGCAACACTGATCAAAGTTAAATTTAACAAAAATAATAATATCGGATACCATCAAACAGAAGTATAAATACTCAACTCATGTACCCGATTAGTGTTTCATACTATATATCGGTTTAGACAGGCCAATTGCAATATCTCTTTGGAATGAAATTACACAACAATACAGATACCTTGCTCAGGAATGGCCAAACTGCTTTGCTATAATTTGCTTCACTACTTTAAAAACTCGTGCATATAGAGGTATATTAGCATTCATATATTATAACAAAATTTATAAGTTCAACATTTAATACTAAGTCAGTATGTTTTATTCAGGATTTACATTATGCTCCTCTATATGAACTTCCATATATTCTAACCCCAAAGGACCAAAAGCTGATGCATTGTGTGCCTGGTAAATATAACAACTTCAAAATCATAGTTTAACAAGCACATATATATATATATATATATATATATATATATATATAT
>PYUH01004052.1:0-108674 GCA_016808085.1 Suaeda aralocaspica | reverse complement strand
CCAATGGCCGGGAGTGTAATTTTTAAAAATGTCTATTGTATAACCATGGAAGTCATGGTCTATTACTCATCCTTTGGGTAAGAACTCTGCCTCCATATGGGTGATAAAGGGATTAACCTAGCCTCATTCATTTGAATCGAGAAAAAAAGTTAGAGAGAGAAGAGATGGAACAGAAGAAATGGTGAAGAGTGAGGACTTAGAAGGGTATGTGGGGGTAGGAGAAAAGGAGTGAGAGAAGCAAAGGGGGCGAAAAATTGTATGGACTGATGGAGTAGGAGGAGGGAAGTGAGGGAGAGAGGGTGATCGAAAGCAAGAGAAGGAGAAGGGATTATAAGGGAGAGCATTGTTAGTTGGGTAGTTAGCAGATGACGTTGCTTGAATTTTCATTACTAATTGTTAATGAGTAGGGAACACTAACCTTTTCCTGTTCAACATTGAAAACACTAATAATTATAGGAATTTGAAAAAATCTATAATGAAAGAAAAGTAAATGGCCCATCATGTATATCTATGCTTTGACTAAGTTATGAACTTATGATAGTTGATATTATATTGTTGGCTTCAGTGATTATTCTGTCAATGTCATATATGCTAATTCTACCATCTTGGCATCCACCTTCCTTTGTGATTGATTAAACTTTGTGTTCAGGCTAAAGAGCAGATATTTCCATTATTAGTTCTGTAGTTGTTTTTTTTCTTATGGTTTTCTTGCTCTTATTACTTACTTCTTTTTTTAATGGTTAATCGTATTGTTAGGTAATGTATAAATCTTCAATGGTTGTGTTTATGCCTTGAGATACTACCTCCCTATGTAACAAGTTCGTGATAAAGATTCAGGGAGGTGTGTTAAGATTTTCAAATTAGCTCCTCTATCAATGAATATGAGACAATCATTTCTGTGTCAGAACATGATACATGATTAAAGGACTCGTGTCTCAATTACTCTTGCAGCTTAATTCAATTTCACTTTATTTTAAATTCAACAAATGGGTTCGTCAACTTTAATTTATGTTTGTGTAAAAATATTTCTAATTGTATACTCTATATTTTAAACCACCTGCTGTTGGTGTTTTTTGACTATAATTTGTACTGGTTTCTAGCAGGGAGAATATTTGTCGTTTTTTTAGTGTTTATAATACTTCTGAGATGGGTTTTTTATTTACTTGATATCATGCATTCATGGTTGTGGGACTTGCTAGGCGTTAACCCAACATATTGTCTCAAACATAGCCACTCACACATGGTTTTATTAAGGTTTGTGTGTTAAAGTAACTAACAGTTTTTCACTCATTACAGTCAGTCTTAAATACTTCTCCTAAATCGCTATTGTGGTCACGGCTTGTGAGAGAATCAGTCGCTTTTGTCATTGAGGAAAGAAGATTATCAAGAATGATTTCCGCACTAGCAAATTACCTTTCAAGGTATTCTCATTTACCAAATAACTAATATTTAATGTTACCTTTAGGTTAATGAGTTCACAGGCAAATTATTTATTATGATTTTGTGGGATTATTAGAAGTATAGATTTGAGGATATAATCAAGGATTGCACGTCTACTGACATTTAATTGATTGCTTATATTTAAATAAGAGTTTATTTGGTGAGAAAAATTGTTATATTCATGGTTCCTTCAATATCTGAGAATTCTGGTTAAATGACTTGAAGATTAGATTTGAGTTCTATACTAATAAGATATGTGCTTAATGAAATCTGGAAGGTGTGTATATATGTATTGTTTGTCATGCATTTCCATGTGAAGTTTCATTTTTGAACTCCTGTGGTTGTTGATTATTTCATTTGTAAAGACACACCTTATGAGTGTATTTTGTCTAATCTGTAATATTTATTGTTGTGTTCGTCGTTTTTTCTTTTGTTTATATTTGGTATCTTTCCCACGTTTTCTCAGTAAGATCAAAACTCCCCCTTGTAACTTTACTTTGTTTTGTGAATAATTACTTCTCTCTTTCGTAATTATTTTTTTTTTAATTCTTATAGGACCAGATAATGATCATAACCATTCGTTGGAGTAAGCAATAGCAACGTGGCCAACGTGAGCAAGTAGCAACGAGATTAAAGATGGAGAAATTATGAAGACTATTACCATTTAGAGTAGTTTGAGACTCATTTTTTAGGTTAAATCATTTGTTATGGATGTCTTGAAGTACATTATTTTAATTCAAATGTCTTTGAATGACTACCATCAGTTTAATTATTTGAATGATGGGGTGTATTGACACATAGATATTTGATATATATTATCATCATTATTATTATTATTATTATTAATATTATTATTATTATTATTATTATTATTTTTATTATTTTATTATTTTTTATTATTATTTTTATTTTTATTTTTACAGAAAAAAAAGTGTTACATATTTGATCTACAAATGTTACATTATTAAATATTGTGTTACTTTAGCATTAGTTTAGTGTTACATAAAGTTATAAATATGATACAATAATGTCTATGAAGTGTTACTAAGGTTAACGATATAAGTATAAAAGTGTTACCTATAGTATTCAATGTAACCTCAAAATGCTATAACATATTTTAAAAGTGACACCAAAATAGTTTTATGCTACACTTTGTCAAATGTTGCCTTTGAGAATAGTATTACGAGCAATGTTTTACTTGAAAGTGTTCTCATTGTCTAAGGAAACTTTTAATCTTTATGTAACACTTTAAGGGTGCTACCTAATGTCATTTATGTTGTAGTGGTAGTTGCTTAAGCTAGAGCTGGAGATACTTATAAATCTTCTGGAAGAAGTATCTAGAAATCTAAATACTAGTTTAAGGAATTGAAAAGGGAAAAACACTAAGTACATCTTGGTTTGGTTTCAGTATTGGTGAAAACGAGCCGTACGCTCATGAACAACTGTAGACAAGCTCGGTCAAAGCTCATTTGAGAATTAAATGAACAGCTTGAACAATGTGTTGAAGCTTATTTGGTATATGAGCTAAGCTTGAACATTCTTATTTTGACTCATCAGGCTGTGAACAGCTCGTTTTAACTCATTCAGAGCTAAGCTTATTGATAAATCGATAAAAGCTTGTTTATTTTTTCAATTCTAACAATCATATTGGAATTTAGCTCTGATCCTACAAAATAAAAGGCTAATACTTTCAATGGGTGTATTATTGCACACTCCTGTATAAAGGAAATTTAAATTACATAAAGAAAAGGAAGATAATATAGAAATTTGTCCGTTTCGTTTGCTTATTACATATATGATATTGTTTTTTTTCTGTCCGTATTACTCATTTATTAAATTTTAGTTTGTATAGGCTCGCTCTTTAAAGCTCAAACTCAATCTCGGCACAAAAACGAGCAAGCTCGAGATCGGCTTGAGCTTGAACATTCTTAATGAGCCAAGTTTTGAAAAAGGGAAAAAAAGCTCGGCTCGAGCACGGTCATGCTTGAACACATGCTAACTTTATTAAGCTTAACGCGAACAAGCATATACTCGAACAAGCATACTCCGGCTCAGCTCGGCTCGGTTCATCTCGCTTGTCATTATATTCAGATATGGGTTTAATTTATGGATGGTAATTTTGGGTTGGATTCGTATGTGTTAATTGTTGGTACAAGTCCCAACTTTAGAATCTAAGACTAGTAGTAACTTAAGATGCACTATCAAGGCCCAATAGTAACAACCTATCCTAGACAAAGTAGATCACTATTCAACCATTTGTCGTTACCCAACCTAGCTAATCAAACTACAAATTGTATCAAACAATACAAAAGAAGTTTTAATGCTTTATCAATCCTTGATGTGTCTATATATATATGCTACTTTACCCTCTAATTCCCTATCAAATTATTGGTTCCTTTGAGTAAGTTTTGATACTAATACTCTCTTCTAATTTTTTTTATGGTTTTGCAAAGCTTAGAGGAAATCAAACGATTTTAGATTATTATCCATACCTAATTTTGGTAACTGAGAGACACGAGCACTCATAAAAGTTGGATGATGTTTAGTGACATTTAAAACTCATTGGACTAGGTTTGATGTTTATATGACAAGTTGGAGGAATAGATGAAGAAAGTGAAGAAAATATGAAGTTAACAAGTGAAGAAATATATGAAGTTAATAGGAAAAATTTGACCATTGTCCACTTATTGGATAATATTTCACAATATATAAATTTAAGATGTAGTTCTTTTTGATTGGAAAATCGACACAAAGAGCTTTCCAACGATAGATCCACAACCTATACAACATCATGTAGTGTAAAATATGTGATTTAAAGTGGTCCTACAAACTTGTTTCATGCCCCATATACTCAGACAGTGACATCTTGAAACCTTATCCCAAGACATACACCAGTGTAAGGATGAACTATGCGCCCGCATAGGTCATACTCTTGTTTTGTGTGGGGGATTATTAAAATATCCAAAAGGAGCACATTAGGGGTAGAATCCCATGTAATACATACTTTATATTGGTGCGCACTACTATTGCAGTACACTGTTGCTTAGCTCAATGGTTAAGTCAAAATTGTTGGTTCAATTCTTGACAAGTTTGCATGTGTGTTTTCACTTTTACTATTTTCTCTTTACTTTTTTTCCCTTTTCTATTTTTTCTAATTATAGGCTCCACACATATAATTTTATAGGATTTTACTATAGTGCCCATCATCCTGCGGTTTTGACCTCAATGTACTATTTGTTTCGGGGTGAAACTATGCCAATGGAGTTGACGACCAGCTTGGCATAGCTACTCTGTGTGAACCTGCTAGCCTGGATGTTCCCTGCATCAATAACACACGTCACTGGCCTCGGGGTGTTTCCGAGGAACGCCCCTCCGACGCTCAAGTCAGTTTAGAGAGAGAGAGAGAGAGAGAGTAGTTTCTTGTGCAAAGAGAATTCTTGTGTTTTGAATATGTTACCTCTCTCATGTCATGACTAACTTTATATAGTAGCGTGCTGGGGTCCTCTTACAAGGACCTGGTGGGTCTGCCCCAGCTCAGCCTTGGTAAAAAGGAGACTAGTAAGGACGACCTGTTGGTAGATCAACCAGGTCAATGTCAAGGAGCTCAGTGGTCACGTAAGGCAGTTATCGAGGTCACGAGCTGTGAGCAGTCACACTCCCCAACAACTTGTCCCCCCCCCCCTAGTCTAAATGTGTGGCGATTTTAGACTGGAAGTTCATGACCTCATTCTTTCGAAGAGCCGTTAGAGGCGAGAGCAGCCAATAGTCTTCATTCATGTGTTTGCAACTTCTGATTTTTGTCTTGCCCTTTATTTACGCCACTACCATAACTGCCTTGGTAGTGGGTAGTTAATCAATTTAGAGAAGTGGCGGTTACAGCTGCGCGAAAATCGAGGAGTAGTGGGCAGTTGCTTTTTGAAACGAACGGCTTAATTGCCCTAAATCTCTTTAGTAATCCCCACTTATTTCTCTACTCTCACTGTGCATTCACATTTCTCAACTTCTCTCTGCAAACTCCAATTCTCTTTTTCTCAATTGAAATTCTTCCATCTCCTTCTTTGACTTTTTAACTTTTTACTACTCAATGGCCGACTCAACACCCCACACTGAGGTCGTCCCCTCCAACGAGGAGCACTTACACCCGCCAACTCCCCCCGGGAAAGCGACAGCGACGACTCTCTATATATTCTGACCGGCCTGACATGGTTCCATTCCTGACGACTCGTTGATGTCGGCTATCCTCCAACGTGAGGAGGAGAGGAGCCGACAAGGTATTTCTTGGTACGTCTATCAGGCCACTTGCCAACCCTAGCTTGAATCCGGATCTACAGGTCTTCGTTGACCCTAAGGATTAGGTGTACTGCACAAGAGGTCATAAAACATGGGGAGTTCACTGGGCCCATGAACTTGGTCCCTGGTAAAATGTTCATTAAAGATGCAATGTTGGGTCCTGGGATCTCCGTGCTGCCGTCCTCTATCACTTCAGGCAGCCCCAAGGCTATTGGGTTGAAATACCCCGTCCCGACGACGTGGCCTTTGCTCCACCTCGAGGGCGAGTCCCTGTCTACTTGGGACAGTTGGTCTGTGGGCTTCGTTTCCACTCCATCCTTTTATCATCAAACTGCTGACTTCTGGCAGAACTCTGTTGCCCAGCTGAATCCTCAAAGTATTCAGCGTATTGTGAGTTTCATTTGGACCTGCGAGCTGCTAGGTCTTCAATTGTCTGTTGCTGTTTTTAGAGCCATTTTCCGGCTAAAGCGCTTTGCAGGTAACCATATTCCCACTGGTTGGTGCTCGCTGGAAATTAAAAGGCTGATGAGGCAGGTCATGTCATTTCCACTGCCTTCCCAAGTTGAGCCCCAACCTGGTGGCTCCTGGACGAAAGAATTCCTATGGTTACGGGTGCCCCTCTGGAAGGAGCACAAGCATGTTTACAAGGTTAGGACCCAATTCACGGATCCTCACTCTCCTCCTTTCTTAGAGGTGGGTGCCCTCTCTGAATCTGAACAAAAACGTACTCTCACTTTTTGGCTTCTGTGGATCACCACAGGGCTGAGAATCGTTCATCTCCTCCTGCCCCTCTTCATTGGCTGCCCCATTTCGACCTCCTTCGAGATGAGCTATATCTTGCCGCCGACATCTCTCCAACAGTATACTATTGGTTAGTTATCCTAACCTTGCTGTTCAATTTCTTATGTCTTTTTCTTTTTTTTTTTTTTTCAGCCTTTTTTTACACTATTTAAAACAGTGTACTTTGTCCCTGACCTGGTCCCTTGTGCGACCTGCAGAGTATGATGTCACCATATTGACTGGTCTTTGTTGAATCTCGTCGATCGACCTTTGAGCCTCTTGATACAATTTCAAGGACTTCCCCCAATCACTTATACACACTCAAAAACTGGAATGATAAGATAGCTGACCTGGTCTCTCTGCCGGAAGAAGCGCGTTGACCCTTGGACCTACCTTCCTCACCGTGACTTGATGCTCAGGCTGGCTGAGCAGGAGGAAGCTGTCAGGTCCCCGTGTTGGATATTGAATCTCTCTCCTCTGTTCCTCCTTCTCCCGCCTGGACCTGGTGTGACCAGTCGAAGGCGTCCAGATTAGGTGGGTAAGGTAGGATCCATTTCCCTTCCTCCACCCGGGTGTTGCTAAAGCTAGTCTGCGTTCGTCCAAAGCGCCTACCCCTGCTGCTACAGAGGCTGCTAGAGCTCTTGCTACCTCAGCCAAGAGACAAGCTCCCAGACAAGTTCCTTTTTCCATAAGGGAACGAACCAGGAGTGGCAGCCAGCCCTCCTCTACCACATCTGGTAAGGGAAGCCCCGCAGCAGGTGCTTCTGTTTCTGATAGTGATGACGACGATGATGATGATGATGTACCCCCTTATATAAAGAAGTAAATCACTGGTGCAAGTTATGTTGTGGTTTCATCTGCTGTACCTTCGACTTTTGCGTCCCCTGTAGCTCCAACAGGTTCTTTGATTGCTCCTCAACCCTTGCCAGCTTCCTCAGCTCTGATGGCCTCTCCTACTGTGGTGGCTGCTACTTCCCTTCCTTTAACTACTTGTCCTGCTACCCGTAGCCCCTTTGGTCGCATTCCTTCACTCTTCCCCACCTACCGGGCTCTAGTGACCTTGGTGGCCTACCCCATGAGCATTCCCTGTCAGGGTTTTTTTCTTTCGAGCGTTGGACTCGCAGATTAGCTCTGGTGGCACTACCATGGAGTCTGGGGCTGAGCAGCCTATTGTGCCTCAATTTCAATGAAGATGGTCAGGATACCTGAAGCTGTGAGGGAAGCTTTTAGATCTCCTCCTTCTGCCTTTACCAATCTAGGCCAGGTCTCAGCTGCTTCAGGTGATGCTCTTTGCAAGTCTGTCCTCTACCGAGCTCTTCCTTACGCTGATAGGCCAGGCATTACTAGGAGTCTCCCCGCTCAGAACCTCCGTTCCACCTTGCTCAGGTAACCTTCTTTCCTACTCTTTTCTTATCCTCATGAGTTCTTGTCCAACCTTCCTTGGTGTTATCTTCCCAGGTTTTGAATATGGGTCTATCACCTCTGAGTTGAGCGATTTCCAGGGGCAGAGGATGGCAGAGCTGGGCCAGGAGTTGGAGCTGAGCGACAAGAAAATGGCTGAGTTGTTTGCCCAACTATTCGCACAGCAAGCTCTCACGAGGAGCAGCTTTCCCAGCAAGCTCGCCAAATTGAATCTCTACAGATCAACTGAAGAGTTGCAAGATGAAAAGGAGATGACAGCTGCTGCTGAGATACTCACCAGAGCTAAGCTTGCCTCTTCTTCTGACTACCAGGTGATTACACATCTATATGCAGCACAGCAGTGGGTCATTGTGGGGTATACCACCCCCCTGCAGTCATCTGGTTCGAAGCTGATTGTGGGTATGTTGACAACATAGGATGGACTCTCTGTTCCATTGTCATGCCGTTCCCTCCTTTAAGGCCTCTGATTTGGCTTTTTAGGGAGCTACTAGATGGTAGGTCTCCGAAGATCACCCGTTACCCCCTGAATCTTTGTTCTCTATCCTGGTCTTGCGCTTGGACCGATGCTACTGTGACCCTGATCTGTGACTACGCGCCGTGCCCCGTGGTACGGATTCCGCTCCTTTCTTCTTTCGCTGCTCTCCCGTCTCTCGTTTCGCTACGCTGGTGTTCACCATTCCTTACCTTCCAGCCAGCTTGAGTGGGGTCGGCTTGTGGTTGGGTAACAGCACCTGACACTGGTGAGAGGCCGAGTGGACGCTGACAACTCGCGTTGGGATGGATCTCTGCCAGCAGCCGTGGCGCCCGGCGGTCGTGGGAGCTCTGTGGGCCACGGTGAACGCTCTACAGGTCGCGTGAAGAAGAAACAGCTGAGTGGGAGGACGGGTTGTGGTGGCTCGAAACAGAGAGGTGTTAACAGCTCTCTGACACAATAGTGTGGCCAATATATATACTCCAGAGGGGTAGATATTTTTTTTTTTATAGGGTTTCCGGGGTGTACGGCTTCTTATAGTCTCTTTTTCCTTCTCGCTCACTTTCTGTCCTGCTAACCTGTTGCGACCACCCTATTGAACTCTTGCTTTGTATGTACTTGTCAGAGACCCTTAAAGCTTCAGCTAAGAGCTAGTATGGACTCTCTGGTGAGGTGGTCCCTGAAAGGACCAGGCTGTAGGCCATGTTGCAGGGCTAAAATAAGTATGTCTGGCTGGATGGTGGAGACTGCCACAGCTTCTCTATTAAATCTCCCTAGGTATTCTCTCAGGGACTCACTAGGCCTGTTTGATGGCCATGAGCTCTACCGAGGTTTTTCCCCTTCTCTCCCCTGACGAAGTGGTCACAAAATAATTGTGAGAGCTGTGCAAAGTTGTGGATACCTCCAGCTGGTATCCTCCTGAACCATGCTTGGGCCATTCCTGTCAACGTGGTGGGAAAGTACCTTGCACCGTCTGGCGTCCGAATATGCGCCTAAGTGCATGCAACCCTCGTAGACGCTATGTGGTCGGTGGGATCCCCAGTCCCATCAAATTTGAGGTGAGATGGGATCTTCACTTTGCTCGGCACTTGCACTGAAATGTTATGGCTGAAGCGTGAGGATGAAGGGAGTCTTACATCTTGTTGTTCAGCAGGTCCACTTCGATGGTCCGTCGTCGCCTATTGGCGGGGGCTTCCATCATGAGCCTCTGATGACGACCTCCTTGTCATGGACCTCCCACGACCTGATGGTTGAGGGCCTAACCTTTCCTTTGCGGACAGCCTCTCGCCCAACCTTTGTTTGACCGACAGCCTTTCGCCTAGCCTGTCGAAGACTGCACTTCTTTGCCGGTGTGTTTGAGGAGGTTGTCTGCTCTCTGGGGGCCCCATAGTTCCTTTTTCAGCGGACATGTAACTCGAATACTCCTTCCCCCTGTTGCTGTTGCTCTCGTTCTGGTAGGGAGGTGCTGGTGTGGTACGGCTGGCTCCTCGTACCACTGTGGGTTCCTTTCCTTCTGGAGGGAGGTGCACCACTCTTCTTTGTGCCAACTTGTTCCGAGCTGGGTCCCGAGTGTGCTCTATTTTGCTCCCTTTCATATCTAGCCTCTCTTTCGGCTTTACCCCACGAAACTCCTTCTAAATTTAGTTTCCTCTGGGTGCTTCCCATCGTCTGCAGAGAGGTGGTCTCCCTTGAGGAGACTTCCCTTTCTTTGCTCTCTTCCCTTTCCCTTCCTCAGAGGGGGCAGCTCTGTTTTTCCATAAGATTGCATCACCGTTTGCATTATTTTTATGGCTGCCTCCAACTGCGAGGGTGTGGGGAGGTCCAGCGTCCTCGGGGATTCCCCCTCGGGTCTTTCTCTGGTGGTGTACGGAGCACTGGTGTCTCCCTCGTGGGAAGGGTACATCTTCCCCTTTCCCTTGCTTGTGGCCGAGACCGTTTTCCTGTTTCTTTCTTTTCGTAGGTAAGGGACGTGGCTCCGCTCTGGCGTCTTGTCGGATCGACGGGATGTTCCCTCACCTTGGTTCGCCCTGGGATGGTATTCAAGGATCTGGACCGTCCCCACGAATGGTGTGTTGCTAAACGGGCAGCGAACGGACTGAGTCGCCTCCACTTCCCCCCACGAGGAAGAGCATGTCTCGGTGTGGGCCATGGCAGGCTAATGACAGATTTTCGTGGCGCTCGACCCTCTTCTAGCGCCAATTGTTCGTGGTGAAACTGTGCCAATGGAGTTGACCACCAGCTTGGGCAGAGCTACACTGTGTGAACCTGCTAGCCTGGATGTTCCCGCACAAACACACACGTCACTGCCGCTCGGGGGTGTTTCCAAGGAATGCCCTTCGACGCTCAAGTCAGTTTAGAGAGAGAAAGTATGTTCTTGTGCAAAGAGAATTCTTGTGTTTGTGGATATGCTACCTCTCTCATGTCATGACTAACTTTATATAGGTACGGCTGGAGGTCCTCTTACAAGGACCTGGTGGGGTCTGCCCAGCTCAGCCTTGGTAAAAAGGAGACCAGTAAGGACGACTTGGTGGTAAGTCAACCAGGTCTATTGTCAAGGAGCTCAGTGGTCACGTGAGGCAAATTCGAGGTCACGAGCTGTGAGCAGGTCACGCTCCCCAATACTATTGTTTCTCTTAGATTGAAGAACAAGGAGTATGCCTCTTGTACTAAGGACTCGGGATGGCAGAGACTACACAGAACATATAGTCCGGATTCTCATACTGCCAATCCTCACTCACGTGATGCTGGAGGTAAGAGTGACTGATGCAGCTTTCGTTTCTTGGCTTCTTTGGTGGATTTTACCCATTTGTTGTACTTACAATTGTGGAGGTCTCAACTATGATTCTCTCCTTCTTGCTATAAAGGAGGTCGTTCGTCAAGAGAGTGTGTGGTGAAGCCCATCATTAGTAGTGGCTGACGCTTTCTTGAGGTAAGCCTACACATGTTTTCATTTGTTGCTTCCAGATCGTTCCTAAAAATTTAAGGACCCGGGGCGATTTTTAGCGTATGGGCCCTTTAAATTAATTACTTCTTCTTTTTTATTGTAACAGAACTACCTGGCGTTCTTTGGGTCTTGCCTGATTCTTATCTTGACGTGCCAAATAAAGATTATGGAGGTGATCTTGCAAAACATTTTATGATGCTATAGTTGTCTTTTCGTTCAGCTATTTATGCGGATAAGTAATACATGTCTTTGATCTTAGGTGATCTTTTTATTGACGGGAAGGTTATCCGAAGACCTCAATTTGATTACAGTGACAGGCAGCAAAATTCTAGACCTAGGTCTCGCCCACGACATGACAGGCGCCGTGAAAGAGTGCAGAATGTGCAAAGGGTGCCAACACAGACACAACAACAAGGTGGGGCACAAGACGCACCCAGAGAAATGAAGCAGCCAATGTCTGACAATTCACGCACAAATTAGAAGAGCTTATATTCAATTATTCGAAGAGGATGGTTTTTGGTTTGCCTGTGTATTTTTTGAGTAATACTCATGTTTTTCAGCTGGGTTATGCTTGGTTCAAAGAAAAACATTTAGAACTGAACGTTATTTTCAATGAGAAGCATATTGCAATAGAAATAAGGTTCTGAACTTTATTTAATTTTGTTTTGATCCTTACTTTACATTAACTACTAAACTAGAGAGAAATGGAAGAAAGAACATTCAAGTGATGGAATGGAGGATGAAATTGTGTGATATTGTACATGTTATTCATGTAGTCATGCATCAGCAAAAGCTTTGTAGAATTGACATCATTCCTCTTTTTCGTTGTTTGATTCATAAATGAAAATTGGCTAACATCTTTAAGAGAGCTGACCCAAGGTGTCCGTATGGTCTAAGAGAGAACGAACGTTAGGCTCATCAAATCACAATATCATGGTTTGAGACAGGTTACCACTAATAACCAGAGGGATGATGTACCAATCTTTGGTTACCCAGCCCAGTGTATCTTTTAAAAAATAAATTCGTATGATACGTAGCCTAGCCTGGTGGGTTTGCTACCAACTTCTATTTCCTTCTAAAATTAAGGATCCTGAAATTTTTTCTCTAAAATTAAACAATCCCATTGTGATTTTATATGCATGTGATAAATTATTAAGTGTAAATTTCAAATCCTTCCTGTCTTAGTGTGATTAATGTGAATTCATATGATGATAGAGAAATTTCCCACATCTCACAGTGAGATGTTTAAGGGAGGATATCACATGCGTTTCAGTAAATATATGCAAAAGTAGGGGCTATATTATTAGTGTATATGTTATGTATTTTGCATATATTTACAGAAACCACATGTGATATCCTTCCTTTAACATCTCACGGTTAGATGTCAGGAGTTCCTCATGATGATATGACCTCAATGTAGTTTAATATGCATGTGATAGAATATTAAGTTAAATTTTCTAAATCCCCTCTTTATTAGTGTGATTTCAACACTTACTCAATGTGATTTAATATGCATGTGATAGATTATTAAATTAAAATTTCTAAATCCCCCCTTCTTAGTTGGTGTAATTTCATATGAACTCAATGTGATTTCATATGAAGTCAATGAGATTTAATATGTATGTGATGGATTATTAAGTGTAAATTTCAAAATCCCCCCTTTCTTTCTTAGTGTGATTTCATATGAAGTCAATGTGATACATTATTAAGTGTGCGAATTTCAAAATCCCCCCTTTATTTTTTAGTGTGATTTAATATGATCACTATGTAATTTCATATAAAGTCAATGTGATTTAATATGCATGTGATAGATTTTTAAGTGTAAAATTTTTAAAATCCTCTCTTTCTTTCTTAGTGTGATTTAATGGTAGCTTCAACAACTCTAAAATGAAATAAATGGGGGGCAATTCAAATTCAAGAGGTGAGGGTAAAATATATTGTTGAATTTCAAAACCAAACATCGGGCCAACCCTGCGGGCTAAAAAAAATTGATGCATAATTTTTTAAGGGGGCAAATGGGCTAGGTAAAACTATAGAATGGGTTAAGAATTTACCAAAAATTGGAAATTACCCCCTTGACCCTGATTTATTCTTCAATCTAATTGAGGAATATCATCCCTCTAATAGTTGTATAGTTGGCAAACAAGTTGCTTTCGCTGTAATATGCCAAATCTGGCAGACACAACTAAGCAAACCTCTCAACTGCCACATTATCAAAAAAGACATGTATCATGAACAAACCTTTTATTAACAATAGACGAACCCCATAGAGGTTCATGCATGAGACCTAATAATCTACCTTTTTGTTTTATTTTGTTTTGATTTTAATATTTTTCTCCATCCAAAATGCCACATATACAAATACAAACTTCTTATTCAAACTCCTATTTATTATGAACCTCAAAGTCCATGAGTAGCAATAAGAGATTTGTTTACGAACCTCAAAAAAAGAGAACAAACCTTATGACAAACCTCTTATTGTGGATGCTCTAATAGGTTATCATCTTCAATAGCTAGCTATGAAATATAATAATAAATGGCTTGCCTAAAACTTTATCATGGTCCGTTTGGTAGTGTGTAAAACCTTTCCGAATGAATATAGTTTTCTATGGCCGGAAAATCTTTTACGTTGGAAAACTCATTTTCATGATCAATTTTCGTTGTTTGGTTGCATGTAAAATGACTTCACATTTTAAGCATTTTTCATTGTTTAGTTGAACAGAAAATCAGTTGCTTCAATTGTGAGGGAATATATTTTCCTTACCAAATTTTACATTTTAATATTTTACTTCAAACCAAACAATGTAAAATGGGAAAACGGTTTTCAGGGAAAATGTTTTACTCCCTACCAAGCGGCCTTTTATGGTGAGCGCTTCCTCCCTAGGCATGCAAAATGAATTATGGATTTGTTTTTCTCTCTAGTGCTAATTAAATTGCTCCAAGGGCCCAATAACAAATCCTATTACAACACTACCGGAATCTTATTTTGAGCCACTAAAAGGAGTTGGCCGGAGACTAGGACATTTTGGGGCGCTTCCTAGAGAATCGATAGAAGGTGAAATAAGGGTTTTCACCAGTCCAAAATCGAATCGAACCGAAGTACAGTTTAAAAAAATTTAAGAACCGACCACCAGACTGCTTGTTTCAAGACCCAGACCGAAACACATTGGACCGATTTAGTAAGTTTTACTCCTTAAATGTGCTTTTTAATATACTTTAAAACAAAATATAAAAAAATAGTGAATGAAAACCCTAACTCCATGAGTGTTTAAAGCTTAATAGAAGTAGATCTTCAAACGTTGTTTTTCCAAACTTAGCAAGATATTAATTTATTACAATTATATGTTTATACATAATTTTGTATGTAAAAAATAGATTCGGTCCAAGACCAATTTTTAATGGGTTTTGAACCAAAACGGACCGAAAATTAAAAATTCAATTTTTTTGTCTCAGAGACTGGACTAGTTCCAGTCCGAGGTTTGAAGTACCGATTCGATCCATACCGGTCCACCTTAAGATTACTAATAATAATTGTAACAACTTGTATAAGTGTATAACAGAAATGCTCTCATTATCTAACATAAAGGCATTATGGAAAAACCAAGTGTGCCACCGAACTATGGCAAGACAAGAGAAATCATTCTTACCAAGGATATCTTTTAAGGGAAAAAATTTCAATTGTAGAAGAATTTTGATAAAAAGTTCAACATATATATGTTAGCGTCTATTGGATAACGATGAGAAATTACTCTAGGTGAACTAGAGTTAGAATAAAAGATAGTTAGCACTTTCACAGGATGATAATAGATTAATAGCCTCTCGAAGTGGATACCAAAGATAAACCAAATGAGGCTCATTAGACTACTAGCAAGGGCAGGTAAGGATCGAATCCCACTGCGCAAGAAAAGAGGTCTCAACACTAAGGAGTCCTAAAATTAAGTAAATTAAGCCGGAATTGTTGTTAAGATAAGAATTGAAACAAAATACTAATTAACAGAGATTATGACTTTATTAAGGGAGTTTAAGGCAAGGGATTCATCGCTCATAACCTACAGAAAGGGGTAGATTCTTAGGTCAAAACTAAGTCTAGAGGGAAAGGTCTAAGGGAAGTCGTTTTAAAAGTCATGTCTACTCTATGAACATAACCTATTCTCATGGCGTAAGCACAAAACGACTCCTAAGCACAATTACGAAGACTAGTAACGTCCCTTAATTCGAACATCTATTCTCATGGTCCTCGAATCAACCAAACATGGGAAATCTTCACTCAACTTCATCTTTCAGTCCTTCATTGAGGAACCTAAGATGACATCTAAGCTAGCAAGTCATACACTACATAAGTATAACCTCATGTAACGACTCTAGTCACCCGCAAGCTCGATTTTGACTAAGAACCTATTAATGCATGGAAGATGGTGAGGGTTTCACCCGCACCTTAGCACTAAACTACTAACTGCTCATTACAAGCTAAGGACAATGTTACGTTTTTAAATCATTTAAAAAATATTATTACAAAGAAATAAGTTATAACAAGTGAATTATCAATACTAGAAACAGCACTATAAACTTTGATCATGAAACTAACAAAACTTGAGAACTAAGTAATAAATAAATCTTGAAGTAAATTGAATAAATACGATTGTAAGAGCTAAGAAAGATTAATAGAAACTTGTTATTGTAAATTAGAGGTCAAACATCCAAGTACACAAGAGCTCTGAAGAAGTTTTGCAATTATCAACAATGGTGGAATCCTTGAAGAAGAAGAAAACTACTCACTATTTTTATAGAATAACGGTAAAACTAAAGAGAAGTAAAAGCTAGGTTAAATATAGTCTCAAAATGTTACTAGTGATGTGGCATGACAAGTCAGCTGCCACGTGTCAGCTTCTGAGTGGACCACGTGTCCCTATTTTTCTTATAAAGAGATGACATGGGATTGCCACGTGGCAGTGATGAGTCTGCCATGAGTGGACCCTACATGGCCACGTGTCATATCACAATTGGACCACGAGTCCTTAAAATGCCAGCATGGGATTGCCACGTGGCAGTGATGAGTCTGCCATGAGTGGGCCCACACTGCCACGTGTCACCTTTTTACTGGTCCATTTGTAATTCTGTATCTGCCACATGTCAAGCTCTTATTCGCCAATGATAAAAAGAGCTAAAACAAACCATGGGGCCTTAAAGTTCTCTTCTAAAAAGCCCATTAGGCAAATGAAGGAAGATAATCAAAGAGATGATGACAAGTGTCACAATCTCAGTGGGTAAGAAATTGTACTTGAGGCTATAAATAGTCCAAAAATTCTGATAACAAGTACACTGAAAATTAAGACAAAAAACACTTACTAAAAAGGGAAAACTTCTCTCTAAAACTTCTCTCTAGAATTGTTTACTTGTTGATTATTGTTCACTTACTCTCCTTCAAATACTTACTTAAGCATCGGAGGGGGAAATAATCCTACGAGGATTATTGTCCCTTTTTTGCAGGTACTTGGAGGGTACGTCAACAGGCAACCAATCCATTCACGCATCCAGTCTACGTCAGCGAAATCCTCACAGTCCCTACCCCACCTCATTGCTTTAGCAATAACTTTTGGCGCCGTCTGAGGGGAGGATTCCTAACAATGACTGGAACTGGAATACCTACTAAGGATGAGACCAGATACCTAGACCAGACTGGGAATTACCAAACTGGGGAAGGTACTGGCTCACCGAGAAGAACACAAGAAAACTCTGATTTTGGAAACCAACCTGTGACCATGAGTCAGCTCAAGAGTATCTTGGCTGGGTTCCAAGAGAACCTGGCGGAAACTCTACGGGAGTATTCCACCAAGAAAACTCAAGAGAAGGTTGAGACACAACGCCCTTCATCTTCAAAGATGAAAGGTGTGATGATTGAAGAAGGCCAGGAGAGATTGACTTTCCATGAGAAAGTTGAGAAATTAAGGAAGGACCGAACTCCATTGAAAACTCAATGGGGTGCAGTGAAGAGGTACCCTGTCACTCCCAGATTTAAGCCTAAACGGGAGGTGGCAGGTAAGGAAGCTGGATCTAGCAAGACTCAAACTGATGCTAGAGAACTAATTGAGTTCAAGAAGGCTATTGCAAGTGATGCTCGAGAGTATTTGGAGCAAAAGAAATCATCTAGCCGAGATGCCAGAGAGTATCTCGATGCCAAAAAGGCTTCAAGCATGGATACAAGAGAGTATCTGAAGGCCAAAAGGGCTTGGAAGGAAGGAGGCCGACCTGGTTCCTCTGAAGAATCATCAACTAGGGAGATGACTGACTCCCATCATGTTTCCCTAGAGTCAGGAGAACATGCAAGTCTACGAGACTTAATTGAAAAGAAGAAAGCTGATAAGGCTGATCAGTGCAAAAAAGAACAAATGATCAATACTGGGAGGATGTAGGCAAATCAACTAATCCTGGCCGAGAATCCACAAAGGCTGTCCAAAACCCTACGGGGGTTGTTGGACAAATGCCTAATAACACAATGATGGAATGGAAGACACCGTTCTCCATGTCCATCATGATGGCTCCACGTCCCAATAAGTTTAAAATGCCTCAAATTGAGCCATTCGTCGGGACCACTGACCCGGAGGAGCATCTAGCCACCTATAAACATTTGATGTACTTCCAGGGTCCAGATGATGTGACCTGGTGCCGATACTTTCCGGCAACCCTGAAAGGAATTGCCCAGAAATGGTTCAATAGCCTCCCTGATCAATCAATTAACAATTTTCATGAATTGAGTACGATCTTTGTACATCATTTCATGGCAAACAAGAGGGAGAGAAAGACCAGCATGCATCTGGCCAAAATAGTGCAAGGAGAAAAGGAGTCTCTAAGAAGTTATGTGCAAAGATTCAATCTGGAATCTTTGCAAATCCCCAACTTATCTGAAGGTGTGGCCTTTGATAACTTTTTTAGAGGTCTCCAAGATGGAACTTTTAAATTTGATATTGTAAGAAGAAATTGTAAAACGCTGAAAGGAATTTTGGAAGAAGCTGAATGTTTCATTCATGCACAAGAGCTCTGTGCTTCCACCAGGAAGGACAGAAGAGATGATAGAAAGAGTGAATCACACTCTAAAAACAAGGATCAAAAGAAACATGCCACCTGGGCAACTAGGACATCAGGCAAGGGAGGAAACTTCCAAAATAAGAAAAGAAAGCCTAATGATGGTCCTAAGATAGAGTTCACCAAAGATCTCTATTCGGTTTTCAGAGAAATCCGTAATAAGGTTGAGATTGATGCTCCACCACCTCTAAGAACTGCCAAAGAGGATAGGGACTCAAGTAAATACTGTCACTTTCACAAAGATACAGGGCATCATACTAATGATTGCTTCAATCTTAAGAGGGCCCTGGAATCTCTTGCCATCAAAGGGAAAATTTCACAACACTTGATCAAATCTCATGACAAAAACACCAAACAAAAGATGGAATTCAAGGCTAATGAGCCTAAGGATGGTGCTAAGACCGAAGAGGATGTGGTGTACGTCATCTCCGGTGGGTTCGCAGCTGGCGGACCAACCCTTCGAGGGAACAAAGAGTACTTACGGAGTCTCTCCCGAGAAGGATCACCGGAGATAGGGCATGATGCCAAGGTCAAGTTTCCAGAAGTAATGATTAGTGATAAAGACCGAGGCAATGTTCGTACACCACATGATGATCCCTTGGTGGTGGAACTGAAAGTGGCCAACATGAGGGTCAAACGAATATTGGTAGATACTGGCAGCTCCTCTGACATCATTAGTTATGCTTGCCTCAAGAAATTAAAATATGATGTGTCTACCTTGGAACCTATCCATCACCCTATTATTGGTTTTGGGGGAGGAGTAATCAACCCTTTGGGGACTGTCTCCCTACCAGTGAGGATAGGGGAAAAGGAATGTGCAAGAAACATGGTCGTCAAGTTCCTGGTGGTCAAGGAACTATCGGCATACAATATTATATTGGGACGGCCAACCTTGAATGCATCCAGAGCAGTAATTGTTACACATCTCATGCTTATGAAGTATGAGTGTAACAATGGAACTGTAGGAACTCTTCGTGGAGATCAACAAATGGCCCGAGAATGTTATATCACCACTCTTAAACCTACTGCTTGGGTTGAAGAGGTGGAAGAGCCAACAAAGAAGAGGAAGACCGAGGGTATGGCTAAAAATGAACTAATGGCCATTCATAATTTAAGCCAAGTAACTCGGCCTCAGGCAGTTGGTGAACACGAAGATTTCGTTATTGACGAATTCAAGCCTGACCGAACGGTCAAGGTAGGCCAGGCCCCAGACGACCATGTTGGGGCAGAAATGAGGAAGCTGCTGAGAGAGTTCGGGGATGTCTTTGCATATGAGGTAGAGGAGATGCCAGGCATTGACCCAAGTATAGCTGTACATAAGTTAAATGTGAAACCGGATGCTAAGCCAATTCGCCAAAAGAAGAGAAATTTGGGCGAACTTCGCAATAAGGCAGCAGAGGAAGAAGTGAATAAGCTTTTGGAAGCAGGATTCATTAGACCATGCCAGTATCCTGACTGGGTGGCTAATGTGGTTTTGGTTCCAAAACCAAACGGCACCATGAGAATGTGTGTCGATTATACTGATCTTAATAAAGCTTGTCCAAAGGATAGTTTTCCTTTGCCAAAGATTGACCGATTGGTTGATTCGACGGCAGGACATGCGTTATTAAGCTTTATGGACGCCTACTCAGGATTTCATCAAATTCCTCTATGGGAGGAAGATGAGGAAAAAACAGCTTTTGTAACTGAGAAGGGTCTATACTGCTATACAAGGATGCCATTCGGTCTTAAAAATGCCCCAGCAACCTTCCAACGTCTTGTAAATAATGTTTTCAAACAGCAGTTGGGAAGGAACATGGAAGCATATATAGATGACATGATTGTCAAAAGCAAGGAAATGAAAGACCATGTGGCAGACTTAAGAGAGACCTTCGAAACATTAAGGAGGTATAAGATGAAGTTAAACCCAAAGAAGTGTGTTTTTGGGGTAACTTCGGGAAAATTTTTGGGCTTCCTTGTGGATGAACGAGGGATTGAGGTTAATCCAGACAAAGTCAAGGCTGTGCTAGATATGACCTCACCTCGAAACGTTAAAGAGGTGCAAAAACTAACCGGATGCCTAGCAGCTCTTGGTAGATTTCTATCAAGGGCAGGTGATAAATGCCATTATTTCTTTGATACGATCAAACGAAAGGCAAAGACAGGCAAGGGCAGTCCGGTGTTCGAATGGACGGAGGAAGCCGAATCAGCTTTCATTCATTTGAAAGAGCACCTACATACTCTCCCAAGATTAATCAGCCCTATTGAAAAAGAAACTTTATTTATTTATTTGGCGGTATCAGATCATGCACTCTCAGCTGTCCTGTTAGCTGAGAGAAATGGAGTCCAACATCCGGTATACTTTGTGAGTCACGTACTCCAAAATGCTGAGATCAGATACGCTCTGATTGAAAAGTTTGGACTTGCATTATTCATGGCCAGCCGGAAGTTGAGGCCCTATTTTCTTTCTCATAAAATCATTGTGTACACTGATCAACCGCTCAAAAAGGCCCTGTCCAAGGAAACTTCTGGGAGAATGCTCAAGTGGGCTCTAGAAATGGACTCATTTGACATCACCTTCGAACCAAGGAAGGCTATTAAGGGCCAAGCATTTGCTGATTTTATAGTTGAAATGACAAGGCCGCCCATGGAAAAACCAAGTATTGATCACTGGACCTTATATGTTGATGGCTCATCCACTCAGAATGGATGTGGGGCAGGCATTATTTGTAAGTCACCTGAGGGTGACATCTATGAGTATGCCATGAGATTCAAATTTCAGACATCAAATAATGAGGCCGAGTACGAGGCATTGATTGCCGGAGTCAAATTATGCAGAGCTGCTGGGGAAAAAAAGATAGAAGCAAAATCAGACTCTCAGCTTATTGTGAGCCAATACTTGGGTGACTATGAGGCAAGAGATGCAAGTATGGCTAAATACTTGAATATACTTCAAGAGGAGGTCAAAGGATTAGACAAGTTTGAAATAATGCAGATCCCAAGGTCTGAAAATAATCAAGCTGATGCTCTTTCCAAGTTAGCAAGCTCTGCAGTGGGTGAGAATCCTCGAACAGTCTTCTGGGAGGTTAAAGAGAAAAGAAGCATAGAAGAGATGGAGGTTAACTTCATCAGCCGAGGAAGCTCGTGGATGGATGAGATTATTGACTACAAAAACAATGGAACCTTGCCGAACGACCCACAACGAGCAAAATATGTGAAAGCTAGAGATGCATGGTTTGTTTTATGGCAGGGGCAACTATACAAGAAGTCTTTTACTCATCCACTACTAAAGTGCATCACCCCGGAAAAAGGAAAAGAGGTCCTTGAAGATATCCATGAGGGGTTTTGTGGCTCTCATATAGGGGGAAGAGCACTGGCAGAAAAGACACTAAGAACTGGGTATTACTGGCCAAGTCTGAGACATGACGCAATGACTTATGTCAAAAAATGTAACAAGTGTCAGCTGTTCAGTAATCTACCACAAAAGCCAGCCAATAATTTGAACCCAGTTTTGAGCCCAATACCTTTTGCTAAGTGGGGAATGGACATTCTTGGTCCATTTCCACAAGCATCAGGACAAAGGAAGTATGTCTTGGTGGCAGTGGACTACTTTACCAAATGGGTAGAAGCAGAGCCAGTGAGAAGTATCAAACATGGGGATGTCAAATGGTTTATTTGGAAAAACATAATAACAAGGTTCGGGGTGCCTCAGTCAATGGTGTTCGATAATGGTCCTCAGTTTGAGACTCCGCAATTAAGAGTATGGCTAGAAGATCAAGGCATCTCAGCTCATTTTGCCTCAGTTGGCTATCCACAAGCTAATGGACAAGTGGAAGCCTTCAACAAGATCATTAGCACAGGAATGAAGAAAAAGCTAAATGCTGCCAAAGGTTTGTGGGTAGACGAATTGTACAATGTTCTTTGGTCTATCAGGACAACAACAAAGAACTCCACTAGAGAAACCCCATTTATGCTTGTATATGGATCAGAAGCTGTTCTCCCTATCGAAATGTGTGAACCTACCCTAAGAGTTATGTTATATGACGAAGGGGCTAACTGGGAAATGATGAAGGCCACCTTAGACATGTTACCTGAGGTTAGAGGCAATGCTCTACTTAGGCAAGAAGTATACAAGCTAAAAATGGCAAGAGAACATAACAAGAGGGTAGACCATAGGCCAATGAAGTTGGGGGATCTTGTGCTGAGGAAGATGAAGTCAATTGGGAGAGCTGATGAGCAGGGCAAGCTTACTCCTAATTGGGAAGGTCCATACAAGATAATAGAAGTATTGAGGGATGGAACTTACCGACTACAAACTATGGATGGATATGAGGTACCCAGAACTTGGAATACAAATAATCTGAAAAAAATATTATTTATGAAATTGGTTTCAAGAAGCCAGTGTAAGGCCATGTGCCCACTTCTTTGATCCACGTTGATCAATGGGGAAGAAATTTGATCTTGTATTAAATCGGCTACGGGCCGCAATTAATGAAATTTCTTCTTTCTCTAATGTTAGCCTCTATATACACCTGTTTAAATAAGATGCTGACTTCAGCATTCGAGGGCACAGCCCCACACTTAACTATGAGTTAAAACTTGCTAAACAATTGTGAAAGCAATAAGGGCAGGATCCCTTAAGTGATTACGGATCACCAAATCAACTCTGCAGGCCCAAGATTCGGTCTTAAGATATAAATTCTTACTTTAAAACTAATAACAATTTCGATCCCTACGTTTAGGGGCAATCAATATATTTGATTGATTGATTTACAAGTAAATCAATCAAAGTATAAAGTTTGTAAACACAGGGATCTTATTGTTACCGGATGTGCCAAAAATGGATTTAAGCACATTCAATTAGGTCACCCAGAAAGGGGACTAAACACCGAATGTTCCAAATATGGGTTTGCACACATTCGATTAGGTCTCCAAAAGGAGACCGAGTTTAATGTTAAAAACACTAAGTTTGGCACCTTCGGCCTCATTTAGTAGGGTACACTCGGTGACAGCTCATTAAAAAGGAGCCGAGTCAACTAATAAGAACACCAAATTTGGCATATCCGGCGTCATCAAGTATGAATCCGATGTCAATAAAGTACATTGCGTCCGGTGCCCAAGCACCTAAAAAGATTAAGTCTAACAGCAAATATCACTAACTATGATACATCCGGCGTCATGCGACCATACCGGATATATCGAATTAAACTACAAACATTTGACAAGTGTTTGGATTGTTAAAAAATTTCTAAGGAGACAAAAATCTCTAAGTTAAAACACTTAGAACACCAAATTTTTCTAAGTAAAAACGCTTAAAAATATCTTCTAAGTAAAAATACTTAGAAATATATGAGTTGCTTTGAAATTTTTGAGAAAAAACCCTTAGAAGTTTCTAAGTTCAGGTTGAATCTCATTGTATACTTCGAAGTTAAATCAGAATAACTTATACTATAAATCTTTAAGTAATTTATAAATCTTTAACCAATGTTTAATGGTTCATGAAGAAATGTTTTGAACAAAGTTATGTCTTATAAAGTTCAAGGGTTATGAGTATTAAACTCTACAAATATCTCTAAGTAAAGACACTTAGAAATATTTCTAAGTATAAACACTTAGAAATATTTCAAATTAAAAATGTCTACAAATACTGCTAAGTAAAAGACTTAGAAATATGAAACCTGCTTTGCAAATGGAGTATACCCAGACCTGTGAAAATTCTAAGTAAAAACACTTAAAAATATAAAGAAGCTATGAAATTTCTAAGTAAAATAACTTGGAAAAATATAAAGGACTTAATAAATAAATTATAAATGCCATTGATTAAAAGGATGGATTGATTAAAAAAGTATGCTTAAAGCATAAATGTATAATACACTTGGTTTGAAAAACCAATATTGAACAAAAAGCAAAAAAAAAATACAACAAGTTGTAAATTGAAAAAGAAAAATCAAGGAGCTGTTGGTGCAGGATGCTCAATAGTAGTGGAAGCAGTGGTGTCCGCTCCTGCTCCTTTTTCCTTGTCTTCCTCTTCATCTTCGGCTTCTTCCTCTTCGGCATCAGAGGGGCAGAAGGGGCTGGGAGGAGCATCCCCACAAAGATTGGCTAAGTGAGCCCTTGTGGCATAATCCAGTCTTCTTTCAAAGTACTGGTAGGGGACGTATTCCTCGAGGCCGAGAGCCCAGGCCTCCGCAATCCTTTGTCTGGTAGATTCTTCACCTTCCAGATATTTTTGGACTGCAAATTGTCCGGCTTGGTTAAGTTCTTCGTTTTTCTTTTTCTCAACCTCTTCAAGCCGGACGTTAGCTTCTTTTAGTTGCTCTGTTAAAGCAGCAACCTTCTTTTCAGCCTCTTCCGCCCTCAATTCGGCGTCCCTCTTGTCAGAGGCCATCTGCTCACAGTCCGCCTCTTTCTTCTTCAGCTCCTCCAACTCGGTCCATAGCTCCATGTTTCTTTTAGCCATGACCAAGTTCTGCTCTTTGGCCTGACCCAAAGAGGCAGAAAGCTCATTCACAGCATGTGAATTTTGAGCTTGGATTCGGCGGACTTGTTCACTAAGGTAAGACTCGCAGATGGTCTGCATTCGGGCTGCCTTTGCCCTCTCCTTTTTGGTTTGAGCAACCAACTTCTGTAAGTATTGAAGCCGAAAGATGATCTGTCAAAAGAAAAATTCACAAGTTAGTCAAAATCCCACTAAGTAAAAAAGAAGTCATTGAAAGTTAGCAACAAAAGGAAACATGTTAAATAACTTACTTCAATACAACTTTTGAAACATGGACCCAGCTGTCCATCAAGGATGCCTCTTAAAGACTCCTTGTCTCCACAGCGGAGAACCTCTCTGACCAACTCCTTCTTGTAGTTGGAGTCAAAGGTCTTTGAGGTAGAAGGGATGTCACCTTCCTCGTCCAGGAAGTCCCTCTCTGAGTCAGCCACATCTGTAGTGGGAAATGGAATAATTATAGCCCGAGGGTCTCTAGGAGATGTAATAGAATCTCCAGAACGAGTACTCGAAACAGATGTAACAATGTTACGAGCAAACTTAATACCTGTGGCCATAGCTGAGTCAAGAAACTCCAGGGGCAAGTTCTCCCTGATGGCCTCCTGCATACCGGCCGCAGGATCCTTGTCGGGTGGAGGAAGATCATTAGGATCCTGGAGAGAAGGATCCTGAACTGTTCCTCCAATGGTTCGGCCAGCACGTCTGGCCTCATCTTGTTCGACCGGATCCATTAGGCCGGTCTCAGTTTCGTAGGGATTGTCAAAGACAGGGTCCCTTTGAAGGCTGCCAGACGTCCGGCCAGTCTTCTCCTTTCTTTTATAGGGAACTTCCTTTGATGAAGGACTTTCCCCAACCGGCTTGCTTGGGGTTGAAGCCGGAGAAGATTCAGTACTAGCCAGCGACACCGGCCTCTTCTTCTTCGGTTGGGGGTTGATGGAGAGTGGAGTCGAACTCTCCTTTCTTTTTACTTTGGTAGGGAGAGCTTTAAGCTTCTCCGTACCCTTGTCTTTCTTCTCTTTACCCAGCACAGATGGTCGGGTATCTCTGGTTGACTGCAAAATAACAAAGACAGTTCAATAATTACATTCCACACAAAGTTGATTAACATCAAAAATAAAATGAAAGAAAGATAAGTTATAAAACTACAAAAACATTTCATGACCGAGTATGCCAAACTTGCATAAGCACACCCTCAACTCGGTGACATAAGTTCTAAGCCATATCTACACATTCGGTGACACAAGTCATGACCGAATGTGCCAAAACAGTTTGCATGTGTTTAACTCGGTCATAGTTCGGAAAGACCGAGTGGCGTCCACATGGAAACAAATTCGACACATTCGGACTCAATTATAGATACCGAATGTGCCAAAATCACCACGTTAACACACTAGACTCGGCCTGTCCTCACTTAATCAAGTACCCCCTTAAGAGGGATATTTGACACATTCGGCGTCAGAAATGACACCGAATGTGCCAAAAGTGCATTCTCATACATTCAACTCGGCCTCATAGTTGCTGACCGAGTTGAATGACATGGAAGACTGGTTAGATTAATTGGACACCCAGTTAAAAAAAAAATACACAAAGATAAACAATAAGAAACATGTAAAATATTGGATTTTGTACATTTGTAAAAAGAAACACATATGATTTCAAAATTTTGTAAAAAGCTTAAGGCCAAATAAAGGTTGACACATTCGGTATCATATAATGATACCGAATGTGCCAAAACCAGGTTCACCTGATTTACATTCGGCCTTCCTTAAGGAGACCGAATGCAATCCAGGTGAAATAAGATTTGGCACATCCGGCATCATATGATGACGCCGAATGTGCCAAATCCTGGCTTACTCTAGTTATATCTGGCCTCATTGGAAGAGACCGAATGTAATCAGAGGCTTATATGTTTTGGCACATCCGGTGTCAAAGCAATGACACCGGATGTATTTATGACTTATTGTTACCAAAGGTTAATAAAAATATAAGGACAACAAAATTATAAGTGAATGAAAGCCGAATCAAATGCAAAAGCAATATAATTCGACACACCCGGTGTCTGATAAGAACACCAGATATGTCACATAGTTTTTCAAAAACAAAAAGAAAAAACAGAAATTCTAAGTATACAGAATCCGGTAGCAATGGAAAGGTTATGATTACAAGTTAAATTGTTACAAAGTATAATAACTTTAAGTTACATTGTTTAACATAATAAATTAAATAATTAATAAAAAGGATGCCGAATGAAATGAAGGTGACAGGACTTTTGGCAAGTCCGGTGTCTATACCTCCGTAGTTTGCCTCTTCTGGAGAGGCGTCTTTTCTTTTGATTGGGCTAGACGACGAAGGAATTCGGCTTGATCCATTTTGCCTTTTTTCTCGTCGGGTAGCTCGTTTAATGCTTTTTCTGCAAATTAAGACCGAATTACTTACACTTAACAAATTCAAATAAAAAAATAATAATAATACAAAAGAAGGGAAAAAGTGACCTTCCAGCATTACCACCATACACTAACCCACAAGCTTCAAGAAATTTGTGGTCAGTAAAAAGAAATTTGAAAGGTATCCATTTGGAGGGAATCTCATAAGTCATCCCTTTCCATTTAGCTGTTGTTTTCCTAAATAAATCTAAAATGGCTAAGTCATTTGTATTTAGTTTGGGTGGGTTGGATACTTTGCCTTTGAATTTAGGGCTTAAGTTCCATTTGCTCATCCTAGCTACAAAATCGGGGTCCTCATACTTAATGAAGACAAAGTCACCACGCCAAGAGGTAGCCTTATTAGACTTCTCAATGGCAGTGATGTAGTCATCATCATTAGCCAAAGTAAACCAGCCATGTTTACATCCGGCAGCCTTAGTTAACTTATGCATATGTACAAAGGCTGCCGAAGAGGGTCTAAGATTGTTTAATTTACAAGTGGCAGCATAAGTCACAATATGATGCCATGAATTTGGAGTTAATTGACATAAACCTAAGTCATAACGGTTAAGAAGATTTAAAAAGAAAGGAAGAAAAGGAATTGAAACGCCCATGTCTATCATAGACATATAGATGCCGAAGCATCCCTCTGGGGCACTAAGAAGGGAATCGCCCTTCTTAGGAAGAATAAGCTGAAAGCTTTTGTGGTTAATAAAGGAATTACCATAAAGGACAATGTTAATGTCCTTTATGGCCTCCCATCTCACCAAAGCAGTCTCTGGTGTGGGATAGGTGGTAGCTTTACGTGGAGGTGCAGTGACCTCATTGTCAGAATCAGAAGCCGAGTGTCCTGATTCGGCTTTGTCAGCAGATCTCTCCATCTCTTCAATGGAGTCTGCTGGATCCTTGCTTGTGAATATTGTTGAAGCAGTTTGTTTTATTCTTGCCATGTCCTCCTGCACAGGAAGGAATGGAAGATTCGGTGACCCCAATGAAGATAGAATATTTGGGGCTATAGAGTATTGGGAGCCAGGTGATGAACCCTGACCCACTTCTACTTGTTTATTACTAGGAACAACTAACAATTGAGTACAAGCATTAAGAGGAGAAGACGAACTAGAAGACATGATAGAATAAGTAAAGAAAAACAAAATGAAACCGGACCAGGTAATAGTTACCTGAGTAAAGAAGTTGGTAGGATAAAGATCTGAATACACTATTCACTAACTGAAGCTTCGCCTGAAATCGCCTAAACTCACCGGAAATCGCCTTTGGGAAATTCTTAGGAATTCTATTGATTTCTCTTACTACTTTCTCTCTCTATGAAAATTCACAAGTGTTGAAATGTGAAAAAATAAAATTACCTCACACCTCTATTTAAAGAGAAGGGGTGAGGGTAAAAAGGGGGGAAAAATTTGAAACCCCCATTTCCCCCCAAAATGTAAATGGGCTTGCACAGTAAGCCCAAAAACTTGCTTAAGTCAGATGGGTAATGAATTATGGATTCATCAGCCCATCTGAGGGGCAATTGATGTGGCATGACAAGTCAGCTGCCACGTGTCAGCTTCTGAGTGGACCACGTGTCCCTATTTGAAAGAAGGTTGTCCTGGTTCATTATTTAAGTTTTGATTTTGATTTTGGAATCAATGATATTGAGGAACTGTGTCTGCATTCCTTTCTCTTGCAACCCTTGTTCACCGTACAACTTGCTTCCTTTTTCCTCTCAATTTCATGGAACTTTTACTATTGCGACCCTTCAGAAACATTGCTGGCGACCAAACAACTGCAACATCGCAGTTCAAAACTTGAGGTACGCATTTAAGGGCTTTGATTTTGTTTCGTGTTTCAGGGTTTCAATAGTTTTTTTTTTCATTTTTAACTAATTTTAGGGTTTTAATAGGTTAGGACTTGATTTAATGTTCCATTTTCGACTAATTTTTAAGGTTTCAATCTACTATGTAAATGAATTATGGGTTTTAGGATTTCATTCTAAATCAATTCAATTTTTAAGCACTTAGTTTTGTGACATTTGGTAAGTTGAGAACAAAATAAGTATTTGATTTAAGTCAATTTGGACAATAATTTCTTCTAATTACATGTGTGTGATGTTTAGAATCATTTTAAGTGAACATTTTGTGTCAGAATTTCAGAAACGTTTGGTGCATTTTATTTATAGTATCAGTTGTGGATGGGGTGATGGATTTGGATGATGGGATTATGTAGTAGAGAGCTCATAAATTTTGGCATGCAAGAAGATGCAGCAAGTTGATGTGCCAACAATGATGTGCACCTTAAAGAATAGTCCAATGTCATGGTGAAGCTTCAGGCTTCATTTTATGAAGGGTTTTTTTGTTTTCTGTAGTGTTGTTATCTTTTTAGTTTTTTTTTAGTGTCGTATTGAAATGAGGGAATAATCTATGCATAAACTTGAGAGAATAATGGAAGTGCAATAGCACGAGTTACATTAGTGAAATTGGATAACGAAGCGGTCGGTTTGGTCGACGTATTGAATTAGAATAATTTGTCTTCACTCCTATTTTGTTTTGTTGAATTGAGAATTTTGTTAATTTATTGAATTCTCTCTGTATAGGCTTGGACTAACGAAGATCTTTCAAAGGAGCAAAACTAAGAAATCACAAATTTCCGGTGAGGTTTAAATTTTTAAAAAATGTCTATTGTATAACCATGGAAGTCAATGGTCTATTACTCATCCTTTGGGTAAGAACTCTGCCTCCATATGGGTGATAAAGGGATTAACCTAGCCTCATTCATTTGAATCGAGAAAAAAAGTTAGAGAGAGAAGAGATGGAACAGAAGAAATGGTGAAAGAGTGAGGACTTAGAAGGGTATGTGGGGGTAGGAGAAAAGGAGTGAGAGAAGCAAAGGGAGGGCGAAAAAAGGGTTGGGATGGACTGATGGAGTAGGAGAGGGAAGGAGGGAGAGAGGGTGATCGAAAGAGCAAGAGAGAGGAGAAGGGATTATAAGGGAGAGCATTGTTAGTTGGTGTTAGTTAGCATGAACGTTGCTTGAATTTTCATTACTAATTTGTTAATGAGTAGGGAACACTAACCTTTTCCTGTTCAACATTGAAAAACACTAATAATTATAAGGAATTGAAAAAATCTATAATAGAAAGAAATGTAAATGGCCCATCATGTATATATGCTTTGACTAAGTTATGAACTTATGATAGTTGATATTATATTGTTGGCTTCAGTTATTAGTTCTGTCAATGTCATATATGCTAATTCTACCATCTTGCAATCCACCTTCCTTTGTGATTGATTAAACTTTTGTGTTCAGGCTAAAAGAGCAGATATTTCCAGTTATTAGTTCTGTAGTTAGTTTTTTTCTTATGGTTTTCTATGCTCTTATTACTTCTTTTTTTAATGGTTAATCGTATTGTTATGGTAATGGTATAAATCTTCAATGGTTGTGTTTATGCCTTGAGATACTAACCTCCCTATGTAACAAGTTCGGTGATAAAGATTCAGGAGGTAGTGTTAAGATTTTCAAATTAGCTCCTCTATCAATGAATATGAGACAATCATTTCTTGTCAAGAACATGATACATGATTAAAGGACTCGTGTCTCAATTACTCTTGCAGCTGTAATTTCAATTTCACTTTATTTTAAATTCAACAAATGGGTTCGTCAACTTTAATTTATGTTTGTGTAAAAATATTTCTAATTGTATACTCTATATTTTAAACCTGCTGTTGGTGTTTTTTGACTATAATTTGTACTGGTTTCTAGCAGGGAGAATATTTGTCGTTTTTTTAGTGTTTATAATACTTCTGAGATGGGTTTTTATTTACTTGATATCATGCATTCATGGTTGTGGACTTGCTAGGCGTTAACCCAACATTATATGTCTCAAACATAGCCAACTCACACATGGTTTTATATAAGGTTGTGTTTAAAGTAACTAACAGTTATTTCACTCATTACAGTCAAGTCTTAAATACTTCTCCTAAAATCGCTATTGTGGTCACGGCTGTGAGAGAATCAGTCGCTTTGTCATTGAGGAAAGAAGATATATCAAGGAATGATTTTCTCGCACTAGCAAATTACCTTTCAAGGTATTCTCATTTACCCAAATAACTAATATTTAATGTTACGCTTTAGGTTAATGAGTTCACGGCAAATTATTTATTATGATTTTGTGGGATTATTAGAAGTATAGATTTGAGGATATAATCAAGGATTGCACGTCTACTGACATTTAATTTGATTGCTTATATTTAAATAAGAGTTTATTTTGGTGAGAAAAATTGTATATTCATGGTTCTTTCATATCTGAGAATTCTGGTTAAATGACTGTAAGATTAGATTTGAGTTCTATACTATAAGATATGGTGCTTAATGAGAATCTGAAGGTTGTATATATTGTATGTTTGTCATGCATATTCAATGTGAAGTTTCATTTTTGAACTCCTGTGGTTGTTGATTATTTCATTTGTAAAGACACACCTTATGAGTGTATTTTGTCTAATCTGTATATTTATTGTTGTGATTCGTCGTTTTTTCTTTTGTTTATATTTTGGGTAATCTTTCCACGTTTTCTCAGTAAGATCAAAATCACCCTTGTAACTTTACTTTGGTTTGTGAATAATTACTTCTCTCTTTCGTAATTATTTTTTTTTTAATTCTTATAGGACCAAGATAATGATCATAACCATTCGTTGGAGTAAGCAATAGGCAACGTGGCAACGTGAGCAAGTAAGCAACGAGATTAAAGATGGAGAAATTAATGAAGACTATTACACATTTAGGAGTAGTTTGAGACTCATTTTTAGGTTAAATCATTTGTTATGGATGTCTTGAAGTACATTATTTTAATTCAAATGTCTTTGAATGACTACCATCAGTTTATTATTTGAAATGAGTGGGGTGTATTGACACATAGATATTTGATATATATTAATCATCAATTATTATTATTATTATTATTAATATTATTATTATTATTATTATTATTATTTTTATTATTTTTATTATTTTTATTATTATTTTTATTTTTATTTTTACAGAAAAAAAAGTGTTACATATGTTGATCGACAAATGTTACATATTATTAAATATTGTGTTACTTTAGCATTAGTTTAGTGTTACATAAAGTTATAAATATGATACATAATGTCTATGAAAGTGTTACTAAGGTTAACGGATATAAAGTATAAAAAGTGTTACCTATAGTATTCAATGTAACACTTTCAAAATGCTATAACATATTTTAAAAAGTGACACCAAAATAGTTTTATGCTACACTTTGTCAAAATGTTGCCTTTGAGAATAGGTATTACGAGCAGATGTTTTACTTGAAAAGTGTTACTCATTGTCTAAGGAAACACTTTTAATCTTTTATGTAACACTTTAAGGGTGCTACCTAATGTCATTTATGTTGTAGTGGTAGTTGCTTAAGCATAGAGCTGGAGATACTTATAAATCTGCTGGAAGGAATGTATCTAGAAATCTAAATACTAGTTTAAGGAATTGAAAAGGGAAAAACACTAAGTACATGCTTGGTTTGGTTATCAGTATTGGTGAAAACGAGCCGATACGCTCATGAACAACTGGTAGACAAGCTCGGTCAAAGCTCATTTGAGAATTAAATGAACAAGCTTGAACAATGTGTTGAAGCTTATTTGGTATATGAGCTAAGCTTGAACATTCTTACTTTGACTCATGCAGGCTTGTGAACAGCTCGTTTATAACTCATTCAGAGCTAAGCTTATTGATAAATCGATAAAAGCTTGTTTATTTTTTCAATTCTAACAATCATATTGGAATTTAGCTCTGATCCTACAAAATAAAAGGCTAATACTTTCAATGGGTGTATTATTGCACATCCTCATGTATAAAGGAAATTTAAATTACATAAAGAAAAGGAAGATAATATAGAAATTTGTCGTTTCGTTTGCTTATATTACATATATGATATTGTTTTTTCTGTCGTATTACTCATTTATTAAATTTTAGTTTGTATATGGCTCGCTCTTTAAAGCTCAAACTCAATCTCGGCACAAAAACGAGCAAGCTCGAGATCGGCTTGAGCTTGAACAATTCTTAATGAGCCAAGTTTGAAAAAGGGAAAAAAAAGCTCGGCTCGAGCACGGTCATGCTTGAACACATGCTAACTTTATTAAGCTTAACGCGAACAAGCATATACTCGAACAAGCATATACTCGGCTCAGCTCGGCTCGGTTCATCTCGCTTGGTCATTATATTCAGATATGGGTTTAATTTATGGATGGTAATTTTGGGTTGGATTCGTATGTGATTAATTGTTGGTACAAGTCCAACTTTAGAATCTAAGACTAGTAGTAACTTAAGATGCACTAGTCAAAGGCCCAATAGTACACACTATCCTAGACAAAGTAGATCACTATTCAACCATTTGTCTTACCCAACCTAGCTAATCAAACTACAAATGTGATCAAACAATACAAAAGAAGTTTTATGCTTTATCAATCCTTGATGTGTCTAATATATATATGCTACTTTACCCTCTAATTCCCTATCAAATTATTGGGTTCCTTTGAGTAAGTTTTGATACTAATACTCTTCTTCTAATTTTTTGTATGGTTTTGCAAAGCTTAGTAGGAAATAAACGATTTTAGATTGATTATTCCATACCTAATTTTGGTAACTGAGAGGACACGAGCACTCATAAAAGCTTGGATGATGTTTAGTGACATTTAAAACTCATTGGACTAGGTTTGATGTTTTATATGACAAGTTGGAGGAATAGATGAAGTAAAAGTGAAGAAAATATGAAGTTAACAAGTGAAGAAATATATGAAGTTAATAGTGAAAAATTTGACCATTGTCCACTTATTGGATAATATTTCACAATATATAAATTTAAGTGATTGTATTCTTTTTTGATTGGAAAATCGACACAAAGAGCTTTCCAACGATAGATCCACAACCTATACAACATCATGTAGTGTAAAATATAGTGATTTAAAAGTGGTCCTACAAACTTGTTTCATGCCCCCATATACTCAGACAGTGACATCTTGAAAACCTTATCCCAAAGACATACACCAGTGTAAGGATGAACTATGCGCCCGCATAGGTCATACTCTTGTTTTGTGTGGGGGATTATTAAAATATCCAAAAGGAGCACATTAGGGGTATGAATCCCAATGTAATACATACTTTATATTGGTGCGCACTACTATTGCAGTACACTGTTGCTTAGCTCAATGGTTAAGTCAAAATTGTTGGTTCAATTCTTGACAAGTTTGCATGTGTGTTTTCACTTTTACTATTTTCTCTTTACTTTTTTTCCCTTTTCTATTTTTTCTTAATTATAGGCTCCACACATATAATGTTTATAGGATTTTACTATAGTGCCCATCATCCTGCGGTGTTTGACCTCAATGGTACTATTTGTTTCGGGGTGAAACTATGCCAATGGAGTTGACGACCAGCTTGGGCAGAGCTACTCTGTGTGAACCTGCTAGCCTGGATGTTCCCTGCACAATAACACACGTCACTGGCCTCGGGGGTGTTTCCGAGGAACGCCCCTCCGACGCTCAAGTCAGTTTAGAGAGAGAGAGAGAGAGAGAGAGTATGTTCTTGTGCAAAGAGAATTCTTGTGTTTGTGAATATGTTACCTCTCTCATGTCATGACTAACTTTATATAGTAGCGTGCTGGAGGTCCTCTTACAAGGACCTGGTGGGGTCTGCCCCAGCTCAGCCTTGGTAAAAAGGAGACTAGTAAGGACGACCTGTTGGTAAGTCAACCAGGTCAATTGTCAAGGAGCTCAGTGGTCACGTAAGGCAGTTATCGAGGTCACGAGCTGTGAGCAGGTCACAGCTCCCCAACAACTTGTCCCCCCCCCCTAGTCTAAATGTGTGGCGATTTAGACCTGGAAGTTCATGACCTCATTCATTTCGAAGAGCCGTTAGAGGCGAGAGCATGCCAATAGTCTTCATTCAATGTAGTTTGCAACTTCTGATTTTTGTCTTGCCCTTTATTTACGCCACTACCATAACTGCCTTGGTAGTGGGTAGTTAATCAATTTAGAGAAGTGGCGGTTACAGGCTGCGCGAAAATCGAGGGAGTAGTGGGCAGTTGCTTTTTGAAACGAACGGCTTAATTGCCCCTAAATCTCTTTAGTAATCCCCACTTATTTCTCTACTCTCACTGTGCATTCACATTTCTCAACTTCTCTCTGCAAACTCCAATTCTCTTTTTCTCAATTGAAATTCTTCCATCTCCTTCTTTGACTTTTTAACTTTTTACTACTCAATGGCCGACTCAAACCCCAACACTGAGGTCGTCCCCTCCAACGAGGAGCACTTACAGCCCAACTCCCCCCGGGAAAGCGACAGCGACGACTCTCTATATGATTCTGACCGGCCTGACATGGTTCATTCCTGACGACTCGTTGATGTCGGCTATCCTCCAACGTGAGGAGGAGAGGAGCCGACAAGGTATTTCTTGGTACGTCTATCAGGCCACTGCCAACCCTAGCTTGAATCCGGATCTACAGGTCTTCGTTGACCCTAAGGATTAGGTGTACTGCACAAAGAGGTCCATAAAACATGGGGAGTTCACTGGGCCCATGAACTTGGTCCCTGGTAAAATGTTCATTAAAGATGCAATGTTGGGTCACTGGGATCTCCGTGCTGCCGTCCTCTATCACTTCAGGCAGCCCCAAGGCTATTGGGTTGAAATACCCCGTCCCGACGACGTGGCCTTTGCTCCACCTCGAGGGCGAGTCCCTGTCTACTTGGGACAGTTGGTCTGTGGGCTTCGGTTTCCACTCCATCCTTTTATCATCAAACTGCTGGACTTCTGGCAGAACTCTGTTGCCCAGCTGAATCCTCAAAGTATTCAGCGTATTGTGAGTTTCATTTGGACCTGCGAGCTGCTAGGTCTTCAATTGTCTGTTGCTGTTTTTAGAGCCATGTTCCGGCTAAAGCGCTTTGCAGGTACCAATATTCCCACTGGTTGGTGCTCGCTGGAAATTAAAAAGGCTGATGAGGCAGGTCATGTCATTTCCACTGCCTTCCCAAAGTTGAGCCCCAACCTGGTGGGCTCCTGGACGAAAGAATTCCTATGGTTACGGGTGCCCCTCTGGAAGGAGCACAAGCATGTTTACAAGGTGAGGACCCAATTCACGGATCCTCACTCTCCTCCTTTCTTAGAGGTGGGTGCCCTCTCTGAATCTGAACAGAAAACGTACTCTCACTTTTTGGCTTCTGTGGATCACCACAGGGCTGAGAATCGTTCATCTCCTGCCCCTCTTCATTGGCTGCCCCATTTCGACCTCCTTCGAGATGAGCTATATCTTGCCGCCGACAATCTCTCCAACAAGTATACTATTGGTTAGTTATCCTAACTCTTGCTGTTCAATTTCTTATGTCTTTTTCTTTTTTTTTTTTCAGCCTTTTTTTAACTATTTTAAAACAAGTGTACTTTGTCCCTGACCTGGTCCCTTGTGCGACCTGCAGAGTATGATGTCAACCATATTGACTGGTCTTTGTTGAATCTCGATCGATCGACCTTTGAGCCTCTTGATACAATTTCAAGGACTTCCCCCAATCACTTATACACACTCAAAAACTGGAATGATAAGATAGCTGACCTGGTCTCTGCCAGGAAGAAGCTCGCTGTTGACCCTTGGACCTACCTTCCTCACCGTGACTTGATGCTCAGGCTGGCTGAGCAGGAGGAAGCTGGTCAGGTCCCCGTGTTGGATATTGAATCTCTCTCCTCTGTTCCTCCTTCTCCCGCTGGACCTGGTGTGACCAGGTCGAAGGCGTCCAGAGTTAGGGTGGGTAAGGTAGGATCCATTTCCCTTCCTCCACCCGGTGTTGCTAAAGCTAGTCTGCGTTCGTCCAAAGCGCCTACCCCTGCTGCTACAGAGGCTGCTAGAGCTCTTGCTACCTCAGCCAAGAGACAAGCTCCCAGACAAGTTCCTTTTTCCATAAGGGAACGAACCAGGAGTGGCAGCCAGCCCTCCTCTACCACATCTGGTAAGGGGAAGGCCCCGCAGCAGGTGCTTTCTGTTTCTGATAGTGATGACGACGATGATGATGATGATGTACCCCCTTGATTAAGAGAAGTAAAATCACTGGTGCAAGTTATGTTGTGGTTTCATCTGCTGTACCTTCGACTTTTGCGTCCCCTGTAGCTCCAACAGGTTCTTTGATTGCTCCTCAACCCTTGCCAGCTTCCTCAGCTCTGATGGCCTCTCCTACTGTGGTGGCTGCTACTTCCCTTCCTTTAACTACTTGTCCTGCTACCGTAGCCCCTTTGGTCGCAATTCCTTCACTCTTTCCCCACCGTGCTCTTAGTGACCTTGGTGGCCTACCCCATGAGCATTCCCTGTCAGGGTTTTCTTCTTTCGAGCGTTGGGACTCGCAGATTAGCTCTGGTGGCACTACCATGGAGTCTGGGGCTGAGCAGCCTATTGTGCCTCAAATTTCAATGAAGATGGTCAGGATACCTGAAGCTGTGAGGGAAGCTTTTAGATCTCCTCCTTCTGCCTTTACCAATCTAGGCCAGGTCTCAGCTGCTTCAGGTGATGCTCTTTGCAAGTCTGTCCTCTACCGAGCTCTTCCTTACGCTGATAGGCCAGGCATTACTATGGAGTCTCCCGCTCAGAACCTCCGGTTCCACCTTGCTCAGGTAACCTTCTTTTCCTACTCTTTTTCTTATCCTCATGAGTTCTTGTGCCAACCTTCCTTGGTGTTATCTTCCCAGGTTTTGAAATATGGGTCTATCACCTCTGAGTTGAGCGATTTCCAGGGGCAGAGGATGGCAGAGCTGGGCCAGGAGTTGGAGCTGAGCGACAAGAAAATGGCTGAGTTGTTTGCCCAACTATTCGCACAGCAGAGCTCTCACGAGGAGCAGCTTTCCCAGCAAGCTCGCCAAATTGAATCTCTACAAGATCAACTGAAGAAGTTGCAAGATGAAAAGGAGATGACAGCTGCTGCTGAGATGACTACCAGAGCTGAAGCTGCCTCTTCTTCTGACTACCAGGTGATTACACATCTATATGCAGCACAGCAGTGGGTCATTGTGGGGGTATACCACCCCCCTGCAGTCATCTGGTTCGAAGCTGATTGTGGGTAGTGTTGACAACATAGGATGGACTCTCTGTTCCATTGTCATGACCGTTCCTCCTTTAAGGCCTCTGATTTGGCTTTTTAGGGAGCTACTAGATGGTAGGTCTCCGAAGATCACCCGTTTACCTCCTGAATCTTTGTGTTCTCTATCCTGGTCTTGCGCCTTGGACCAGTCGAGGTACTGTTTGAACTTTCCTTTCCTGATCAGGTCCTCGATGTTGTTCTTGAGCGACCTGCAATCGTTGGCGTGGTGCCCTTTGGCTTCGTGAAATTCACAGTAGGCATCAGTGTTTCTGCCTATCCTCTCTTTTCTCTCGGGCTTTATCCATCCACCTTCAGCCTTGTGAGCGGCATATATGAGGGCTTTATCAGCTACCAGAGGCGTGTAGCTCTCATACTTCTTCGGGTTTTCCTGGGGGTCCGGCTTTCTTTTATCCAGCCTCTTCTTTTTACTGTCAGCCTTTCCTTTTTCCCCTGCTGCCTCAGCTTTCTGGTCCTGCTAACCTGTTGCGACCACCCTATTGAACTCTTTGCTTTGTATGTACTTGTCAGAGACCCTTAAAGCTTCAGCTAAGCTAGTAATGGACTCTCTGGTGAGGTGGTCCCTGAAAGGACCAGGCTGTAGGCCATGTTGCAGGGCTAAAATAAGTATGTCTGGCTGGATGGTGGAGACTGCCACAGCTTCTCTATTAAATCTCCCTAGGTATTCTCTCAGGGACTCATCTAGGGCCTGTTTGATGGCCATGAGCTCTACCGAGGTCTTTTCCCTCCTTCTCCCACTGACGAAGTGGTCACAAAATAATTGTGAGAGCTGTGCAAAGTTGTGGATACTCCCAGCTGGTATCCTCCTGAACCATGCTTGGGCCATTCCTGTCAACGTGGTGGGAAAGTACTTGCACCGTCTGGCGTCCGAATATGCGCCTAAGTGCATGCAACCCTCGTAGACTGCTATGTGGTCGGTGGGATCCCCAGTCCCATCAAATTTGAGGTGAGATGGGATTCTCACTTTGCTCGGCACTTGCACTGAAATGTTATGGCTGAAGCGTGAGGATGAAGGGAGTCTTACATCTTGTTGTTCAGCAGGTCCACTTCGATGGTCCGTCGTCGCCTATTGGCGGGGGCTTCCATCATGAGCCTCTGATGACGACCTCCTTGTCATGGACCTCCCACGACCTGATGGTTGAGGGCCTAACCTTTCCTTTGCGGACAGCCTCTCGCCCAACCTTTGTTTGACCGACAGCCTTTCGCCTAGCCTGTCGAAGACTGCACTTCTTTGCCGGTGTGTTTGAGGAGGTTGTCTGCTCTCTGGGGGCCCCATAGTTCCTTTTTCAGCGGACATGTAACTCGAATACTCCTTCCCCCTGTTGCTGTTGCTCTCGTTCTGGTAGGGAGGTGCTGGTGTGGTACGGCTGGGCTCCTCGTACCACTGTGGGTTCCTTTCCTTCTGGAGGGAGGTGCACCACTCTTCTTTGTGCCAACTTGTTCCGAGCTGGGTCCCGGAGTGTGCTCTATTTTGCTCCCTTTCATATCTAGCCTCTCTTTCGGCTTTACCCCACGAAACTCCTTCTAAATTTAGTTTCCTCTGGGTGCTTCCCATCGTCTTGCAGAGAGGTGGTCTCCCTTGAGGAGACTTCCCTTTGCTCTTCTTCCCTTTCCCTTCCTCAGAGGGGGCAGCTCTGTTTTTCCCATAAGATTGCATCACCGTTTGCATTATTTTTATGGCTGCCTCCAACTGCGAGGGTGTGGGGAGGTCCAGCGTCCTCGGGGATTCACCCTCGGGTCTTTCTCGGTGGTGTGACGGAGCACTGGTGTCTCCCTCGTGGGAAGGGTACATCTTCCCCTTTCCCTTGCTTGTGGCCGAGACCGTGTTCCTGTTTCTTTCTTTTCGTAGGTAAGGGACGTGGCTCCGCTCTGGCGTCTTGTCGGATCGACGGGATGTTCCCTCACCTTGGTTCGCCCTTGGGATGGTATTCAAGGATCTGGACCGTCCCCACGAATGGTGTGTTGCTAAACGGGCAGCGAAACGGACTGAGTCGCCTCCACTTCCCCCCGACGAGGAAGAGCATGTCTCGGTGTGGGCCATGGCAGGCTAATGACAGATTTTCGTGGCGCTCGACCCTCCTTCTAGCGCCAATTGTTTCGTGGTGAAACTGTGCCAATGGAGTTGACCACCAGCTTGGGCAGAGCTACACTGTGTGAACCTGCTAGCCTGGATGTTCCCTGCACAAACACACGTCACTGGCCTCGGGGGTGTTTCCAAGGAATGCCCCTTCGACGCTCAAGTCAGTTTAGAGAGAGAAAGTATGTTCTTGTGCAAAGAGAATTCTTGTGTTTGTGGATATGCTACCTCTCTCATGTCATGACTAACTTTATATAGTAGCGTGCTGGAGGTCCTCTTACAAGGACCTGGTGGGGTCTGCCCCAGCTCAGCCTTGGTAAAAAGGAGACCAGTAAGGACGACTTGGTGGTAAGTCAACCAGGTCTATTGTCAAGGAGCTCAGTGGTCACGTGAGGCAGATATCGAGGTCACGAGCTGTGAGCAGGTCACAGCTCCCCAATACTATTGTTTCTCTTAGATTGAAGAACAAGGAGTATGCCTCTTGTACTAAGGACTCGGGATGGCAGAGACTACTACAGAACATATAGTCCGGATTCTCATACTGCCAATCCTCACTCACGTGATGCTGGAGGTAAGAGTGACTGATGCAGCTTTCGTTTCTTGGCTTCTTTGGTGGATTTTACCCAGTTTTGTACTTACAATTGTGGAGGTCTCAACTATGATTCTCTCCTTCTTGCTATAAAGGAGGTCGTTCGTCAAGAGAGTAGTGTGGTGAAGCCCATCATTAGTAGTGGCTGACGCTTTCTTGAGGTAAGCCTACACATGTTTTCATTTGTTGCTTCCAGATCGTTCCTAAAAATTTAAGGACCCGGGGCGATTTTATGCGTATGGGCCCTTTAAATTAATTACTCTGCAAAAAAAAAAAAAAAAAAAAAAAAAAAAAAAAAAAAAAATTTTTTTTTTATTTTTTAAGGGGGGGGGGGGGGGGGGGTTTAATGGCAGTGAAGAAGAAGCAAAGAAGAAGATTTATTCAGTTTCTACAAAAACTTATACTGGCTTTGGTGCTTTGATTTCTGAGGAGTTGTCTTACAAAATTAAAGGTAATTTATGTATTTGGGGTTTAGGGTTCTAGGTTCATTGAATTTTTGGTACTGTAGTTACAAATTCACTGTACAACTAATCAACATCGAAGCACCTCCAAACTCAGATGTGCAAATGGGGGTGGCTGACGATCGAATTGTTATGAAATGTGATATGTTGCGTTTTTAGGGGAGCCTCTGAAGGAGGGTCATGCTTTGATACTAGTTGGTCATTTGGGTAGTTGGTAGGAGACTAAGAGGTTGAATGTGATGTTGTAAATATGGTAGTTGAACGCTAGGTTGGTTCTGACCACTGTGTTGTGCGTGTGACACCATGATTTACTGCATTATTGGGATTGTATCTAAAACGAACATTGAGCTTCAGAAAAGTAAGGCGAATGAGTGTTTCAATGAACTAATATTAGATACACCAGTGATTATTAATGGTTAATGAGGTAGGGAATGGATCGAGGTTTAGTTACTTGACATGCTTCTTTATTGCAAAGGCGATTTCTAGGTGCGGGACTTAGGGGTTCATAAGATTAACAAAGGACAGTCTGATTTTCCATGACAAAGGACACAGCTAAACATCAGTTAACATCACTTACTCTTAAGACAACAGAGAATAATGAAACTTGCACCGAGAATGCTAGACAAGTCAGTGAATTTTAATACAAGCAATTCTTCAATTTTGACCTGCGTCTTTTCTCCTAGTGGATTTGGTAGGCTTTCCAAACTGAATTAAAGTTCTCACTAATTTTTACACCATACTAAAAAACAAGTCAAGGAAACCTGAAGCATAAATTATCACATGGTAAGCTATGAAAGAATCGTAGAGTGGTGACAGGGATATCTTATTTCAACACAGAAGAAAATAAGTATGAAAATGGGGAAAAAGTAACTGAAGTTGATGGAAATAAGGAACGGAAGGAAACCCCAGAGATACTACTCCTTAATGTCACTCGTCAATTCATGAGTAACTATGCTGCTTTATCGTCACTCAATTGACTGATCAAGAGAAAGACATCTCCTTTTCGCAAATAACATCCTGCCTATACTATTATGATTTCTCAGACAAAAATTTTGTCAAATTATATACTGCGTAGTACAAGTTTCAATATCATTCCCTAATGGCAGCTCAATTTTGTGGTGGTTGGTTTAGATATTGAGGTGATGTGTGTCTCTTGTAAGATTAGTGTTGTTTGAACCTATACCAGAGTATGCCTGTGTCTGTTTTATAGTTTATAAATCTTTGATACAGGACTAAGTTTATTGTATCTAAGCTTAATCAATCTTACAAGCAATTCTCCATTTAATAGTTGTCACTTTTTTCACAGAATTAAGCAAGTGATCTACATTTTTTTTTTTTTTTAAAAAAAGAAAAACGGGTTAGTCAATATCACATCACAACCTAATTACCAAGTTCACTCCTCATTCAAAGAAGGAACTTCATTACATCATCACTTAAGGGGGCATGTAAGTCGCTTGAGGTGAGTGAGTGCATTTGTTGGCTCCACTTGAAAGCTTGATGGTTTCAATCATTAATCATGGTTGACAATCTTTCATGAAAACGAGGGAAATGATTGGGGAGAGAAGGCAGATATAGCAAAGAGTTCAAGCATGATCTTAGGTTAAGAAATTTCTGAGTTATAACATATTAATTATAACCTAAATACCAAAGTATGATAACAAAAACCATTTGTTAGTGGTTCAATTGCAAGGAATTTATCATCCACTTCTTACTAAAGCATTAATGCTCTATCAATCCTTCACGTGTTTTTTTCCTCCAAAACACCTTCTCACACTAATTGCACACATTTTGAACACAAAAGACACTTGTAACAGGGGTGATGTCAATGAACTCAAAGTCACTGGCCTTATATAAATCCTTCACTTTTTGTTTTACCTCTAATACACCTTCTTACACTAACTGCAGACATTTTGAACACAAAAGACACTGCTAATAGGGTGATGTCAATGAAGTCAAAGTCACTGACCTTATATAAAAATATTCTAAAATCGATTGGATTATCTCATACTCCTAAAAGAGGGTAAATGTAGTAAAAACTATTGCTACATAATCTCTCATTTGATAAAAAGGGTCCTTTGTTTTATTAGATCGATCAAAAGCACCATCAACCCCTTACCTCAAACAACAAACCCCTTGAACCCCTCTACATCAATAAAAGAGGAAGAAAATATTAGCAGGTACTACCACAATAGCTAATTTTTAATCAATACATTTCAAAGGTACCAAATAACAAATCTAAGGTAACAGAACATAGCAGACAGAAGCCATACTTCACAAGGACACATAATGGATCTTTTGTCTACAAATTCTAAATTAGAAAATTATCTAATAATCTCCAATAAACTATAAACCAATAGACAGTCTAAGCATTAACTATCGTTAAGTCTATCATACTATCTCAAAAAACTCAATATCACTCCATTAATCCCCCTCGCTGACACCCAATGTACACATTAATCACTTCAATCACACTGTATTTGCAGTTTTTTCTTAGCTGTGAATATTATGATCTTGCTAAAGCTATGACACTGTCTTTGAACTCTATCAACACTAACAAGAAGCTTTAACAACCAATAGCTTCTGTCAAGTACAAATGAAAATAGCTAGAAAAATAAGTTGTTAACTGTATTCACCTTAAAAAATGATATCACTAATATAAAAGAACACATCAAAACAACAATAAAGAGATAAAGGAAAACCTGAATGATTACAGAGAACTTTACTGCCATAGTCTTATTGTAAGAACCACTTAATTAAGGCTTCATCTTCTTCAATCAATCACACACCTCGAGAACCAAGCTGGAAATTAGCAAATGCAAGTATTTTTCAAAATTAATTATGACTACTAAAAATGAGTCGAACTCCCGACCAACCACAAAGCATCTGTAACTCATAGCAACCAATGACATTCAACTTATAATTATATGTATAGCTTGTAATTATATGTATAAGTATACATAGCTTACATTGATTCTTTTCATTAATTCATTCAATGTTGTATTTCTCTATCTAGTTTTCTAGCAAGAAAATTTCTCAAAGCTAATATTCATCATTGAACTAATTTGAGCTCCTGAACTTGAAGGGCAAGCCACGAAGATAAGAATCCTCTATTTTTTCTATTGTTTTAAGCTTTTTTACATACTATTGCAAGCCACAAAGCTTCTATATCATCTGGTCTGTGTCATGAAATTATTCAATTATTACATAAATACCAAAAAGACATGGAAAGGCATGTACTTACCGGAAGTTTGCAATTTCTTAGTTTTTTTTCCTTCTGCCTCAGAAGATCTTACATAGCACGAGCCTAAATACAGAGAATTCAATAAACAAACTTCTAATCAATTCAAACAAACAACAATAGGAGTTAAGAAAGAATAAACCAATTCAATAAGTTAACCAAACCAACCTCTTTATTATCCAATCTCAGTGCATGTAACTCATGATCTTGCTCTTACATCCTTCCTCTCAATTTCATGCACCGATTACTCCCTCTCTTGAAGTTGCTCCTATCAAACCCAAAACAAGCCCCAATTTGAATACAAACCACAACGACAGCAAAAAGGATAACAACACAACAATTAAAAACCTTTATTAGTCAAAACCGAAAGCCTTCCAGCAACATTGCACTAAATGATCAAAATTCAATGAATTAGATGAATGTAAAGCATTTGTTTTCTTTCCAAATTTAGACCGTAAATGCCTAAATGAATTTGATAAATAAGAGTTGAATGAGATTTTAGACCGTAAATGCCTAAATGAATCTGATAAATTAAAGTTGAATGAGATGAATGTAAAACAGAACCCTAAATGCCTGTAATTTAAACCAAATTTCACTCCATCACACAACTAACTATAGAGGCTGCATCTGATTCAAAGGAAAACCACCTCCAAATCAAAGTAAATTAGAACAACAAAAAATTAACAAAAGATAAGAAAGTGTTAGAACATACTAAAACCAAAACCAATACTCCATCACACCATCAATTCATCAGTTGTGTCATCACTTATTCTTCACCACGTCAATAGACCAGAATATAGCCAATAACTCCATAATATAGCCAATAGACCAATAATCAAAAGTAATATACATGCAAAGCAATCTGATCTTCACCGGTCAAGAGTCGCAAGGAACTCATAAACCAAGTGAAGAATATAATAGGCAAACAAATGGGAAGAAAAGCTAAGTCTGGAGAAGAAGAATGAAAGGCAAAATATACACGTGACCAGCGCATGGTTTGATTAACTTGCAATTGATCTGAAAACTTGCAATAATTATACTATAACTTGCAATTAATCTGGAAACTTGTATAATTAATCTGAAAATTATACTAATTATTATGATTTATGAAGATTAACTTTAAAATGATTCTGAAAATAACTGACCTTGATGGAGGAATAAATTGATTAAAAAACTTCACCCACTATACATCAAGATCAAAATGCATTATTCACAAACATTACCGTATAAACACATTGGAAAAGCTAACCATTATAGAGCAATTTTGAAACCAATCAATAACTCTTTATGTCGCTCTATTCTATGATAATGTTAAAACAAAGTTGGAGAAAGTGAATGATATTCAAATACACCAATTTGAATCTTTAGAAGATTCTTGTTTCCCCACATCGGGAACATAGCCGAACCCATAAATGGTTCAAAAACCAAAACCAATACTAATAAAGCTCCCATGTAAATGTAGAAAAAACAGGAGACCCAAACTGAAATCCTAACATGCTTAATCACAAAATCTCATAATCACCATGTTGTAATCATCATAACGAACTTGGGAAAATATATCTAATTTCACTTAAACATATAATTAAAAAAAAAGTTGAATTTCACAAAATCCTACATATAACCGTCTTATTTCAATGGAACAAAGAAATCAAAGGAAAAAAGAGGACGAAAAACAATATACCTCCATATGGTTTTGTAGACCTAAGCATCAATGGCTCACCGATGTTCCAGGCATGATCAGTGACCCTTCTACTACCTTGGTTGCCTGAAAGTAAAAAAAAATAGACTCAAAATTACTATCAATCAAAGAACAAATCATAGCAATTGTTCAACAACAATAAAGGGTCATAAAGACATATTAAACCCAAACTTAACAATCTGAAACAGTAGAACACATTAACAAACTTCTGAATTCTTCCACGTTAAAACTCCAATATTAAAAAAACGAATCAACAATTTCAAGATCCAAACCCTAACATAAGATAGAGCGAATTTCCTTTCAATTTCCTCTGGTTTACCTCCTTTCAATTTCCTTTTTTTCTCCCTTAATTTTACAATTTTGTTTTCCATTGAAAACTATATTTCTTAGCAAATTATTTTCCATGAAAATTGTTTTCTGTCAGAACAAACAAAGCCTAAATGCAAAACCTAAACGAAAACACCAATAATTGAACAATTTTAGCAAATTTCATGGCATCACTCTCATCCATCTAATTAATGACTCTATTTCATTATCCTTTTTCTTAAACCCCTAATTCTATTGCTCAATTTTTTTACTCACACAATTACATCATAATCTTTCAGAACACACTCATGCATTATAACAACAATCATCAACAACTAATTATTTGCATACAAATTAAAAATCTGAAATTCAAACAACTAAAATAAAATCCCCAAAAATTCAACCCTAAAATCGAATATATACCCAAGAAATGGAATTTCAACAGTGAAACATTCGAAACCCTAATTCAACTCCAAGATTGAATTCAATACCCAATAATTCAAAACCCTAATCGTATTCACCCTAATTCAACCCCAACAATAATCGAATTCAAAGTCAAAAAAATCGCATTCATCACACAAAAGTTCAAACATCAATGTACAATATTTTGTTTTGTAGCAAAGCATGTCAAACGTTCAGCTACTAAATGACAAAATAAACCCACCAGAAGTATAAATCGAACATTTAATAAATCGAACATACTCGTTAATACGAATCAAACAAAACCCTATATGATTATACTATGGTTTATATATCAGAAGTACTTTGAAAATTTCTCTCTTCTTATAGATAGTGTCAAGATTCTAAATGTATCGAACATTTAATAAAGGAGGGTGTATAAAATTATGATTAACCAAAATCCTGGAAATTGTTAATTTATCACATTGATAAATTCAACAAAATTTATCACATTAGAAAAAAAGTCACATATACAGGACCAATGAAAAAATGTGTGAATTCCTTTATTTTTCTTTGTTTATAATCTCATATTTGCTTCATATACTTTGCTAAAATTATGAACGTCGTAAATTTAAAACCTCTCCCAAGATCTAATCACAATTTCACTCATTTCTTGACTTTGCTAAAGCTTCAACAAAAATGGCGTATTCCACAACTCGTCGAACCCTAACAACTCTACTACCTCGAACACTTTTGCGCACTTACACATCATCTTCGCCTTCACCTCCACCTCCACCTTCACTTCTCTCTCCTAAAACTCGATTTTCTCTCTCCTACATTCAAACCCATTTTCAATTATATACCCCAAATTCTTCATTTCAATTTCAATTTCGCCCAAAAACTTCTTCTTCAGGGTATTCTCCTCTAAATGATCCTTCCCCAAATTGGACGAACCGTCCTCCTAAAGAAACTATTCTATTAGATGGTTGTGATTATGAACATTGGCTTATTGTTATGGAGTTTCCCAATGATTCTCAAACTTCTGATGATCAAATGATTGATTCTTATGTCAAAACTCTTGCTCAAGTTGTTGGAAGGTTGCTCAATTTTTCTGCTTTGTATATATTTAATTTTTGTTCATTTTTGTGGGTTTTATATTATTGGGTGTTTCTTTGTTATTGCTCGAACTTTGGTAAATTTTTCTGGGTTTTTTGAATTTTTTATGGGGTTTTATTTTATTGGGTATTTTGTTATTACTGTTGGAAATTTGATAAACTTTCTAGGTTTTTGAATTTTTTGTGGGTTTTATTTTATTGGGTATTTGTTATTATTGTTGAAAATTTGGTCAATTTTCTGGGATATTTGAAATTATGTTATTGGGTATTTTGTTTCTGCTGTTGGAAATTTGTTAATTTTTGTGGTTTTTTTTTTTTTTTTTTTTTTTTTTTTTTTTTTTTTTGGCAAACAAAAAAATATGCGAATTTATTACCTTTTTTCAAACACTTCAATAAGTGAATTTACTAAAATAGTAATAAATAAGCAAATTTATTACCTTTTCTTCAAATATTCTTAGTAAATAAACGAATTTACTAAAATAGTAATAAATAAGCGAATTTATTACACTTTTGTGTTCAGATATTTTAGTAAATAAGCGAATTTACTAGATTAGTAATAAATAGACTAATATATTACTTTTGCTTATAAAATTGAATTTACAATGTTTTAATAAATAAACGAATTTATTAAAACTCATTTTCTATATTTCGATTTCAAAGTAAGAAAGTCGATTAATTAGAAAATAACTATTCCAATTTTCGAAAACAAAAAGGTTTTTTATGTTCTGGAAGCCATTGCTTTCTAAAATCTTGATACACCCATTGGTTAATAAGGAGCCCTCGGTTCCGAATATGGAAGTCTCGAAAAGCGATTCGAGCATACTTTGATTTTCGTCTTACTCAGACTCAATCAAAGTGGGGGCTAACTGTAGACACCTAATTTAGTCCCCGGTCCCGTGGTAAGACTCCATGATGAACAATAAAACCCACTTCTCTAGATTATTGGACTTAATTTTATATAAGCTCAATATTTGATTTTAAAAAAAAAAAAAAGAACGAGTTTTAGCGTAGCGCGACTCAGCAAGTCGCGCTGACGCAGCAGCGTGACAAGTAAACCAGCGCTAGCTGCGCAGCGTGACAGCTTGTGTCACGCTGGCTGGTCAGCGTTTTTAAACTTGTAATGCTACCTGGCCAGCGTGATAAAACCTGTCGCGCTACACATTTTTCTTATATATACCCTTTTTTATCCTCTAAAACAATCCTCTTGACTCTTGATTTTTTCTACCTATTCTCACACTTCCAAAACCGATTCTCTTATTCTCCTAAACCTACTATCTCTCTCTTATTTCTCCTCTTCTCTTTACACTCAAACTTTTCTCCATCAAATTATCTTTTTATTTCATTTCTAATAGTAATAAATAAGCGAATTTATTACAATAATTTCAGTAAATAAGCGAATTTACTCAAAATAGTAATAAATAAGCGAATTTATTACATTTTTTCAATAATTTCAGTAAATAAGCGAATTTACTCAAAATAGTAATAAATAAGCGAATTTATTAAATTTTTTCAATAATTTCAGTAAATAAGCGAATTTACTCAAAATAGTAATAAATAAGCGAATTTATTACATTTATTTCAATAATTTCAGTAAATAAGCGAATTTACTCAAAATAGTAATAAATAAACGAATTTATTACATTTTTTCAATAATGTCAGTAAATAAGCGAATTTACTCCAAATAGTAATAAATAAGCGAATTTATTATATTTTTTCAATAATTTCAGTAAATAAGCGAATTTAGTTAAAATAGTAATAATGAGCGAATTTATTACCTTATTTCCAGTCAAAAGAAGACTTATTCAAAATACTAATACTAATTTATTTGCTAAGTGTTTTGATAAATAAGCGAATTTATTTTCGATTTCAGTTTCGAGAGCCTTTGCTCTCTAAAATTTGCTACGCCCATTGGTTAATGAGGAGCTCATGGCTCTGGATATGAAAGCCTCGGAAAACGATTCGAGCATACTTTGATTGTCGTCTTACTCAGACTCCAGGACTCCTAATTTAGTCCCCCTGTCCCGCGGCAGGACTCCATGATGATTAAAAAACTCATTTCTCTAGAAGATTGGATAATCGAGTATACTTGGGCTTAAAAATAAATCTCATTCTTATTTCACGGACCTTTTTATCCAAATGCCTCTTTTACTATTTTAAATAAATGAATAAAATAAAATAATAATAATAATAATAAATAAAATAAAATAAAATAAACAAAAAAAAAAACAAAACAAAAGATGTTTCAAAAACGTAGCGCGGTTAATTTAGTCATGCTGACAGCTCAGCGTGACTAAGCTAACAGCGCTACCCTAGTAGCGTGGTAGGGTTCCCTGCGCTACTGGGCCAGCGCGATTCGGCGTACCACGCTAGCAGCCCAGCGCGATTAGGGTTCCCACGCTGTTATAAAAACCCTCATTTCCTTCGTTTCTCAACACTTTTTTAACTCACTTTCTTCCTCATACTTAAATAATCCGAGTATTGCTTTTAACAACCTTTTTTTTGTTATAATTATTTATTATTTTATTTGTTATTTATTTTACTACAAAGTGGCAACAAATTTTGATAATATCGAAACAATAATTCGAAACTCCGCCCAAATTAATACTCGACGAAGACAATCTTCAAAGGAGAAGTGGTACGTTTCCTGAGAGCCCTAAAAATCATGTTTATGGACTTTTAAGTTGTTGTTTCACTATTTATTTACTGCTTTATCACGTTATTATTGTTAAAGGACTTAAAATTGATTGTTTGCAACGCTTAATCAAGATAATTCTTTCGGACAAATCTAATCATGTTAGGCTCCTTAAATTGATTTTAATAACGGTTTGAGTTAAATTAATTAGTTTTTTGTGTGATTCACTAACAATTTAATGCTTTTTTTGTGAATTTTGTAATTGATATTTTTGTGTGGTTCTAAATGTAATTTCTGTATGGTTAAGAGGAAACTAGTAATGGCCGCCTATGGGCTAACCAGACGCACTCCGTCATGTTAGTACCTTCGCCCCCGAGTCCAATCTTTGGTTCGCTCGACCACAACTTGGAGTCATCCCCATGGGATCGGAGAGGATTTCCGTGCAATTTAGACAAACGTCCCTTATTCGAGTCCCATTCGTATCGAATCTAAATACACGGTTTATGAGTTTAATTCCTAAAACTCATTGGCGACTTCTTACTAGCATCGTCCATATTCGTATATTATTATCTCACTCGAAAAAAAAAAAGGAAGAATTCACAAAAATAATCCCAACTTTAAGCGGTGACCTAATAAAAGACCAAACTTCAGTTTATCCAAAATTGGACCCAACTTCATACCATATTTTCCAAATTTGGACAATTCGACTGATTACCTATTGAATAGGTAAATGTTGGTCTTTTATTTTTAATTTTTCTTTTTTAATTTTTACTTTGTTAAATTTTTTTGTTAAAAGTGAATGTGAAGTGGTTGACTTCCACTGTTAATACTTGTATGTTCCCTTTCCTTCTACCTCCCTCTACCTTCCTCATCACTGTACCAAAAATAACTGGAAAAAAAAATCGCGAAATTGACAACATTACTTCGACATCTTCGACATTGCAATTGAGGTTTTGAAGTGTCATTAAATCCCCCAATTGACCAGAAACGACGAATACTTGAGCAGGATTAGCCATGAGAGTAGGAGAATCAAACAAGTCTAAGTAAGGAGGAGAATTAGAATCAAGAGGACGATTAAGAAACGTTTCGGGGGAATTAGAAGCAACAGAAGCAAGTTTCTTAAGAAACGGATCATTAGGGTTAATAGGAGGCATTGGAATTTTAGCGGAGTTTCGAGGTTTCATCAAACAAGATGTTCTGAAATTTTTTTTGTTTGAAGTAGCTGAGGTTGAAGATGAAGATGATGATATTGAGCATGAAGCCATGGGAAGTTGCAAGCAGTTTGCCATTGATTTTGAAGTTTGAAGGTTGTTTGTGATTTAATGATGTAAAAATGGTGTTTTGGGGGATTTTTTTTTACAAGTCAAAATTTACCTTCAAGACAGGTATTTTGAAATCGGCTAATTAATACAATTTACCTTCTTTTGCAGGTCAAAATTTAATGAGGTCCAAATTTGGAAAATATGGTATGAAGTTGGGTCCAATTTTGGATAAACTGAAGTTTGGTCTTTTATTAGGTCACCGCTTAAAGTTGGGATTATTTTTGTGAATTCTTCCAAAAAAAAAAGCAAAAAAAAACACAAAATTAGCGTAGCGCGACAGTCTTTGTCACAAAGTCACAAAGTCTGCCGCGCTGCACCTGCAGCGTGACAAGCTTTGTAGCGCTGCACAGTCAGCGTGACAAACTCTGTCACGCTACCACGCTAGCGAGACTGAAATTCTTGCGCTCCTGTTTTTTTCAAAATACTTCTAAAAAAGTCCATTTCACCTTTCCTTAAGCCAATTTTTTAGATCTAACTTGACCTATGGACGGTTTGGGAAAGGTGAACAAAAAATTTTGGTACCCTAAAATCCGGGGCCCCTACACCTTCATAGTGGTTGTGAGTGGTGAATCCTGTACCTTAGAACCTTTTAGTGTTGTTAGTATTGTATTAATATTAGTGACAATAACGATTATCCAATCATTGCAATTTGTGACTTAGCTTTATCAACACTTGAGTTTCTTAGTGTCTAACTTTGCTCTCATGGGATTTGATCCTTACTTGCCCTTGCTAGTAGCCTAGTGAGCCTTGTATGGTTTATCTTTGGTAGCCACTTCGACAGGCTATCATGTGCTGACACTATTTCGATGTTAAATATGTGAAATGAATTAGATGGCAAGACATGACATTGAGATTGAACTATATTTGAATTGTGATTTTTCATGATGTGTTGAAGAAAATTTCAAGAAATGATATGTTGGTTTTAAAAAAATTTATATGAAAAAGTAATATATGACTAGAAGTTCACTGGGATAACCTACTCCCTCTGTTCCCTATTTTTCTTGTTCGTCACTATTCACCTCTTCATTATGGTATATGATATAATAGTAGTAGTGAGGTCAAATTGGGATAATAATTGATGAAAGTGAAACAGCTTGTAACTAATAGTGGGTGATGTGTGGGGTCTATCTTAATAAAAAAATATTATAAACCTAATAAAGTTGTTTGGTAAAGAAAAATATGAAACATCTCAAAACAGCATATGTAAAGAAAAATAGGGAACGGAGGGAGTATGTATTATTGTCAACTATTAGGTGACCAGAAGCTCGCCAAATACAAGTTGTAAGTGGAAATTTTGAGTAATTAGTATACTATCTTATTATCAAGGTTTCAAGTGATCCAGAAGATCACTATATAGTGGAATTATAAGAAAGTTTACGTTTGTATAATTATTTTCTTGATCGGGGTAATTGTTTGTCAGCACATATAAAAAAAAGGAAAAGAAATAAAAGACAACTGCACAATAATTGTCTCTCCATTGATATTGATCTCTTGAAGAGAACAAATTATGATGGATTTATAACTACATGTACGATGTACATCATAAGTTAGAGAAGAAATGATCTTCATTGAAATTCTCCTCCTGAAGAGACGAATATTTTATTGAATATAACTCTTCAATGCAATGATATCTATAACATATATAAAAGTTTCTTGGGGAAATTAGTGTTCTTTTAACAGTAACCCATTGCCATTGGTTCACGTCAACAAGTGGGCACTATTTGCTTTTGAATTAAAAAAAAAAGGAAAAGAAAAACACTTCTCCTTCACGATTCTTCTGGATTTGAAAATTGCTCCTCTCTTCTTCTCTAACCTCCCAATTTCTCTGCGACCCTTGCATGTCTAAAATTCAATGGTTGTCAGGGCATTTGGTTGCCGTTTCGTTGCGACCCTTGCACGTCTAAGAAGGGGTGGTTGTCGAAGTAGATTTAACTCGGTTCATGCCAAGCCCTCCATAGCCAAAACGACTACTTCGTTGAGACTACTCTTAGTATCCAATTTCCTCAATGCTTCCGGTTCATAAACCAATTGCTGCCCAGAAAACAGACTTGTCATAGATAAGCTCTGCTTTTGAGTTAAAGACTAAGTCCAAAATTATGGGTGAGGAGGCTCGTAAAGGCCTTGGAGTCTAAACGAATACTATCACTTCATTTACTTGATCGAATTGGCACAGCTCCTCCAGTCTCAGATCCCATTGCTTTCGATCAGTCGGTAGATCTTAGACGATGGTGATGAGGTAATCGATATTTCTCAATTTAATTTGTGGTTTAATTGCTTTCTATTGCTTTAATTTTCGATTTTACTCAAATTTTAGATGTTCTCATTGTTTATATTGTTAGATCTGATTGTATTCTTCATTGTTTCTTCAGTAACATCAAAAAACAAAATAAACCAACAAATTCAATGAAAGAATAAAAAGGATATTTAGTTATTTACCCTATTGCCACCAACAGTAGCAAAAAATCAATGAAGTTGAAAACAATGGCGTAGTGATTGAGGGTTTAAGTTGAATGCCTTTTCTACATACTACCTTTGGAATTCTTTTTACTTTTCTCATATTATAATATGTAGTTATTACAATGCTCAATCTTTTAGACTAAAGTTGGTTGTTTATTCATCATAGCAACAATGTTGTTGTTTTTTTTGTTTTGTATTCAAGTTACAATTTGGCAAGTTTTTCTTTCAGACTCTTATGTTTATCATCATCTAATTTAGGTGGGTAATATCTAGGATAACATTTCATACCCTTTCCAGGGGGTTACTCCAATATTTACTACAGACAGTGTCTTTATGATGATGGGTGCAGCACTTGTTTATGTAGTAAAGGTATGATTTATAGTTTTAAATATATATCATAAAAGCATCAATGTCAATATATTCCTTTGATACCGTAGACTATAGTGAAAAGCGCTTGTAAAGCAGTGACTATCTAGACTTAAAGCTGTGGGATACTAGAATGTACTTAGCATTTTAGTGTTCCGTCTTTTTCAGCAATTCTTTTCTGCAGCAGACAACTGCAACATTCTATGCAGCTGCCCACTTATCTGGTGCAACTCCTCCTCCAGGTCATGTGTTGAGCACAAATGTAAGATGGCAGGTTACGATGGAAATAATTTTACTTCGATTTGCCTTCACCACTACCAACACCACCAACATTACTCAATCCATATAGCCAGTGCATTCATTCTCTTATACACTCAATCTATATCACTCATGCACTAATTCGCCCACTCATTCAATCCATCCCTAATTCACTCATGTGCTCACTCATCTTAATGTTGAATGAATGGGTGAATGACGGTAATTTGTTATCAGCTACTTAGTTATTTCATTAGGCATGTTTTTGGACTTTTGAATTTGAAATGAATCGCAGTAAGTGGTATAAGCATCTATCTTAGATTATTTTTCTGTTTTGATTTGTTGCTGTTTTTTGGGTATATTTTTGGATTTTTTTATTGTGATTTAGGGTTCGTTGCATTCCACAAAGGCTTCTTCCAGCTTCGAATCTTCATCAACAATAATTGATTTGCTTATGATGAGTTTATTCTTTGATTCAAATATCAATCTAATAAAGGGGAGGTGTACATATAGATGTAGAACACGATTCGCATTATAAACCTGCACTAATTCACCTGGTTAATTCTTTACTCTATCTTACTATAATTTTGTTTAAATTTCGATTTCCAGAATGTGAAAGAAGAAGCTAATGAAGAAAGCACAGTATTGTTGCAACAGATTAGCCTAGCGCTTTCTAATGTTGCTGCTCATATTTTTTTTTTTTTTTTTGCATTACTATCACAATATAGTTAGGTTTGCTAGAAAGTTTGTTTTGAGTGTTCATCTATATCAGGATTTTGGCCATTAATTTACCTGTTTCAGTTGATTTTGATTTCATATATGGTTGTATCGTTACCATTATCCTAAGGATTTGTAGTAGTTGCTTTGGATGGTTTTTTTAATATCTGAAACATGTCACGGGGGAAAAAGAGTCCATCTCTACTGTGGGTGATTTTGATCCTCATATTTTTGCATCGGACTAGGTTAGAGAGATGCCATAAAAAGGTTTATTTGTATTTCTATTAGATGTTAACAGATATATGTAAGGGGAAAGAATCACGATTTTGTTGCAACTTTTGTGTCAGTACTTCACTGTGTAAATTTGTCTATTTTTAGGATTGTTTCGTACTTAACCTTTAAGCATATTAGGATATCAGCAACTACTTGATGATTTCACATTCAATTGTAGGCATGAGTAGGGGAAGTGAAATAGATGTTGATATGTGTAGTGAGGAAGTGAGAATGAAAATGTTAAACATAGGTAATACTACAATAAATTTACTTAAAACCAAATATATACAGGGCATTGTTTTAATAGCCAATAAAATACATATACCACGATATTTAAGAAAAGCAACATAATATCTATGGAACAGCAGGCAACCTTTCTTCATTGTTGTTGTTGAAAATTCTGATATAAAAAATACCGCGTCGGACATAATAAACGCTTATAGTTTCACCAACAACAATATTGTTATTCTTCACAAAGTCGGTCCACTCTTTATCATAAAAAAAGCCTCCGAACTTTGATCCCTCTTCACTTGCAAGCACCCTCATAGTGTAAGGTTGCCCACTGTTTGAATGAGAAACTGTTGCAGTGCCAGAACACTGCAACATTAATAGCCTCCACTGTTGTGGTAAAGGCTACAAAACATTAAAATCCATTAGTAAAATAAACAGATTATGTATTTAAATCCCATAAGTAAAATAGATAATTATATACTTAACCAAATTATCTGTTTGTACTAAGTAAAGTATGTACATACCAAAAAGTTCTTGTAGATCTCTCTGTATGTAGTGGTGTGACACAAAAGATTAGCATACTCTCCCTCCATGGCTAAATTTTTGGATTTTTGAAAAAAAATCTGGAATTTTTGAAAAATGTGGGATAAATTTTAACCACTAAAACCCAAAATTAAACAAATGAATGGAAAAAACCCAATTCAATTGCAAAATCCCTAAATTCAAACCTACCTAAAAATTTAAGATTTTCTTGGGTTTCAATGGAGTAATGTATATATAGAGAAATGGATGTCAATGAGAGAGATGATGTAAAAGAGAAAAAATTAAAAATATAGCTTAAAATTAACCAGGGATTGCTTTATATAGCCCCTAGAAACTGTCAATAGAATGCAACTCTTCAAAGCTTATTAATTTTAAACACCTTGGAAACTGATATGAAACTATTAATGCATCTCTTCAGATGCAACTGTTCTGCACTGACTGATTCTTGACATGCATTAATATACTGTCTGAACATATCCATCTCCTGTTTAAGTAACTCTTCAATCCTGAAAATCCAATGAAATGATGGTACAATTTAAGGTATACAGCCTATCAGCCTAATATTAATTCAAAACACACAGTTCCAAACAAAAATCAATGCATTTATAATCCCACTTCTTAATTTAAGTACCTTTTCAGTTTTTCGTCACTATAAATTAATCCTCTGTTGACTAGAAATAGTAATTTTCATAATAATCATAATATTCAGTCCATTACATTTGGTATTTTGGATTTCAAAACTAAGTTCATGCTGTTTTTCACCTGTTATTTTAATGCAGTTTTCCTCAGTTTATTTCCTAGATTTCAAGACTATATACTACTTTAATTTTTTTTGACCCATTTCATTTTTTATAAATATAGTCTTTGAATTAACAAATAAAACCACTTTAAAATTTAAATTAGTATTAATTTAATTAGTGAGGACATTAGACATTTGATTCAAAGTTAATTATTAGCTCCCTTCTATCAATAAAATTACTGAAGCTGGAAATGCTAAATAATGAACAACCTCACAAAGGGCGGTTATTGTAAATTATATAATGATTAATTAAAATGATGGTTGGTTTCAAGTTCACAAAGCAACACCCACCTTCTCAAATGTTTATTTTGTCATTTAGTAGCTGAACGTTTGACATGCTTTGCTACAAAACAAAATATTGTACATTGATGTTTGAACTTTTGTGTGATGAATGCGATTTTTTTGACTTTGAATTCGATTGTTGGGGTTGAATTAGGGTGAAAACGATTAGGGTTTTGAATTATTGGATCTTGAACTCGGTCTTTGCTGTTGAATTAGGGTCTCGAATGTTTCACTGTTAAAATCCCATTTGTTGGGTATACATTCGATTTTAGGGTTGAATTTTTGAGGACTGTATTCTACGGTTCAAACTGATTCACATTGCGTTGAAGGATCTCAATTTTTACAGTTTTTTGTAGATTGATTACATTAAATGTGTTACTTTTTTATTGGGTTTGATAAATCAGAAATGTTGTTCATCATAATGAAGTTTCAAGAATTGAAGATGGCAAAGTTTTTGCATGTTGTGATCAAGAGAAAGCATATTCTAAATACAAGGGAAGAAGTAGATAATGAGGAGTCATCATGATCCGGAGGGGGAGGGGGGTTCTATTTATATGAATGTTAAAACTTTTGGGGCCGTTTTTGATCCCCTCAAAAGTATATATATAATCCAACTTTTCCTTTCAACTTTTTTTTTCCGTTAATGGCCAATCATCTCTGGTAAATCGATAAGGGTATTGATTATTTTGGGATTTTTCATTCTATATTCAATTTCTATCTAATTTTATGTTTGTTATTATGAATAAATGCTATTTTTATTTTGGCTTATTTTTTGTTTCAATTTGTATTTGTTGTTCATATATTTTATTTAGAATTTAGAAAAATTCGTCCTTTATTCAGGTTCTTTGAATGAAGTTCGCTTGGTTAATTCTTCACTCTATCTTACTACAATTTCATTTAAATTTCGATTTCCAGAATGTGAAAGAAGAACATGATGAAGAAAGCACAGTATCATTGCAACAAGTTAGCCTAGCGTTTTCTAATGTTGCTGCTCATGTTTTTTCTTTGCATTATTATCATAGTATAGTTGGGTTTGCTAGAAAGTTTGTTTTGAATGTTCATCTATATCAGGATTTTGGCCATTAATTTACCTGTTTGAGTTGATTTTGATTTCATATATGGTTGTATCGTTACCTTTATCCTAGAGATTTGTAGTCGTTGCTCTGCATGGTTTTTTTAATATCTGAAACATGTCACGAGGGAAGAAGAGTTCAATTCTACCGTGGGTGATTTTGATCCTGATATTTTTGCATCGGACTAGGTTAGAGAGATGCCATAAAAAGGTTTATTTGTATTTCTATTAGATGTTAACAGATATATGTAAGGGGAAAGAATCACAATTTTGTTGCAACTTTTGTGTCAGTACTTCACTGTAAATTTGTCTATTTTTAGGACTGTTTCGTACTTAACCTTTAAGCATATTAGGCTATTAGCAACTACTTGATGATTTCACATTCAATTGTAGGCATGAGTGGGGGAAGTGAAATAGATGTTGATATGTGTTGTGGGAGAGGTGNCAGTGAAAGAGGTGAGAACCAAAATGCTAACAATAGATCATACTACAGTAAATTTTATTCCAACCTAATATATACAAACCAATGTTTTAACAGTCAATAAAATATAAACATAGCAATAATTAACAAAAACAACATAATTTCTATACAACAGAAGGCAACCTTTCTACATTGTTGTTGTTGAAAATTCTGACATAAAAAATACCACGGCGAACANACACGGCGAACATAATAAAAACTTATTGTTTCACCAACAACATTGTTATTCTTCACAAAGTCGGTCCACTCTCTGTCGTAAAAAAAGCCTTCGAACTTTGATCCCTCTTCATTTGCAAGCACCCTGACAGTGGAAGGTTGCCCACTGCTTGTGTGAGAAACTGTTGCACTGCCAGAGCACTGCACCATCAACAGCCTCCACTGTTGTGGTAAAGGCTACAAAACATTAGAATTCATTAGTAAAATAGACAGCTTATGTATTTAAAATTCATGAGTAAAATAAATAATTATATACTCAACCAAATTATCTGTTTGTACTTAGTAAGGTATGTACATACCAAAAAATTCTTGTAGATTTCTTTGTATGCAATGGTGTGACATAGAAGATTGGCATATTCTCCCTCCATGGCTAACAAGACAAACAAAAAAGAGAAGAAGAAACTGTATAGTTTAAAACTAACCAGGGAGTGCTTTATATAGCCCTTAGAAACTGTCAACAGAATGCAACTCTTCAAAACCTATTAATTCCAAACACCTTGGAAACTGATATGAAACTATAAATGCAACTCTTCAAATGCAACTGCTCAGTTCTGACTAATTCTTGATATGCATTAATAGACTGTCTGAACAGACTTCTCTCCTGTTTAAGTAATTGTTCAATCCTGAATATCCAATGAAATGATGGTACAATGCAAAGTATACAGCGTATGAACCTAATATTAATTCAAAACACACAGTTCAAAACAAAAATCAATGCAGTTATAATCCCTCTTCCCAATTTAAATACTTTTTCGGCTTTTCCTCACTGCAAATGAATCATCTATTGACTGGAAACAGTGATTTTAATAATAATAATAATAATAATAATAATAATAATAATAATAATAATAATAATAATAATAATAATAATAATAATAATAATAATAATAATAATAATCAGTCCATTACATTTGGTATTTCAGATTTCAAAACTAAGTTCCTACTGTTTTTGACATGTTATTTTAATGCAATTTTCCTCAATTTATCTTATTAGATTTTGAGACTATATATTGCTTTAATTTTTGTTTGACCCATTTAATTCTTTATAAATATAGTCTCTGAATTACCAAATAAAAACACCACTTTAAAATTTAAATTAGCATTAATTTAGTTAGTGACAACATTAGACATTTGATTCAAAGTTAATTATTAGCCCCTATTCCAAAACAAATGAAAAATGATTTACTTCTACCAATAAAATTAGTCAAACTGTAAATGCTATATAATGAACAACCTCACAAAGGGAGGCTATTGTAAATTATATAATGATGAAATAAAATAATGGTTGGTTTCAAGTTCACAAAACATGGTTATTATATATAATTGTGTTGGATATGCAAGCTCTTTTTTCTCTGGTCTTTCGCACTGTTCTACAGATTAGGTGTTGTGGTGAAGATATTTCTTGTCGTGATCACTATGCATATATGCTTCAAATCCGAAAAGGGAATCGTGTACTAGCAGCAGGTCGTTTACTCCTAAAGTATATAGTTGATATGTATGTCAAACTTGAAAGCACACGTTTGGATTTTTTCCGCAATAATCAGAGTAAAATTCGTGCTGATTTGTATAAAGGTCTTACTGATGCTATTGTTATGGGAGAAGTTAAAGGTGCAGAAGCTGGCCAACGGATATTATTGCCACCATCTTTTATTGGTGGACCAAGAGATATGCGGCGTCGCTATTTAAATGCAATGACTCTTGTTCAGCGATTTGGTAAACCTGATATATTCGCAACAATGACCTGTAACCCTAATCGCGCCAAATTTAGTTCGAAATGTTATATCATTTGAAGTACTTTTCAAAGTTGGAATCATACAAGTATATGTCTTATTTATCTTATTTTCATTATCTATAATGCATTATATAAACAATGTTCGTATTTATACTGATACACTTATACATTTGATGTAGGATGCACACTATTAACCAGTTTATTTATTTCCAACACCATACAAGAATCGAAAGCATTGCAATGATAAAAACCACACAACAACTTAGCCTGAAAAACTAATATATTATTGTTCGAATCTGCAAAAAAAAGTGATGTCTACTAATAACGACAGATCCAATGACCACACAGTTCAGCTTATACCACTTTAAATACTATGCAAGTATCTTTCATGTCTGTTTGATATATTAGACTTACTACGATTTTTCTTATATTATGTTGGTATCTTTAAGATTTCTTCCATATATTACACTAATTCATAATCTGCATTTTCCACATAACCCTATAAATATTCAAAGGAGCAGAGAAAATCAGTTCAGCTATAACTCTGAATTCAAGCAGTTTAATTGTACAAATACTGTAAAGATGACTGAAATATATGCTACGTAGGGGTGAAAGTAATTCGGATTAAAACCGAAGACCGAACGAAACCAAATCATTTTGGAAATTTGGATCGGACTTTTTTGTAATTTGGACCGGTTTGGATTGTAATTTTTTTTATTTTTCGGTTTTTGGTTTGGACTCGGATTGGACCCCTCGGAGACCGTACACCGAACTTTAGACCGAATAGTAATAAACCTTTAAGTCCTTAATGGCCTTAAGCCTACTACTTGTTAAGTAGTTATGTCTAAAACACCAAAAGCTAACAAAATCCTAAAATTCTCTATCATCCTTTTTCAAAGTGTGTGTAGTATTTGTTTTAGTGAGTTATTGGATAATACTACAGATTATTGCTACAAATATATTAAGCAGGAATTGTTGTACAAAAAAAATATCTTTAAAATTCAGATTGGATTGGATCCAAAATCGCAAAACCGAATTTAGGTGGATTGGATTGGATTGGACTGAAATTCAATATGGATTGGATTGGTCTCAAATTTCAAAGACCGAAAAGATTTGGTTTGGATTTGGATTGGGAAATAATCCAAACCATAGGCCGAACTTTCACCCCTAATGCTACGGCAGGCAGTTTTTGTTCAAGGATTTACATCACGCGACAGATATGTGATAACATCTATATTACATGCTATTGTAACTCTCTGAACATGATCAGAACCAATACTGTCATATGTTTATAATTTCATTTGAAAGTTTGAAACAGTCATGTTTCATTTCTAGAGTTACTTAATCAATCAGGTCACTTCTTTGTAAGATGTGTCATTTAATTAGTTTTGTGATACTTTAAATATAAGATGATAACATCCGATATTTTTTTTTTTTGTCTGAAGTAATTATTGTTTTCCTATTTTTGAATGTATAGGACAGATTGATTAGGAACAAACTATATTTCATTTGTTTTGAAAGAACAAAACATTAACCTGTATCACTTTCTATTTCAGTTCTCTTCAACATCGTATTGGCCAGTCTCTCATCATATTTGTATCACTAAAATAGGAAATGTACAGCGAGGAGAGAATAAATCAAATTTTGGCCTTTTTTTTCTTCTAATATTGGTCAGTTTGAAATACCATTAAGAATTTGGGGTAAACATGGAAGTGTATAATGTAGATAGTCAGATTGTCTACTAGACAACGAGACATTATTTAGGGAAATACACCATGTTTATTATACATAATTACAATGATTTTGTTCTCGCTCATGAATGGTAAAACTGTCTTTAATAAATCAAATGAACTGTAAAACTCATAAATTGAAATTACGAATGGAACTAATATATCAACGTCTCATTTGGTGCAAACCAAAATTACTTATTAAACTATTACACATGATTGTAAGAATTTAATTTATACCATCGAACCGCCATTTTGGGGAGCGTATACTTTATCATGAACCAATATAAGAACCTAACCCATTATATGCAATCTAATCAATAATTACAATACTATGAATTATATAAACCTAAACATTATAACCACGAACATACATATTTTACTAAAAACAAATAAATTATTATTATAAGAAAATAAATAAAAAAAACTCCAAAATATACTAGAACCAAACAAATTAGGTACAAGTATTAATGTATTACAATTATAGCCATTTCAAAATAAATCATCTCTTCATAAGCATAATACCATATAGTAGTCATAAAAAACATACATATTTAGCTATTAAAAAAAGAGGGACAAATATCTTATAACCATACATTAATTATCCTAACATATTTATTTTTTCTTTGGGCGACCAATAGGTTGCACTTTGTCTTCTTCAAGGACCTTCCCTCTCATGTATCTTGTTAGGCGTGCTATCAGATCATGTTTGTGTCCTCGTATGTGTAGTCCTGCACTCCGCAATCTTTCTTTCAACTCCAAAACATTCAAATCAGCATAAGTCTCACAATCAATAACACTTGTGATAATACAGTCATTGCTTGCACAATTGCTGCCTTTTTCAGAAGAAGCACTGACATCATTAGAAGAACAATCACGCACAAAATATGAATGAGGGCATTCACAGCCTAACTCATCAAAGATGAGGACATCAAATACCAAATTCGCTAAATAATAAAAAAAAATACGCTATACCCTTCACCTATGTTAAAATCAGCAACAAATTTTGCCCAACCATCACATAACATAGCGTCCCCATTCTCCATGATTATCTTCACAAACCAAGTACATTTACTTGGACTAACAAGCTTGCAGTGACCAGCCAGCTCACTCCCAAAACATGCAACAAATTTCCTTGGTAATTTATGCAGATAGTTTAATACACGCAGAAACAATTATACCCAGACCAACGAGGCAACTCTAAGTACATACTACAGCATAAAAGATTGGAAATACTATAAACAGAAATAATACCACATAGTCTTTCCACTACCCCTCCAATAATAACATAAACCGAGAACTAGCTTTAATAGTAATTTCATGCTCGCGAGAAGTAGATCCCATCCTCCTACTCCAAAAAGAAATAAACAACATCAATCCATTGAATAAGAACAAATGCAATCCTAACTAAACAAAAAATTACCTCAGTCCAACACACTCTATACATTACCTCAAATTCAAAAAATCCTTATGACAAAGAACCAACAATATCAATATTGTCCTTTCTATCAAATGCAAATCTCCTCATATTTAATTTAGATGAGCAGGTCAGGAATAGCCTATCAGTAATTTTTCTTCGTGTAGAATTGCTTTCGATTGATAAATCCTCAGCAGTCATCTTAATTTGCAAAGACTAAGCAAGTCTATAGCATTTTGCAGCATATCAATCCTTTTGATGAGATAGCAAAATACAAGCAGCATATTACAACATATTGATAAAAAATACCGTTTAAAGATTCAACCAAAACTTTCAGACAATTCAGGAGCACAGGTATACATGCTCTCAAAATTTGTTTTCCATATAAGACAAAGAGAGAAAATAGTGATTGACAAGTATAAGGAAAAAAATACATTAAAGGGTTAACATACGTTAATGAAAGCCTTCAACGTATTTTTTCACAAACCTAGGGTTACCATTATTTTCCTCCTTTGACTTATATGAAAACCAGATTCTGGGAGCATTGGTCATCGTTCTGCACATAACACATAGAGAAGAAATAATGGATCTCTGGTATAGGAAAAGAATACATTAAAGGCCTGAAGTATATTCATGGAAACCTTTAATGTTTTTTCCACAAAGACAAAATTCCCATTATTGTCTCTCTTCCACAAATGTGCAGCCCAGGATTTGGGAGCATTGGTCATCGCATATCTATGCTTGTGAGCCATTTGAAAATTTCAGTTGAATCTTTAGACGGTACCTTTTATCAATATGCTATAATATACTACTTTTATTTTGCTATCTCATCAAAAAGATTGATATGCTACAAAATGCTATAGACTTGCTTGGTCTTTGCAAATTAAGATGACTGCTGACGATTTATCAATCAAAAGCAATTCTACACGAAGAAAAATTACTGATAGGCTATTCCTGACCTGCTCATCTAAATTAAATAGGAGAAGATTTGCATTCGATGGAAAGGACAATATTTACATTATTATTCCTTTACCACAAGAATTTTTGAGGTTTACTATAATATAATTACAGTCACTTAGGTTATGGTAATTTGTTCTTTCTTTAATGTCATCTAAAAGTATGATTTGAAGAAAATAGGACCTAATAGTAATGGTTGCACATATGTTGGTACTAGCAACCCTAATGACCCTACAAAGAAATCTAACCATTATTCTTTGGCACAAAAAGTTGTTAAAATCGAGCTAATTACTATTGCACGATTCCCATGCAACCAATTGCTTTATCTTCTAATGCACAAAACACAAATGAACTTCAAAATATTTTAAGAGTACTTAATACCATATTAGGCTCAATCAAAAGCATATAGAAGATCGCATATCATTAACAAAACTCTTCCATTCCTTACTTTTAGTTATTATATGCATGGAATGCCTTTTACTTACACATTAATTCTTCAACAGTGACCCAAGGAACCTCTTTCAAATTGATAAAGGTTAACACAGCCTAATGAAATTAAAACAATCATTTTAAACTAAACACATTATAATGATCAACAATAATGCTAGATTATATAAATGTTATTACAAAAATATTATACATATCTTAATGGACTATTATTATGTAAATATTATTAGGTATATCTTTGTAAACCCCGACCACGTTATTAGCATAGTAGCAAAAATATACTCTCTAAATCAATAACAAAAAATCAACGCAGATATTCTTTTCAGTAAGGCAATTCAAAACCAATTACAGTTACAATTATTGATTTGCTATTAAATACAAAAATCCCACTATTTTTCTGTCCTACAATTAAACTAACAACTATAACATGCCAAATAAAGGAATAAAAATCAGCTAACCATTGTTACATTAATAAGATTGAAGACCTAAACATAGGTCAATTATTTTATTTTTTTTATCTATAGTAAATGAATTTCCTTTCTTTGAGCGGATAGCGGGAATCGAACCCGCGTCTTCTCCTTGGCAAAGAGACATTTTACCATTCGACTATATCCGCATTTTTTCCTTCTTGAGAAGGAATATGTCCCGGCATATACATATATAATATATATGTCTGGATGCTATTTGTGTAGAGTTGGACCAGATGCTTTCTTCAATTTCACGTCGATTCCAATTAAATTCTTAATTTATTTTTTATTTTATTCAATTCATTCAAGAAATTGAATGAAGTTTGACCCCTCCCTCTAATTTGTTTTCATTATTTGTTTGTATTTTGAGGACTTTTTTATTGTTATATTGATTTCACTAATAATCTGAAAATAAGTAGATTTTGAATAGTACACCAATGAAATGGAAATAAACCTTACAGGGGAGGAGAAGCAACAGACATGCAGCAATACAAATGCCTTCGTAAACCTTGCAAAAAAAGAGAGATATATCAACCTAAATCAATCTTGATCATACAAAATATATGAAATGAATCATGGAACATTAATAGGGTTTTTGTGTAGCACCTGTTATTGTTTTCTTCGGCACCTAGAAATCGCAAACCCTAAACAAAATACACATTCAAATTTTACAAGATCTAATTAAAATCTTGAAACTACACAAATGGAATAAATCTGAGAAAGATAAAAGCAAATTCGAATCAAACTTCAAACCAAGACCAGTAATAGAAGATTAATGATCAAACGAATCAGCCCATGCAAATCACGAGACTCACTACCAACAATGGAGATGAGAAAAATTCAAGGAATACCAACGGCTTTACAGAGATCCAAAAGTCTGAAAGAGTTTATTTGGTGAAGAAATTGAATGACAGGATAAATTGAAAAGGAAAGAAAAATAGAAACCAAGACATTAATGAGAGTGAAGGAAGAGTAACAGCCAACATCAGAAATAGAGAAACTGACTTTATTCACCTAAGTGTATAGTTTTATGGTTGAACGTGTACTACAAGAAACCCTCATAGTAATATTCCTGTTTATTCCCAAGTTGTAACAATCAGAAAATTTTATTGACATTTAAATAGTTGACATTGTTAAACAAATCTATGAGTTTTGTCTATTTATTTATAAAAATAAAAGATTTAATGATGATAAACTTGCATGTATAGTGTATAGAAAACCCTCACAATAATTTACTTATTTATTGCAATAGTTGACCAATCATAAAATTTTATTATTGTATAAAAAATAAATATTATTAAACATATTGGACATACTTTATATGTTATTTTGAAAAAATTTAATCATGATAGATTTGACAATTTAATAGTATATATAACTATTAAACAAACTAATAATTAGCATACATCATACTGTCAACGTAAGGCCAAATTAGAATCACGTGTATTACCAAAATCATATATATATCCATTACACTCGAATTATACCGAAAATTATCGACTATGAATCGTATAAGCCTAAACAATATAATCACAAACATATATATTTTGGGGCGCCGTGCGCAGTGCGCACGGTGTCACAACTAGTTTGTCGAAAAGTCTTCTAATGGATGAAATCTTTTTGCACATGAGATTATATACTGAGTTGGTTAAGAATTTGACGACCCTATATTTGATAAATTTTACCAACTGAGGGGGAGAGGAATTAGGATAAGTTGGCAAAATTACTAAATTCCTTATTAAAAAATGACGATCCCTTTCATAGTTATTTAAGACATTCTGAGCCAACTTTTTGTCCATATATTATCAAGATATGTTGCACATTTATAACTTGATTTGTATTCTATTATATATGACTCATAATGCATAGTGTTAAGGATACATTTTGGTTATACTATGTGTATACATTGAGATAAATCTTGCCAATTATAATTAAATAACTACACTTGAAGTGTAGGTTACGTTGTATGATCGGTTCTCGAATAAAGATGTGATACCTGGGAAGATAGTGCAGTTGACACTTTAAAAGTGTAATGGTATATTAATATCATAGTGTATACCCCAGAAGTGGTATAAATATCTGAATTATAATTGATGACCTATAAGAAATTAATTGTTATAATGGTACCAATGTAAAAATGCATGCAATTATTTTTGAAAATATTACGATGCCGGCACATGATGGAACCGATGAATAATATATGTATGCAAAAAGGAGTGAATTTAAGAATAAGAGATTTGAAGTATATATCCACTTTAATGTCGACATTTTGATAATGATCAAAAGCTTATCATGGACCTGCAGTCCAATATATGCGAATGATGATGATCATCAAAGACCAGAAGTCCAATATTAGATTTTTTTTTTCAAATTCACACTGTACAGTGTCTTGCATATTTGATCTTACATTTATGTGCATGTGTGAGTCGTAGATAAACGCATTATTCATTGCATGTATAGATAGTATTTAGATGCATCACTCATCATATACATGTTTTATGTTTAATATCTTATTAGTATAGATTTAAGATCTCATCATATTATATGCACTAATCCTATAAAATAATAATATAATTGTGATGTATGTGAAATTTTGTATATAATGTAGTAAGTTGTGTTTACAATAGTATGAAGAGTTAGATGAAAAAATTATCCTCCACTGAGGATATATTTATGATAAAATTATATATATGAAGACGTTCTAACAGCATGTTATGAATCCCGAATAAAAGTTTCAGAAGAAAATATATAAGAGATATTCAAATATCAAGTCCTTCATATTGTATATTTTTATTACCAACATCGTTATCAAACTCCCAGAAGGTATTGATGACTAGATTATCAACACTCAACCTGAAGTTTGAGCATCTGAGAGATAATCTGTTTTGTTCGTTGGAGAATTTTCCAGTGTAAGGATAATCCTTTTCTGGTCCAGAAGAACCATAAACAATTGGACAATGTTATTAATAATTACACGAGTTGTCATAAATCATGATGAATATTTGATTATTAATAGCTACTTTATATGACTTCTAGAAGAAGACATAAGTTTAATGGTTATGGTAACTTAAAACAATATAAAGTAACGTTATTTTCAAGAGCATGGAGAAATGAAAATATCTCATATAGAAGATTTGAAGACTGAAGTACAATCAGGATGGATAAAAGGAATTAAATGTTACTCTATTTCATATGTGGAGCTACCCAAAAGCATTGGATTCATGATTCATGAAGATCTCAAGTTATGCATCCATCAGGGGGAGGAAATATGCGTTGTACTCTTTTTCCTTAACCATGGTTTTGTCCCACATTGGATTTTCCTGGAGAGGTTTTTAATGAGGCAACATCCTAAGGCATATCTCGAAAGTGTTGTACTCTTTTTCCTTTACTAGATTTTTGTCCTATAGGGTTTTCCTAGTAATTAAGGTTTTAACGAGGCACACTATAATGGTCATCCAATGAGGAGTATTATATAATATATGTATTTAGTGGATGCCCATTATATCCTTATGTATGACCTAGAATATTCCAGAGACTAAGGATTCACTTTATAAGGAACCCTTCCCTACATTTTATATATACTAGTTGTGACACCGCGTGCAAGGCATGCGGTGCCCCAAAAGGGTTATGCCAACGCTTATAAATGTAAGCAACTATATGTATTATTGTAATTTTCTCTTGTTACTTAGAGAAACCCTAATAATGAGTAGATTTCATAATGTATTGAAATACAAAATGCTTAACACTAATGAATGCATGAGGACAATGATAATAAGTTAACACAACCTTGAATACACACGCGTGTTTTTCACAATACAAAGTAAATTTTATGTAAACTCTTCCAATAAATATTAAGCAAATCAAATTTCAAACTCCAAACCTCTGGTATAAAAATTTGCAACAAACTAAATTGAATACTATGTACTTACAAATTATACCCAATTTTTACATTTATTTTTCGAATAGCTAGGAAATCCGAATTTACAAAAATAGTAATAAATAAGAGATTTATTATCTTTTCTTCAAACACCTCTTAGTAAAATAAAGAATTTACTAAATAGTAATAAATATAGAAGCACTTACATTACAAAAGAAGAAGCACTTAAAGGAAAAAGCAGAGTAGCGCAAGGCAATGTGTCGCGCTTACACCTCAGCGTCACAAACCAAAACACACTGCCTCAGTAGCGCGACTAACTTTACCACGCTACAACATGTAGCACGACTAATTCTACAGCGCCATCACTCAAGCCCGGCAATGAAACCACGCCAATGTCCCTACAAAACACTACCATGTATTATCAATTCAACATCAACTTTTATAATTTGAGCAACCTTTCAAACACAACAAATGAAGAAACGCTCACTTGGGAGCGTGATAGCAGCAACCGCGCTGAAAGTCTTAGCACTGTTTCTACTGTCACGTTGACGCATCCGCTTGGTTGGCTTTGTGACGCTACAAGGCTAGCGCTCTTGACTGTGCTTTGTTGTATTTTCAAATGCTTTGACTTTGTTTTTGATGTTAATCCCTTTTCTCACTCCTTTATCCAAAATACTCAAAAGGAAAAATACATTGAGTTAAGGTTTGTGATTTTATGACNCAGGTTTGTAATTTTATGACAACGTCATTAGCTTTTGTCAACAATTCTAGTAAATAAGTGAATTTACTCCTAAAAAAAAGTAATAATGAGCAAATATATTACACTTTTTCAATAATTTCGGTAAATGAACGAATTTACTCAAAATAGTAATAAATGAGCGAATTTATTACATTTTTTTCAATAGTTTCAGTAAATAAGAGAATTTACTCAAAACGTAATAAATGGGCGAATTTATTACCTTTTCTTCAAATATTCTTAGTATATAAGCGAATTTACTAAAAATAGTAATAGATAAACGAATTTATTACATTTTTCAATAATTTTGGTAAATAAGCGAGTTTACTCAAAAAACTAATAAGTGAGCGAATTTATTACACTTTGTGAACAATTCTGGTAAATATTCGAATTTACTAAAAATAGTAATAAATAAGCGAATTTATTACATTTTCTTCAAACACTTTTTTAGTAAATAACCTCATTTCCAGTCAAAAGAAGGACTTATTCAAAATACTAATACTACATTTATTTGATAAGTGTTTTGATAATAAGCGAATTTATAAAATCTATTTCGATTTCAGTTTCGAGAGCCTTTGCTCTCTTAAAATTTGCTATGGCCATTGGTTAATAAGGAGCTCAGGGCTTGTGATATGAAAGCCTCGAAAAACGATTTCAAGCCATACTTGATGTCGTCTTACTCAGACTCCAGGACTCCTAATTTGTCCCCCTGTCCCGCGGCAGGACTCCATGATGATTAAAAACTCATTTCTCTAGAAGATTGGATAATCGAGTATACTTGGGGATTAAAAATAAATCTCATTCTTATTTCACGGACCGTATCCAAATGCTCTTTTACTATTTTAAAAAATGAATAAAATAAAATAATAATAATAATAATAAATAAAATAAAAATAAAATAAACCAAAAAAAAAAACAAAACAAAAGTGTTTCAAAAAACGTAGGCGGGTTAATTTAGTCATGCTGACAGCTCAGCGTGACTAAGCTAACAGCGCTACCTAGTAGCGTGGTAGGTTCCCTGCGCCTACTGGGCCAGCGGGATACGACGTACCAGCCAGCAGCCCAGCGACGTTAGGGTTCCAACGATGTTATAAAAACCCTCATTTCCTTCGTTCTTCAACACATTTTTTAACTCACTTCTTCCTAACTTAAATAATCCGAGTATTGCTTTTAACAACCTTTTTTGTTATAATTATTTATTATTTATTTGTTATTTATTTTTACACAAAGTGGCAACAAATTTGATAATATCGAAACAATAATTCGAAACTCCGCCCAAATTATACTCGACGAAGACAATCTTCAAAGGAGAAGTGGTAGTTCTGAGAGCCCTAAAAATCATGTTTATGGACTTTTAAGTTGTTGTTTCACTATTTATTACTGCTTATCACGTTATTATTGTTAAAGGACTTAAATTGGTTGTTTGCAACGCTAATCAAGATAATCTTTTGGACAAATCTACAATGTTAGGCTCCTTAAAATTGATGTTTAATAACGGGTTGAGTTAAATTAATTAGTTTTTTGTGTGATTCACTAACAATTTAATGCTTTTTTTGTGAATTTTGTAATGATATTTTTGTGTGGTTCTAAATGTAATTTCTGTTGGTTAAGAGAAAACTAGTATATGGAGCCTATGGGCTAACCAGACGCACTCCGTCATGTTAGTACCTTCGCCACCGAGTCCAATCTTTGGTTCGCTCGACCACAACTTGGGAGTCATCCCAGGGGATCGGGAGGATTCGTTGCAAATTTAGACAAACGCCTTATTCGAGTCCCATCGTATCGAATCTAAATACACGGTTATGAGTTTAATTCCTAAAACTCATTGGCGACTTCTTAATAGCATCGTCCATATTCGTATATTATTATCTCACTCGAAAAAAAAAGGAAGAATTCACAAAAATAATCCAACTTTAAGCGGGGACCTAATAAAAGACCAAAATTCAGTTTATCCAAAATTGGACCCAACTTCATACCATATTTTCCAAATTTGGACAATTCGACTAATACCTATTGAATAGGTAAATGTTGGTCTTTTATTTTAATTTTTTTTTTAATTTTACTTTGTTAAATTTTTTTTGTTAAAAGTGAATGTGAAGTGGTTGACTTCCACTGTTAATATGTATGTTCCTTTCCTCTACCTCCTCACCTTCCTCATCACTGTACCAAAAATAACTGGAAAAAAAAATCGCGAAATTGACAACATTACTCGACATCTTCGACATTGCAATTGAGGTTTTGAGTGTCATTAAAACCCCAATGACCAGAAGAAACGACGAATACTTGAGCAGGATTAGCCATGAGAGTAGGAGAATCAAACAGTCTAAGTAAGGAGGAGAATTAGAATCAAGAGGACGATTAAGAAAACGTGGCGGGGGAATTAGAAGCAACAGAAGCAAGTTTCTTAAGAAACGGAATTCAGTAGTGTAATAAGAGGCGAGGCCATTGGAATTTTAGCGGAGTTTCGAGGTTTCATCAAACAAGATGTTCTGAAATTTTTTTGTTTGAAGTAGCTGAGGTGTTGAAGATGAGATGATGATATTGAGCATGAAGCCTGGGAAGTTGCAAGCAGTTTGCCATTGATTTTGAAGTTTGAAGGTTGTTTGTGATTTATGATGTAAAAAATGGTGTTTTGGGGGATTTTTTTTTACAAGTCAAAATTTACCTTCAAGACAGGTATTTTGAAATCGGCTAATTAATACAATTTACCTTCTTTGCAGGTCAAAATTTATGAGGTCCAAATTTGGAAAATATGGTATGAAGTTGGGTCCAATTTTGGATAAACTGAAGTTTGGTCTGTATTAGGTCACCGCTTAAAGTTGGGATTATTTTTGTGAATTCTTCCAAAAAAAAAAAGAAAAAAAAAACACAAAAATTAGCGTTAGCGCGACAGTCTTTGTCACAAAGTCACAAAGTTTGCTGCGCTACACTTGCAGCGTGACAAACTTTGTAGCGCTGCACAGTCAGCGTGACAAACATTGTCACGCTACATTGCCAGCGCGACCAAAATTCCTGCGCTCCTGTTTTGTTCCAAAATACTTCTAAAAAAGTCCATTTCACCTTTCCTTAAGCCAATTTTTTAGGTCTAACTCGACCTATGGACGGTTTGGGGAAGGTGACCAAAAATTTGGGACCCTAAATGTTACACCCTGGATTTTCCTTAAGTTTCTACTTCCTAATTCTTCTGGAAAACATGTTGAACTACTTTATTAAACTACTATATATGGAAAAACTAAAGTATTACCGCCACCGTGATAACGGCTAAGGCTTTTATCAAAGTACTACAGCGGAAGCCTTTAAAACCAAAACAATTTAAAACTAAACTCCAAATAACTTTAAAATAAATCAACTATAAATTTATTACACTTCGGAACCATATTAATGGCCCTTTAAAACCAAACCAAAATTAATAATCAGAAGTCTTTCAAAATCCAAACAATCAAATAAACGTTAGTCTCTAAAAGCAATTGAAAAAAAGTAAAACTACAACCACATCAAGCGCTCTCACTCCATCCCATCATGAAATGACTTATGCCCACTTGTACCAACAGCTTTCCTTTTTCTAGACAACTACTCACCACAAGTGGGTCATCGTAGGGCCAAGTCCAAGACAAAGCCATGCACATAAAGCAAACAGTCAGCAAAGCTGAGTACATAACTACTAAAGACTATGCAATAACAATAAAACATAAAAACATGCACTCAACTTACCTTTAACAACCTTCTTACCTGTACATGGACTCAAATAAAATTATTATTATATTTAACTTTTGGATTCGACATCGAATGGGTTTCCTTTCCTTTAAAATCGCCCTATTGGGCACCAACTTGGGAGCAACTCCAAGAAGGTATTACCTATGTCACATGATGTGACGGATATCCAGCGCATTAATAATATAAAAGAGTACAACGTCTTGTACTCCAATTAGAAGTCATAGATCACTGTTCCATATGACTCCCCCCTTTGTTCATACTCAAGGTATATACGTTCCAAGAGTTTTGGTGCGAATCCTCTTACACTTTACGTGATTTAACAGGTTTAACATTGTTATGACTCTCATGCAACATCACATAGAGACATGCATATAATCAAGCAACCATATTCATTATCTTTACTTTAAGGTGATTCCAAATCAACTTATGTGTGTCCTTTAATTAAACTGAACCTCCTGTACCACACATTGACTGTGAGTGGCTAATAACTTACTTTCTTTTTTACCACACATTAACTGTGAGTGGTATTATAACTTATTTTCTTCTTAACGACACATTAAACTGTGAGTGGTATTATATGCATAGATAATGGCTCATTAATTCTATTAATCATGTGAACAAATTCACTACTACCTTTCCTGTTGATTAAGTATCTAATCAACTTTAAAAAATTATCTTCTTCCTTTATTCATAAAACTGTTGGCCAAACTATACTGATCAGAACATTCCAATTCAAACTCATGAAAAGTTAAACTGTCTATTTAACATGGAATGTCATTAATATCAGAAACATGCTACTAACAACTTGTCATGCATATAAATTCATGATCCCAAATAAGCATACAAGGTTCATGTAAACAAGAATTTCTCAAGCATGCGTTCTAACTCCTATGTTTGCCTTTAGTACTTACGTACCTTGTAAAATAGCTGTGCTCCGCCACAACTCTAGAAGTGGACTAAATCAAAGTCTCCTAAACAAGGAAAACCGAGCTAAATTAAAAATCTTGTTGACTAAGTTCTACAACAACCTTAACCAACTTCTAAATTTGGAAACTTTGTCCAAAACATTCCTCATTTGGTCTCTGTTCAATTCCATACTTCAATTTTGTTCTCTATTGCAATTCTACTTTATTTTCGGGACTTAATTATACTTTATAAAACCTTACTAATATTTTCATGCCACTTTAGAAAAATGGACAGCAATCTAAATTTATCAAAACTCCTTGAAAACTTTCAAAAATGACACAAATCGATCATATGATGTATTACCTTACTTACATGATCAATTTATGCTATTTACATACTTTAAAAGGTTATTAATTAATTTATAAAATCTGGACAGCATGTTAAACATGCTTAAAACCACTCTTAAACATCATAAAACATACTAAAATTTATGTATCTCATCATAGAATTGATGTATGATCATACTAGTGCAATTTGGGCACTTTAAACTCAATTTAACTTGTTTTTATTAAAATTTCAGATTTATTTCTAAACTTTAAAGTCATGAAAAACTGATGAAAACATTATGATTTCATGTCAACACACTTCCACAATCTATTAACATGTTTATGAAGTCAATCTAGGCTTTAGAACAATGTTTCATATGATTAAACATGTTTATAATATTTATTCAACTCAAATTCATGATTATAAAATTTTGACAGCTTTATAAAACAAGTCTAAAACCCTTAAAAATCAATCTAAACTTAATAACAACATCATAAATTTACCCAACAATAATTTATGATCATACTATCGAAGTTTAGAACATAATATTCATAAAAATCATAAGTTTATAATATTTTCAAACCCTAATTTATAATTTCATGAACAACAAATTTAATTCATGCCTTAAAACAATTCATACTTATATCAAAACATGATTAAACTTATAAAAGCATGATTAAACACTATTATAATCATAAATTTGTAAGATTGAATCAAAAATAAAGAAGTAGAAAAAAAAATTTTTTTATAAAAGGCCGAAAATTATACCAAACGGGGAGGAGGTCCGGCGGCGGCCGGCGATGCAGCAGTGGCTGCCGCGGTGGTGCTATGGTCGGCGGTGGGGTCTGGCTAGGCACGGATCCCAAGGCTCCAAAAATCATTTTTTTTTCTTCTTCGAAATTCCGACTTCCTTTTTTTTCTTTTTTTTTTCTCTCAAAAGTTTTTTTTTTCTCTCTCAAAAGTTTTGGAATCCTAATTGACTAGTATGATCAGTAAAATTTGGAATTTTAGGTTTTGTAGGGTATTTATAGGCCTCAAAGTAGCATTTTGGTGGGGCCCATAAACACTCCTAACTAAATTAAGAAACCTTAAAAAAACTATTTTTATAAGTTTTAAAGATATTTTTAACCAAAATTTTATTATCTACTATATTCTTGTTAATTTCTTTTTATTTAATACCTTTATTGAGCATAATTTTCAATAAAAATACTAAAATTATACGAATACATACGCAGGTTATACGTATGAAATACAAAAATACTTTGTTTAAATACGTGGAAATGTGGGGTATTACAGTCTACCCCCCTTAAAAGAAGTTTCGTCCCGAAACTTTGTGTAGGTTAGTGTATGGAATTTGAATAGAGACTACTTTTACATCACACTTTGTTACTGAAACTTTTATGTTGTTGTAGACTTTAGACATTACTTGACAACTTCTATTAGACAAACATAAAACTTCTTACTTAAAAATCATAAAAACTCGTAAAAACTTGTAACATTGAGGGTAAAAACGTGCGAAACTGGTCGCTTTCTACCCCCCCCCCCCTTAAAAGGAGTTTCGTCCCCTACCTCTACTACTAACCTGAAAAAGCTCTGGATACTTTTCTCTCATTAAATCTTCAGCTTCCCAAGTACCTTCTTCGGTTTCTTGGTTAGACTACAACACTTTCACTATCTTGACACTCTTTCTATGAGTATCTTTGAGCTTACTATCTAGGATTTTGATTGGCCTCTCCTCATAGGTCAAACTTTGGTCTAACTCAATTGCTTCAGTTGCAACACATGTGACTCGTCCGGCACATACTTCCTTAGTTGAGACACATGGAAAACATTGTGAACTTTGCTCAAATCCATTAGCAGTGCTAGCTTATAAGCTACCTTTCCTACCTTTTGCAAGATCTCATAGGGTCCTATGTACTTTGGGCTTAACTTTCCTTTCTTTCCAAACCTCATCACTACTTTCATTGGTGATACCTTAAGTAACACCTTGTCGCCAACTTCTAACACAACATCTTGGCGCTTTTGATCCGCATAGGATTTTGTCTATCCTGTGCTGCTTGAATCTTTGCTTGTATTACTCTAATTTTCTCTGTGGTCTCCTCTATTAACTGAGGTCCTAGAATTACTGTTTCACTTATGTTGTTCCAACACAAAGGGCTCCTACACTTCCTTTCATATAAAGCTTCAAAGGGTGCCATGCCAATACTTGCATGGTAACTATTGTTGTACGAAAACTCAATAAGATCTAAGTGATCCTCCCAACTCCCTTGGAAGTCCATTACACAAGCCCTTAGCATGTCTTCTAAGGTTTGTATGGTCCTCTCTATTTGCCCATCAGTTGCCGGATGGAAAGTTGTACTCATTTTCAAGGTCGTGCCAAAGTTCTCCTGGACACTTTTCCATAATTTCGAAAGAAATCTAGAATCCCTAACCGACACGATATCCTTTGGAACTCCATGTAACTTCACAACATATTTTATGTAAGCCTTTGCAAGTTGCTCCATTTTCCAAGTCTCTTCATGGGTATAAACACTGCTGACTTAGTGAGTCTATCTATCACTACCCATATGGTATCGTTTTGATTCTTAGACTTTGGCAAGCAAGTCACAAAGTCCATTGAAATGCTATCCCATTTCCATCCTGGTATCTCAAGTGGTTGGACTTCTCCTTGAGGTCTTTTATGCTCAAATTTAACTTTTTGGCAAGTAAGAAATTTACTTACAAATTCAGCCACTTCTCTCTTCATCCTCGGCCATCAATACATCTTCTTTAGATCCTTGTAAAGTTTATCGCCTCCAGAATGCACTGAATACGAGGTACTATGACCCTCCTCCATTATCCTTTGCTTCAAATCCTCACATTTCTGTGGTACGCACCACCTTCCCTTATACCTTAAGACTCCATCCTCATGAATCTTAAAATCCATAGGCTTTCCTGTTTTCAGCTTTTCCTTAATTCTGTCCAGTTTTACATCCCCTTCCTGAATCTTCCTAATTTCCTCGAGTATTGTTGGTTGGATACTAAGATTGCAAAAAAACCCTTCCAACTCTCCTTCCTTCACTATTTCCAAGCTCAATCTCTCCATGTCTTTACATAGCTCATTAGCAACTACCAAGGTATTCATTCCATGTTTAGTTTTACGACTCAGAGTGTCGGCTACCACATTGGCTTTCCCTTCATGGTATTGAATATCCAGGTCGTAGTCCTTGATCAACTCGAGCCATCTCCTTTGTCTCATGTTTAAATCTTGTTGAGCGAAAAAGTACTTTAAACTCTTGTGGTCTGTGTGTATCCTACATTTCACTCCATATAAATATTGTCTCCAAATTTTCAAGGCAAACACTATTGTTGCTAACTCCAAATCATGTGTAGGGTAGTTAACCTCATATGGTTTCAATTGTCTCGAGGCATAAGCTATCACCTTTCTATTTTGCATCAACACACATCCTAGATCATTTTTAGAAGCATCACTAAACACATCATAAGAGTCACTTCCGTTTGGCAAAGTCAGCACTGGAGTTGTAGTCAAACGCTCTTTTAAAGTTTGAAATGCCTCTTCACACTTATTACTCTACTCAAACTTACAGTCTTTCTTCATTAATAAAGTCATGGGTTTAGCAATCCTCGAAAAGTCTTTCACAAATCTCCTATAGTAACCTGCTAACCCTAAGAAACTCTGTACATCCGTTACATTCTTCGGTGTAGGCCACTCCTTGACTACTTCAATTTTTGTTGGATCTACCTCAACTCCCTCTTTAGACACAATATGTCCCAAAAATGCTACTTTCTCCAACTAGAATTCACATTTTGAGAACTTAGCATATAACTCATTTTCCCTTAATGTCATCAAGATTGTCCTCAAATGCTCTACATGTTCTTCCTTGCTCTTAGAATACACCAATATGTCATCAATGAATAAGACTACAAAATTATCCAAAAACCGTTGGAAGATTCTATTCATTAAATCCATAAAAATTGCTGGTGCATTGGTGAATCCAAAAGGCATAACACTGAATTCGTAATGCCCATACCTAGTGCGAAAAGCAGTTTTTGGTATGTCCTCATTAGCAATCTCAATTGATGGTATCTAGACCTTAAGTCAATTTTCGAAAACACCGTAGCTCCTTTCAATTGATCAAACAAGTCATCAATCCTTGGCAATGGATACTTATTCTTGATCGTCACCTTATTCAGCTCCCTATAATCAATATATAACCTCAAACTCCCATCTTTCTTTTTCACAAACAGCACTGGTGCTCCCCAAGGTGAAGCACTAGGCCTAATGTACCCCTTTTCCAACAAATCCTGCAACTGCTCCTTGAATTCGCTCATTTCCGCAGGCGCCATCCTATAGGGTGCTTTGGAAATAGGTGCTGTTCCTAGGACTAAATCTATAGTAAAGTCAATCTCCCGCTTCGGTGGCATTCCCGGAATCTCCTCCGGAAACACATCAAGAAAGTCCTTCACTACTTCGATGTCCTCAGGTTTAGCAGTCTCAATGTGATCGACATCCTGCACACTACAAAGGTAAATCGGAAAACCTCTTTTCACAAACCTAGTGAACCTCATTACTGACACTATTTTTTTGTGTTTCGGTCTTTTGTCCTCCAATAACTCACCTTCTTACCCTTATTCACCAACGAGATCTTCTGTGGTTCACATTGAATCTCAGCCTTATATTTACTCAACCAATCCATTCCTAAGATCACTTCTAGGTCACCTAAATCAAACTCTATTAGGTTAGCCTTAAACTCCACTCCCTCAATTACAATAGGAACATCCTGATATCTCCTTGAACATTGCACTTCTTGTCCCGAAGGTAACACTATTGACATATTTACTGCATCTACTTTTCCCAACACAGGTTTTAACTTTTCTAAGAGTTTACTGGAAACAAAAGATTATGTTGCACCGGAATCAAACAAAGCTTTAATAGGTAAGGAATGAATAGAAAAAGTACTGGTGATCACATCCTTATTAGCATCCGCTTCGCTTCGAGCTATCACATTCAGCTTCCCAATGTTTGAGGTCTTAAGCTGTCTTCCTCCATTTCCACTCCCATTCCTACTTCCAGCTTGAGAGTTCACCTTTCCTCCCATATTTCCTTGGAAACCCTTTTGTTGTCCCCCATTCCCCTTAGCAAGAGAATTATGTCCCTCCTTTCCTTTGTTCTTAGAGAAGCACTCATACTCGCGGTGTCCAAGTTTGTTACATAACCTACAAGTCACGGGGTTCCCTGCATAGTTTTTTCCTAGGTGGTTGTTGGGCACTTCTTGCAGAAGTACACATGCCCTCCTTGACTAGCCACCTGAGTCCTATTCACATTTCCATAATTAGGCTTACCATAGTTTCCCCTATTACCCTGAGAGTTGTTGTTGAAACGAGGCCTCTTATATCCACCATGATTCCCTTGTTGGTTGAAGTTTCCTCCACCATCCTTCCTTTTCTCCCTCGTCTCACTCTCCTTCTGTACTTCCTTCTTCTTTTGGTCTATGGCATACAAGTGTGCAGCCCTACCATATAAGTCATCCAAGGATTCAAAAATTTGTCCAGATAGTTGTGATTGTAAGTCTAAGGGTAACCCCCTCTCAAAACGACTAGCTTTCAGCCTCTCAGTTGCCACAACTTCAGGAGCAAACCTAGACAGCTCTATAAACTTAGAGTAGTACTCAGTAACAGACATACTCCTCATTCTAAGTTCTAGGAACTCCTCAGCCTTCTGTTTCTGAAGAAACACAGGGTAAAACTTATTACGAATCTGCTCCTGGAACATTTCCCAATTGAATCCTGGTAAAGCACTTATTACAGCCTCATTCTATGACCACCATAAGTCAGCTTCTCCCCTAAGATAGTAAACAGCATGGTTCACCTTAAGCTCCTCTATACACTCAACTGCCCCAAACAATTTATTGAATTCTCTCAACCATCCCTCTAGAACAGTTGGATTGTGCTCTCCTTGGTAAGTGGGTGGCTTGTTTTGAGAAATTTTCATGAAGAGTTTCCCAGCAGGGTCACTACCATTTCCATTTCCTGTGGCAGCTAACTGTTCAGCTACAGTAGCTAATTGCCTTACTATTTCATTCAGCTGATTATTGTTACGTTCAGCCATTCTATTTCTCCTGTAGAGGAAAAGACCTTTGTCATGAATTAATTCTATCTATAAGTTAGGACACAGAGACTTAAATCATAAAACACTTTTTCATTTCATCTCATAAAAGAAATATCCTTCTTTTAGAGTGAATGATTCACTTTGTCTTGATTGTTTACACAACCATTAGAATAAGAATAAAGCATATAAGAAGTAAAAATAATTCCCTTGGTTCTATTCTAATTAAAACTTTAATCATAAAATAAATTTATTACTCAACTTCTCCAATTAGTTCTTATGGCTCACTGCCACTTATTTAAACTAATATAAACAATAACTTATAGTGTTCAACTAGGCATTAAAACAGTAGATATAAACAGTTCACTACTTCTAAACAAGGTCTCTACATATTAACATTGTCCTTCTTGTCTCTCGACATAACATATTTCTTCGATACGAATTCTGGGTCATCCTTAGTATCATCCCCCATTTCTTCATCTATTTCCTCTCTTCCTCCTTCCATGACTTCTTCAGGATCTGATTCTTCTTCCTCTTCTTCAGAGTCCATTATCAAGTCAACATATACCGTGATTACTGGGTTTGGGTCCTCAATTTCATAGCATGAACTATCCTTAGATTCACCAGTCTTCGAACCTGTAGGAGTCTCCTCTTCCCTTTGGTCTTCACTCCATTGACTATCTGTTGGGCTTGGTGCGGGTGGGGTCTCTTTATTCGCATTCATTTGTTGATACTCCTCTTCCTTCTTAGCTATGTACCCCTCCAAGAACCTCCAGTCACAACCCCATTGACCAACGGCTTCCTTATATTTATCATAGTTCGGAAGGCCTCCAAGAAAATGAAAGTCACTAAACTTCACCGTAATTTCTAAGTAGGGTGGTCGGTCGGGTAAACACTTAACAATCAAAGCGGCTACTTGGTCAGGTTGATCCCATTGTGATAACTTCAACATCGTACTCATGTACCAATAGTAGAACTGGATCTTCCAAACATATTGAGGTGGACTTTCATAATCTTTCTTTTCCAATGTCCCCATTTGAGTATACTTACTAGGTATATTATGCGTCATCCTGCACAATACTTAAAACTAATGGTCCATCCTTCCCAAAAGAACAAAACAAACAACTAACAGTTCTGCAAAAGGAAAGTCTTGTGGCTAACATACAATTTTGGTTACACCCAACTATCCACATAAGTGTCACCTTGATTATAAACTTCAAAGCATGAAAGAACAGAAACAAAGTCTATCCTACATGCCCAACTTCCTACCCAAACTCACCACATGGCATTAAAGCGATAACACATAATACATACCTGAATTCCTTGCATACCTGCACACATAATTTATTTATTTTTTTTTAAACTTTCCATTTAAGAAAATTACTATTTTTAGAAAGATTCCATTTTCAAAAGTTTCCAATTTAAGATATTTCTCTTTCTAAAAATAAAACTTAGGGTACCCCAAAATAAAATCCATTTTATTTAAAAATCTAGACTCTGGTAACCACTTTGTAACACCCTGGATTTTCCTTAACTTTCTACTTCCTAATTCTTCCGGAGAACTTGTTGAACTAATAGATATAATAATTATTAAACTACTATATATGTAAAAACCAAAGTATTACCGCCACTGTGATAACGGCTAAGGCTTTTATCAAAGTACTACAGCGGAAGTCTTTAAAACCAAAACAATTTGAAACTAAACTCCAAATAACTTTAAAATAAATCAACTTTTAATATATTACACTTAGGAACCATATTAATGACCCTTTAAAACCAAACCAAAATTAATAATCAGAAGTCTTTCAAAATCCAAACAATCAAATAAACGTTAGTCTTTGAAAGCAATTGAAATAAAGTAAAACTACAACCACATCAAGCGCTCTCACTCCATCCCATCATGAAATGACTTATGCCCACTTGTACATGCTGCTTTCCTTTTTCTAGACAACTACTCACCACAAGTGGGTCATCGTAGGGCCAAGTCCAAGACAAAGCCATGCACACAAAGCAAATAGTCAGCACAGCTAAGTACATAACTACTAAAGACTATGCAATAACAATAAAACATAAAAACATGCACTTAACTTACCTTTAACAACCTTCTTACCTGTACATGGACTCAAAAAAGTTATTATTATATTTAACTTTTGGATTCGGCATCGAACGGGTTTCCTTTCCTTTAAAATCGCCCTATTGGGCACCAACTTGGGAGCAACTCCAAGAAGGTATTACCTATGTCACACGATGTGACGGATATCCAGCGCATAATATAAAAGAGTACAACGTCTTGTACTCCAATTAGAAGTCATAGATCATTGTTTCATATGACTCCCCCCTTTGTTCATACTCAAGGTATATACGTTCCAAGAGTTTTGGTGCGAATCCTCTTACACTTTACGTGATTTAACANCTTTACGTGAATTAACAGGGTTAACATTGTTATGACTCTCATGCAACATCACATAGAGACATGCATATAGTCAAGTAACCTTATTCATTATCTTTACTTTAAGGTGATTCCAAATCAACTTATGTGAGTCCTTTAATTAAACTAAACCTCTTGTACCACACATTAACTATGAGTGTCTAACAACTTACTTTCTTTTTGACCACACATTAAACTGCGAGTGGCATTATAAATTACTTTCTTCTTGACCACACATTAAACTGTGAGTGGTATTATATGCATAAATAATTGCTCATTACTCCTATTAATCATGTGAACAAATTCACTACTACCTATCTTGTTGATTAAGTATCTAATCAACTTTTAAAAATTATCTTCTTCCGTTATTCATAAAACTGTTGCCCAAACTATACTGATCAGAACATTCCAATTCAAGCTCATGAAAAGTTAAACTGTCTATTTAACATGGAATGTNGTGAAAAGTTAAACTGTCTATTTAACATGGAATGTCATTAACATTAGAAACATGCTACTAGCAACTTGTCATGCATATAAATTCATGATCCAAAATAAGCATACAAGGTTCATGTAAACAAAAATTTCTCAAGCATGCATTCTAACTCCTATGTTTGCCTTTATTACTTACGTACCTTGTAAAATAGTTGTGCTCCGCCACAACTCTAGAAGTGGACTAAAACAAAGTCTCCTACACAAGGAAAACCGAGCTAAATTAAAAATCGTGTTGATTAAATTCTACAACAACCTTAACCAACTTCTAAATTTGGAAACTTTGTCCAAAGCATTCCTTATTTGGTCTCTATTCAATTCCATACTTCAATTTTCTTCTCTATTGCAATTCTACTTTGTTTTCCGGACTTAATTATACTTTATTAAACCTTACTAATATTTTCATGCCACTTTGGAAAAGTGGACAGCAATCTAAATTTATCAAAACTCCTTGAAAACTTCCGAAAATGACACAAATCGATCATATGATGTATTACCTTACTTACATGATCAATTTATGCTATTTACATACTTTAAAAGGTTATTTAATTAATTTATAAAATCTAGACAGCATGTTAAACATGCTTAAAACCACTCTTAAACATCATAAAACATACTAAAATTTGTACATGTCATCATAGAACTGATGTATGATCATACTAGTGCAATTTGGGCACTTTAAACTCAATTTAACTTGTTTTTATTAAAATTTTAGATTTATTTCTTAACTTTAAAGTCATGAAAAACTTATGAAAACATCATGATTTCATGTCAAAACACTTCCACAATCTACTAACATGTTTATAAAGTCAATCTAGGCTTTAGAATAATTTTTCATATGATCAAATATGTTTATAATATGTATTCAACTCAAATTCATGATTATAAAATTTTAACAACTTTATAAAACAAGACTAAAACCCTTAAAAATCAATCTAAACTTGATAACAACATCATAAATTTACCCAACAATAATTTATGATCATACTATCGAAGTTTAGAACATAAATTCATAAAAATCATAAGTTTATAAATTTTTCAAACCCTAATTTATAATTTCATGAACAACTAATTTAATTCATGCCTTAAAACAATTCATACTTATATCAAAACATGATTAAACTTATAAAAACATGATTAAACACAATTATAATCATAAATTTGTAAGACTAGTGAATCAAAAATAAAGAAGTAGAAATCTTTTTTTTTTTTTATAAAAGGCCGAAAATTATACCAAACGGGGAGGAGGTTCGGCGGCGGCCGGCGTTGCAGCGGTGGCTGCCGCGGTGGTGCTGTGGCCGGCAGTGGGGTCCGACTGGGAACGGATCCCAAGGCTCCAAAAAATAATTTTTTTTCTTCTTCGAAATTCCGACTTCCTTTTTTTTCTCTCAAAAGTTTTTTTTCGCTCTCAAAAGTTTTGGAATCCTAATTGACTATTATGATCAGTAAAATTTGGAATTTTAGGTTTTGTAGGGTATTTATAGGCCTCAAAGTAGGATTTTGGTGGGGCCCATAAACACTCCTAAGTAAATTAGGAAACCTTAAAAAAACTATTTTTAGAAGTTTTAAAGATATTTTTAGTCATAAAAAGACTATTTAAGAATACAAATAATACTTTTAACCAAAACTTTATTATTTATTATATTTTTGTTAATTTGTTTTGATTTAATACCTTTATTGAACATAATTTTCAATAAAAATACAAAAATTATACGAATAAATACGCGGGTTATACGTATGAAATACAAAAATACTTTGTTTAAATACGTGGAAATGTGGGGTATTACACTAAAATCTAGGGCCCCTACACTTTGCTGATTGTGTGTGTTGATGTGCATGGCTTTGTCTTGGACTTGGCCCTACGATGACCCATTTCAATGGCGAGTAGTTGTCTAGAATAAAGAGAAAGCTACACGTACAGGTGGGCATAGTCAATCATGCTGGGATTGAGTGATGAGCGCTTGCATTGTTGTTTTCTTAGCTTTTGTGGACTTTCTAGTTATTTGTTTTATTGTTGACTTTTAGGTTTTTAAAGTTTAAAGTTTATTTGGTTTTGAAGGGCCGTTAATACGGTTCCAAGTTGCAATAAAGTCTATTTTGAATTTGGTTTGAAGGAATTATTTTGGAGTTTTGCATTGGGTTTTGAAATAAAAGACTTCCGTTGTAGTACTTTGATTAAAGCCTTAGCCATTATCACGGTGGCAGTAATACTTTGGTTTTTCCTAGTAAAGTAAGAAGGATATTTATTATTATTTTTCTATTTTATTTATATTATATATTTTATTTTTTTTGAAAATTAACGGGAGGAAGTTGGGAAATTTCAGGTTGTTACATGATCTCCCACTGTTCATAGCCATACATTCCCTAAAATAAAGGAGCATATGTCTTAATTTGATAAGCAGGGTGAAAAACTCCTCCCAATTTAAGAGTAACTTTTAAATGCATGCCAACAAGATATGCCCATGAGAGTCCACCTATAACACCTACAATCTTTAGTCTCCAAATTTACTACATAGTATAGGTGTCATTATCATGATCCACCTCAAATTCCAACAAATCTTCCTGGTCGGTTAAGCCTCATATTCACAACCTCTTCAAATGCCTTGTCAACCATTTTCACCACTAATGCCATAATGAAGCCATTGAACTTCTTCAGCCCTTCTCTTTTAGCATAACACATTTCCTAAGATATTTCCTTATCCATTTCATTAGCTGCAGGATAGGTAAGGCCCCTGCATTTCTCAACATATTGTTGAAGCTCTCACATGCATTAACTTCTTCACCCCTTTTTAACACCATGTGATAAAAGAGGTTTGAGGCGTAATACCAAATAGCCCCGTGTAGTATAGGTTAAAGGGGATCGAGCACGATGAGCAATGAACTTAACTTTAGTTAAATATTTAATTAAGTGTCTAATTTTTATTGAAAATTTCGAGAAAATTAAGGCACTAACTAAGACTACAAGTGAATTAAACAAGGCAAGTAAACTAAACTGCAAGGAAAATTCAATAAATAAAGGCCTAGAATCTATGGGTTTTTGGGCTTACGACTTCAATTTGAGGGATTTAATCAACAACCATTAGTTAGCACTTTACTCAAGGGGAGTGGGAATTCCTAACAATTTGCCTAGACCTCCTCTAGGAGCGATCTAAAACTTGGAGAATTAACCTACCAATGGAACCTCCCCTCGGAGTGATTCCATCAACTTCATAACCTCACTTAAAACTAGGGAATCTAAGTCAATCGAAGGTCCAACACTCAATCTCTTGATAATGTTTTCACTCATGACCCTGAGTAAGAGAAAAGGATTTACAAACAACTCATAGACAAAGATTTGCAAACCCAATATGCAAGAAAGCTAGTCAACATGATCAAAGTCAACACTCAAGCCTCTTGACACCAAAGTTAAATAACCCCATTCAAAAATTCATCAATAATTATCAGAATCCCCAAATTTTGTCATAAACACTTCCTTATAGATCTTAGAAGGAAACTTTTCACAGTCCATGAAAATCAAAGCAAAAATCATAGAAATATAACTGAAACATGCAATAAACATATTCGGGAATTTAAACTCTAACCAAAAAAGCATAAATATAAATGAAAATTGTATCAAAAGAAAGCTTAAAGAGCAAGGAAAGCAAAACAATACCAAAAACCAAATTTTGATGGCAAATAAAACTTCTACAAATTGGTCTTCAACTTCTCTCTCTACTTTGTTTTGTTACATAAAATTATATCTAAAAGAGGCTAGTAATATGAAGCTTAACCTAGCTAAAATGAAGAAATTGAGTATTTATACTCCAACAAGTATGACCCAAAACACAATTTATGGCCCAAAAGCAAGCCGCCTTCGAAGACCTTGGAGCGACCGCTCTAGAAATTCATAAAGTCGGTTTTTATTCATAAGAACGAGAAGCTAAAAAAAAATTAGTGGCTAAAAAAGCCTTAATTCGAGACTAAGAGATTCTAAATTTGAGGCAGATCAAATAAAATAAATGGTCATGAAGACCACTTATCGCCTTGCCAGATTTGCATGAAGAGACAAATGCATGCTTTGACCAATATGCAACTGGTATATCAGCAAGGTATTTGTATGCACCAACACTTGAAAATACCTTTAAAATCATTCTCTTTTTTATTATACAGTATCTAATGCTGCTTCTTGGCAATAGAGAAATTTAATGAAACTCCACTTTATTTTCAAGAAAGGTCTCTGCTGGCAAGTAGGAGATGGTGCCACTATCAATTTTTGGGAAGAAAATTGGTTTTTGCATATCCTTTGGCCATTGTGATAGAAAATATAAATTATACCCCGTTTACAAAAGTTAAGGAGTTTATTAACGAAAATTTTCCACTAAATCAACAACTTGATTGATTCACAGTTATAACAACACTAATTAAATCTAATAAAGTACCATTACACTGGATTTCGTCTCTTAATATAGCTACTAAAGTTAAGTATTTTCTTTGGAATATATGTATGGATAGTCTCGCTACAAAACAAAGATTAGATCGTAGTAACATAGGTGTTCTGCAATATTGCAATTTTTGCAACCATAATTTAGAAGATATTTTCATGTCCATTTTAAATGTCCTTTCTCTAGATTACATATTTACTTCTCTAGCTTTAAACAAATGGCCTACTCCTAGCCATGATCCTCACTTTCTTTGTAGCCAATTTTTACATAATTAAAAAACAATACAGGGGCCTCAGTTTTCTCTTAATTGCCAATCACTTAGTGGTTTATATGGTTTTTTTTCGTACTTCTGTAATTATAAGAAAGGAAATTACAAATGTGCAACAAGCATGCTATGAAATTATTAACTATTATAAAAATTGGATGACAAGAACTGAAGGGAGACTCTCGAACTTCTTTTCCCCCTTCAACTCGTGCTAAACAAAATGCTTCTGTGGAAGTGGCTAGATCTCTCCCCCCCCCCCCCCCCTAAGCGTTTATAAGCTAAACTTTGATGGTTCAAAATTAGATTCTTCTAGTGCGATCGTTGGTTTTATCATTAAGAATTGTTTAAGCGATGTTGTTATTTTAAGTGCTATGAATATCCATCACTCTTCGTCCATATTTTTCAGAAGCAGTCTTCGAGAAGGTATTAAATGTGCCTTGGCACTTGGTATTGATAGACTGATTATCGAAGGAAATAATCGTGTTATCAACTGTACATGAAAATTTTGGCAAATCCCTTGGGAAATTTATAACTTGATCAATGATTCAAAAATTGATATTCAACATTTTAATTCATGTCAGCTTAATCATGTTTTAAAAGAAGTTAATCAAGCAGCTGATTTTATAACTCATTAGGGTCATTTATTTTCTAGTCTAAGCTTCTAGTCCACCCATCATGACCAATTTTTTTTCTTATCATTTATAACGATACTCTTAATTGGCCGTCGGCCCTCCACTCATGTAATAATCGATTTTTTTTTTTGAGGAATGACCAATAAATCACATTGATATGTAAAATTGCATATCATAATGACATTTTGAGGTAATATGTTAAAAGTTCAGGGGTAAGATCATCTTGTTATATAAATTTCAAGGGGTAGCATGGTAATAAAGTTTTCACTTATTTACAAAAATGCTATGTGATTTATCGGATTTCTTAGATATTATCCATTTTGTTTCGTTACAATGGAAAAAAAAATCGAAGATTGAAAAAGGGAAAATGTAGAAGCCCACGCCTTCATCATACTATTCCTTGTACAAAGAACAAAATCGAGAAAAACCTTCCGTTTTTGACTTACCTTTCTCTCTCTTCTTCTCTCTGAGTTAGTTGTTGCACGCAATTTATTTATATCAAATCAAATATTCAAATGCTCATTTCATTGGATCTTAAATTCAAACAATATTATTACCTGTGAAATTTCAATGATTTCAGAAAGATTAATCGGCGGCGAAAATCCATCATCTTCATCATCAACATCATACTTAGAAATGGAGCATGAAGAAACACCTCAACAAAACTCATCGATTCGAAGAACTTCATCGTCATTCTTCGCATTCAATCAAAGCGAATCGAGTGAGTCAACTCGGATTTTTACTGACTTGCCTAAAGCTACTATTGTTCATGTCTCTAGACCTGATGCTGGTGATATTAGTCCTATGTTGTTATCCTATACTATTGAATTTCAATATAAACAGGTATAATTTATTTTGAAATCATGTAATTATGTATTATTATTATTTTTATTTTATAATTGCTTTTTTTCTTTTTGTGGTGTATGTTTTTAGTGCTTATTTTAATTTATTTTTTATTTTATTGGATTTTGCGTGTTTTGTTAGCTGGTTTACTTGTTTGTTTGAGTGAATTTTGTGATCAATTTTAGTTTTTTTTTTTTTTTTTTTTTTTTTTTTTTTTTTTTTTTTGTGAAGTTGCAAAAATTGAGGTTTATGTAATTTGGGTATTTAATTTGATCATAATTTGGAATTGGTGCTGTAATTACTACAATGTTGCAGTTTTCAGGCGCCCCTATGCCTTTCACGTTACGCACGAAAGACACTCGAGGCGAAATAGCTGATAATTTATCTCTTAATATGTATGATCAACAGTTTTTCAACAGCAAATTGATAGTTTGCCCCCTTTTGTTGCCTGAATTTTTTAGAGGGTTAAATATATACTTGAAAGATTACGAGAATATTAAAAAAGCTATGTGCTTTTAGCGATAATTACTTTGAATAGGTGTCAACCAACTTAGAAATATTTCCATTTGAGTTGGAAAAGGGCGATGCTACTATGTTTTAGCTTTTAAAGTTCACTTTTTTAGCTTGCAGTACCATAGCCAAGCTTTTATTTACTTTTATTTGCGCGTTTTTTTGTTGAATTGTTAGTATATTGGTGTGGCATTAAAAGAAGCAAGTGTAAGGAGAGGGGGATTCTAAAGGTAATTGATGCTTTGAAGTTTGAACGTACCGTCATTTCTTTTTGGGGATGTTGAATATATTAGTGAAGAAATTGGTATCCTTTTTTACCATGCAACACATGAAGCTGATGAACTTGAGGTGTAAGAACTAAAATTGTGGGACTTAAAACAAGTGCGGCATGTATCACTGTTTCATGATGTTGGCAGTGATTAGAAATGCTGACTAGCTTGATCTGACATGTAGATGAGAGATGTCGATACGGGGTGTCCTATGAATATTTTAGGCGTTTGAGAAGAGCATTGCAGGTGAGTCTCCCATAAATCTGAAAGGAAACTTATTCTTTATTCTATTTAAGGGATAATAGGAAATGCTTGAACTTGATATAAGTCATGCTTTGTTATGGAAGGGAAAAGTATTTCGATAAAAGGTTAGAAAAAACAGGTTTTCTATTTATTTCCAGTTCCCAAAATTTTAAGGAAATATTTGACCTACCAACTTGAAGCTCTTGGTGTAGTAGTTTTGGGTTTGAAGATGCAATATGTCTGTTATCCCGACCTTCTAATTCATATGGTGGTTAACGGGTTCTTGTTGCCACTATCTAACAAATCCTAAGTCCAAACTTTGTTTCTATTTTCTATCATAAACTTTCTCATTTTTTATGTAAGCTAAGAAAAATCAGAAGAGTCAAAGGAAGGGTTGCATTAATGTAGTAACCTAACAGGATCGAAGTAAGGTTGGAGAGTTTATCCGGTTAAGATTAAAGGGATAACCAGCCTTTTTAATGCAGATCTTTTTGTGCTATGGTGGAATGTATAGAAGCCATAAGTCTCTTTATACGAAACAATGGAAGTAAGGTTAAGGAATAATTAACGAAGATGCTTGCAAAAAAGCTCTGATCATTAGGGAATTAGCTCCTGTCCCATCTGACTCAATTGCAGGTTCTTGAAGTTAGACTAGGAGCTTGAAGTCATTTGTCGTATATTGGTGATGAAGTAAGCCATGCTCATTGACATTTGGTTGTTTGTGAGCTGTATACATCTTTTGACCTTTTTTATTTTCCTGTGATGCACCTACAACGCACTAATCTTCGTAATGAACAATACCTATTTACTCCATCTGTCTGATAGTGATTTTCATGATTAAAATTCTGATGTGCGGTATTTTTGTCCCTGTCACATGTGCTTTGAAATGTCCTCAGATTGGAGCTAAAGTGCACAAGCAATTGGATTTCTTTTTAATTTGATATTTAGTCTGTGGGTTGGGGTGTAATAAAATTTTGAATTTGACTGTAGGATTTATTTTTCTAATTGGTGCATGTGAAATGTGTTCCAATTGTTTATGAAAAGCAAAGTTAGGATAGTGAGCTCCCAAAGTACTGGATAGGGGGTGAATGAATAAAGAGATTCTTGTGGATGGCCAATTGAGACATCTTATTGATTTACTGGTTCATTTAGCAAACTCAATCTTTTTGGATTAAGGCTTGGTGATGTTATCGTAGTTGAGGAATACCTTAATCTATGTTCTTTTATGAATTTATGTTGCGGTTTTAATGAAGGTTTTTTAACTAGGTCTGTCTAATCTATCTGTGATGCAGTCAGTTGTGATAAGAAATTCCTATTCTCTGTTTGCTTGTTCTTTTCTTTGATTGAATTACCTGCTATTTCTATTATAATATTGACTTCCAAGTATTATGAATTTCTATGCTAGTTCAAATGGCAATTGCACAAGAAGGCTGCACAAGTAATGTATTTGCACTTTACTTTGAAGAAACGTGCAATAATCGAGGAAATTCATGAGAAGCAGGAACAGGTGTGCATGAATAGTTAAATGTTTTTCCACATCAAATACTGTAGATCAATCATTTGCTTGTTTTATTCAATTTCCCTCCTATTTGAAGATCTTTCTCTGTATTCAGAAGATAGTTGACATTTGCTTTGTTGTTACGTGGATATTATATTAAAGGTTAAAGAATGGCTTCAAAACCTTGGGCTAGGAGATCATGCACCGGTTTTGCAAGAGGATTATGATGTTGAAGAAGAAACTGTTCATCTGCATCTTGATGATAGTGCAAAGAATAGGTATTATATGCTTTCTTGCCATTGAATAAAGACGGTTGGTGTTGGTTAGGCTAAACATTCTCTTTCTACCTTTGTTTGTAGTGTGATTAGTAATCTTGTTTTTTGTTTTTGTTGTTCACAGGGATGTTCCATCAAGTGCTGCACTTCCACTTATTCGCCCAGCGTTGGGTAGGCAGCATTCTATTGCTGATAGAGCAAAGGTGGCAATGCAAGGGTATTTGAATCACTTTTTGGGGAACTTGGATATTGTCAACTCTCAAGAGGTGAACATATTTGTTTTTTTTTTTTTTTTAAAAAAACTGCTTCCCTCATTCTACTGCGTTGGAATAGTGTGGATTGTATTTTCATTGGTTAAAGTGCCTGTATTTTGAGTTAGTATGTTTGTTGATGACCTCAAATATAAAGTTCACTTTCCTAATGCGACGATTAGAGATTCTTTCATGGGCTATGGAATACTTTATTAATGCTTATCTGCTAGTACTAGATGGTTGCTTGCTGCGTTGTCATTGTTCAACTTTGAGTATTGTTTTGACAACTCCAAAATCAAACTAGTTTTTACCACCCTTTAGAATGAAAGGATCTTTAATGTATTGAGAATGAGTTTTTGGTAGTGAGAAATGTGTTAAGTAAAATCAACGTATTTGCAAGGAGAAGTGGAGATCATTATTAACAGAGGGAGAAATGTGGGAAAAGAGGAGACATTTTGCTTAGTTTGGAGAAATATTGTTTCTTTAGTTTTCAGTTTGACCTGTTGGTATTTAAGATATACATGTAGAATTTACCATGCGTGTTCCAAATTGCGAGGGGTTAATTTGAGAAAGATGCTATATGCCAGGTTTGTGAATTTATGCACCGTGAATAATTAAAATATCAGAGTTTAAGAAGGATTAACTCCTACCATTGTAAACTGAATTAACAATAGCTCTGAACATGAAAGCTGAAAGTATGAATAAAATTGGAGCTTAAGTACTTCCAAAAGAGTGTATCTAACTCATCTCATAAAATAAATACTCTATAAGTGTCTTTCTTCAACATCCTTTTCTATATGCTTCTTTCTTTTCAAATTGATAGCTGCTGCAGTTTTTAGATTATCATTTTATTTCTAAAGGAATTTTAGTAGTGGTCTTTACTTCATTTGACTTTAATATGAGGTTGCACTGTAGGTCTGTAGGTTTTTGGAGGTCTCTAGATTATCATTTTCACCTGAATATGGTCCCAAGCTTAAAGAAGATTTTGTCATGGTGAAGCATATTTCGCAAATTCCTGATGCTGATGATCATAGGAGATGTTGTACATGCAACATGTTTAGTTGGTGCAATGACAATTGGCAAAAGGTGAGAAAATTATCTTTTGTAGTGTATACTAAACTTAATCCTCTGACTGTCTTACATTATGAAACATTGGCAGAGTGCACCTGCAGTAATATACACCTTGCATATTAATATTATGTAGAACATTAAATACCACTGTTGCTTGTTTGGCATTGCTTTATATTAGTGAATCATGTAATTTTGAGTTCCTTTGGCACTTGTTTTTACTGTGCAAATTCTTTTAATTTTTTTTAAAAAGGTACTGGCGTATTCTTGTTGATAATTTTACATGAATTGTCCACTTGTTATCTTGTAGATTTGGGTTTTGTTGATGTCATATCATTAATATCCAAAGGTGGCCTGTTGAAGTGTTGAGTAGGACATTTGATATTTGATTGATTCTTTTAGTACTTCTTCAACAACTCACAAATATCTTTATATTGCTCTTTTACCTACATAAAATTATTATACAAGTGTATACTGTTTTACTCATTCCACAAACAGTTACCATCAATGGAAAATATACCTCATGTAATCTGCTAAATTCACGTGTAGTGGAACACTCACTATCTCTCTCTGCATATTTCATGTGATTTGGGGCGCACTTCAATAGTCTCTGACTCTCTGTCCAAAGACATTTAATGTGTTTTGGAAATACTCTTCCTGTTCCTTGTAGCACCCTATACCAAGGCCAGCTGAGGAGATTGGGAGATAGTGTATAAGCAAGAGGAGAGAAAAAGTTGTATATGCAGGGTTTATGTAAATTCATGTAGAAGAGATGTATTTTATATAGGTTAGGAAGGGGTAAAGATAGGATGGGAATACATGTTTGCCAAAAATGGAATGAAGCAAAATTATAATCAATTAACAGAAAGGAATGGATGGAATCAGAAATCTTCATCAACAAAATGAATGAAGAGATGGAGAGAGTACTTTCTAATAAATTTGAAAATCTGCACTGTGCTTTCATCATTCTTAACATGTGCCCAATCCTAGTCTAACAATACATTTAAGGGGAGGTTCCAATGACTTCTGGTGAGCAACTTTTTGAATATATGTCCACCATGATGTGATGTGGGTTTGACTTTCTTTGACTTTATTTCCTACTTTTATTTGTTGCATCAACCGCTTTCCACTGGCATCCCCCTCAGGGTCCTCACTGCGGTTACTTGTGTCGTATTTATCTCTTCCTATTCAATCAGTAAAATTTACTTGTAATTATGATTGGCTTCTATATTAGTGGAGTAAGCCAAATAAGTTAATAGCAATAGGATGGAGAGAATAGAAGTGTCTTATTGTGGATGGATAGGCGTTTTGGGGAAATCATTTGGCATGTTGTCAGTAGATATGTATTTCTTGTGCAAAAGTATGAACTTTCAACTATCTTGCTTTGTTTACTACAAACTATCCTTATATGCATGTTATGCATGCTTGACAATTTATTGATTAATTTATGCAATTACCAGATGGAATATCTTTATTTTTGGCATTTATTTTGGGTTTGATTGACTTATGTAATAAATAGTTATAATGTGTTGATATGTCGTAAGTTCTCATACAAATATATTATGTTATGTAAATTCATTAAGCTACATGGCTTGGCTTATATGATAGAGATAATGTGTACTTTGTGTTGCTTATTGTCAATCTGCTTTCTTATTTTGCTAAGAATTGAATCCTTTTCAGGTGTGGGCTGTATTGAAACCTGGATTTTTGGCCCTATTGGGGGATCCTTTTGATACAAACCTTTTGGATATTATTGTGTTTGACATGTTACCAGCTTCAGATGGTAACGGAGAAAGCAGAGTTCTGCTAGCTGAAGAAGTAAAGGATCACAATCCTCTGCGGCATGCTTTTAAGGTAGGAGGGCAAGGCAAAATTTGTGTTGTCACTGTTTTTCCTTTTAGTTTGGTATGCTGTTGGTCAACGCTCGTTCATATCTTGTCTTATGGTCAACTCTCATTGCTTATTTTTGATTTACTGTTTACTTTGCTAATCCTTAATATGGCTGTTTCAAGTATAAGTTTCCCTCTTTTGGACATTGCTCTTTGACGGTTGGATTTATTCAATGACCAACATGTTACGAAGTTACAACACTACAGGTTAATAGAATTATGCTTTGGCCTAGTTTGGTTGATGTAGGAATTTGACTTCCATAGAAAATTATACTCCCTCCGTTCCCTTTGTTTAATACGTTTTGACTTGCACATATGCCAATGGACTTGTTTGACCTTAAATATCTTTTGTTGGACACTTGTACATATGTAAAAATTATAATAATTGAATAGTAATAATGTACACATTGAGACATGAAACAAGACCCCATATGACTATAATATGTTTTATATACTGAATGTAATTTAAAAGATTCTCTCATCGTATGAATAGTATCATGATTCCAAGCGTATCAAACGAAAAGGAGCGGAGGGAGTAATTCATAGGAAGTTATTAATGTAATTGAACTCCTAGGAATTTGCCAAAATTGTGTTGTTGGTAATATGGGAATTTGGAATTTCCATGCATTTTTATTAGCCAAGGGGTAACTTGTTTACTTATTTCGCAAAATCTGTGGGAAGTCAAAGTTTCCATGATTCGCCACATTATTATATTTATTTAATTATTTATTATTTTTTTTTATGTCTTCCAAACAAGAATCCGAAACTGAAGTTCATGGGAACTTAATGAAACCAAACTTTACCTTAAGTTACTCTAAGCCCGGCTCCCCTACCTGTCTCATAAAAATATACATTCCGTTGCTGATGCTTTTAGTTGCTAATTTGGTGTCATGCTTTTAAATAAACCTTTGCCAGTAAAATGTGCAATGTTACTGTGAATATTCCATCTCTATGTGGTTTGCATGAATTCTTTCCTTTCATTCTTCCTTTAAGTGAATTATTTTAAGCAGTTGTACTGTATGGATGAGTGCATTTTTTGTCAATCTATCTGGTATTTGGTTTTGATTAAATTGTGTCTATTGGTGCTATCATGACACATTTCAAAGTAAATTAGTTATTGAAGTTGTAAACCGGGACTATAAAGTGGTTTATTAAAAGTTTCTAAAATGTTGCTCCTCAGCCTCGATTAGCATGTTGACATGCTTAAAAGGTTCTACCGACCTAAAGAATATTGAAAACTTCTCAGGCCTAAGCATAATCTACGATTTCTACCAATCTGAAGTATATTATGTGTGTGTGTGTGTGTGGGTGAGCATGCTTGTGTGCGCGCGTGTGATGCATGGTTTCCCTGTATTTATTCGACAGAGATGAAGTAAGTGACATTTTGGAAATGTGTTAAGTTGATGCTATTGTGTATTGTTTGTAATGCAACTTTGAAGGTTACTTGTGGCAATCGTTGCATTTCTTTGCGAACTAAGAACAGTTCTAGAGCTAAGGACTGGGTTGCTGCTATTAATGATGCTGGGTTAAGGCCTCCTGAAGGTTGGTGCTATCCGCATCGCTATGATTCTTTTGCTCCTCCAAGAGGATTAACTGATGACGGTAGCAAAGCCCAGTGGTTTGTTGATGGTGAAGCAGCTTTTGATGCAATTTCTGTGGCAATTGAAAATGCGAAATCAGAGGTATTCTCAACTTCACATTTACGTAATGAACTTGCACTTTTAATATCGTTTTTATTCAGTTGAAGTCCTTCACAGATATATATTTGTGGCTGGTGGGTTTGCCCGGAGTTATATCTTAGACGACCTTTTAAGGATTATGCTTCATCACGGTTAGATGCTCTACTTGAAGCAAAAGCCAAGGAAGGGGTGCAGGTATTTCTGTCTAAGGATTAGCATTTTTTTTTTTTCGAACTTATAATGTCGACTAATAAATGGAGCTTACTTTAGTTATTTAATGTATCTTGTGCCTTTCTTACTGGTTGGGGCCTTGTCCATTGGATTACTTGCGCTTATGTGTCATTATTTTATCGTGCTGTCTCCTTTTCAAGAAGGCAGAGGTGTTCATCATCACCAGCCATTGGCCTGATGAGCTGTATGGTTCTAGCATCTCCATTTTGATTAACATACTGTGGAGATCGGATATTGAAGAGTAGAAAACATAGTGTTTCCTTGTCTAAAGCTCTTAAGGGACTTTAAGTTCTCCATTGTACAGTTATTATTAAGATCTAGCTTTTATTATTCTGAAATGATATGTAATACAATTAAAATTTTGTTTAAAACTAACAGGGAGGGGGGATGTTTGTTCTCTTGGTGTGGGAATGTGGCAGTGATTTGGGTATTATGATTGAAGTGCAGTACTGCAATGTTCTTTTTCTATGAAAAAAGCAAATCAAGTGTAAATAACTTATGGAATGACATCAAGTGGTTTTGTCTGCTGATATGTAGCTTTCGATACTTCCCAGCCGTAATTGCTGTTGCTGTCTCTGACTTACATAGTTTCGCCAAAATCTCTTTAAGGACACTACCTAGCCTCCTTCTTTCTCACACTTCTTTGACAATAATTTTACATGTGCTAGGTTGGACTCAAGGCAAAAAGCACCATTTGTGCAGTTAAGACTGGTGTATTGGACATATTTATTTTTCTGGGCTGAAGATTTACTGTCTTTTTCCTACCTTGAATGAGCTAAATCACTCTTGCAATGCTACCGGACTCCATTTTTACAGTAAAATAAATTGTTGAGCTAGTTTGCCTCTTGCATTTTGGAACTTTGTGGCTTTACTGAATTTTCTTGTTTGTTAAAATGTCATTTATTGGATGCCAACTTGCTTGCTTTTTTAATCTTGTAGACATCAGTTCCTTTTGTGTCTCTATATATACTGAAAAAGATGTCAACCTTTTAGGACTAACGATATACTTTTTCTGCATTGTAATGGTGGCAGATCTATATACTGCTGTACAAAGAGGTCGCTTTAGCACTGAAAATCAACAGTGTTTACAGTAAAAGAAAGCTCCTTAGCATTCATGAAAATGTTAGAGTACTACGGTTTCCTGATCACTTTTCAACTGGTATTTACTTGTGGTATGCATTTGTGCTAGATCATTATTTTAAGAATCACTTTTGATCCTGCAATATGAGTTAATCTTTATATGATTATAAGATTCATAATGCTGTATAAATTATGTAAACTAACCAATGTGTATCTACTTGTAGGTCCCATCATGAAAAGATTGTGATTGTAGACTACCAAATTTGCTTTATGGGTGGGTTGGATTTGTGCTTTGGTCGTTATGACACATGTGAGCACAAAGTAAATGACTATCCTTCAGCTGTATGGCCGGGAAAGGACTACTACAACCCAAGGTCTGTTTCCTTTATCTATAAAGATGCTTTGTCTTGTTGGAGAAATTATTCTTAGGAAATCAACAACTAACCCTTAGTTCATTAGACTTTTTCCTTGGAATCCTAGCTTTATGTGTTCAATCAATCAATCAATCAATCACAGCCTTAATTTCAAAAATTGGGGTCGGTTACATGAACCAAAAATAATCATTCCATGTGGTCATCCTCATAAATTTCCCTCCTCCATCCTCTACGATCGAAAAACTCATTCTCTTATAAATCTAAAAGTTTCATATCCTTTCTAACTCCTTCTCACCAAGTCGTTTTCGATCTCCCCCTACCTCGTTTGAGATCTCTATGATCCAATCCCTCCACTCGTTGCACCGGGGCTCCCTCAGGTCTCTGTCTCACATGTCCGAACCAACGCAAGGGATTTTCCCTAGCTTTCTGTGTTGTGCTAAAAAAAATCTTAATTATGAATTATTCGGCTGTAATTCTAATTTTCACATTATCTTTTCAAAATGATCTCGTTGTCTGGTAACCACTCCCAAATCCCCACCGGTGAAAGTTGGGATTATACCCAAATAACCCAAAAGAATCGGGCAAAGTCTGGATTACTCCCATATCAGTTTTTTCTGTTTATTTTGTTTTTTATTTAGTCATGTCATAGTTAGAAAATTATTGCTCCATTTCTATTTAGATGTTAAATTTACCCTTGGCACACAAGTTCAAGTAGACTATAAAGTGTAGTACTGTAGTGGCAGTCAAAAATTGTCACATGTGAAATAGGAGAGGGGAATATAAGAAGTATAACTTATGGATGGGGTAATCATTTTAGAGTAAAAAACTACTTTCTCCATTTTTTTATAGGATGTTTTTGCTTTTGGTATCTTTTGTTGTATCAATTTTGAAATTAGTACTTTATGTTGATTTTGTAAAGTTGTAGTAGTACCTTCTAAAATTCTGAATTTTAACTTTGCTACAGTGCCCAAAACAATTATCTTTCTTGATTCCATTTTAATTATTTCGATTCTTTAATTTACTCTTCAATCATCTCCAATTATCTGCATATAAATCTATTTCAAGCCTTGAAAATCTCACCTTTAATTTGCAATTTCCTTCTATCTCTTCTCTTTCTACCTATCATCCGCCCACTCACATCATCTTCCTTGATATACCCGTTTGCAAAAGCTTGCAAGGCATAATTAAACACCCCAAAACTGAAATTTTTGAACATTTGCCTACTAAAAAACCCTGTTAGAACAAAACCTCAAATTAGTCCAAGTCCCAAATTGAATTTCAAACCCTAATTCTCATAATAACATGAGCTAAAAAATGTAACTTAATCACTACTTGATGACTTTGAAATGTTCAATTTGTAATGTTAGAGAGGGATCTCAGTTTTAATTCGTAAAAAGTGAAATTTGAGGAAGTTAAAGAACAATTAAAGAAAAATTGAATAGAATGAAAGAACAAAAAGGAAGTTCAAAATTTATTTTTTTGGGGGCTTGACTTGACGGATTCCTAAAATTTGAGACTTTGTGTTCTAAAAGGTACTAAAGTTTAAGGGAAAAAAAATTAATTTCTAAATTTTAAATTAGGTATAATTAAAGGTACTAAGATACAAAAAATCCTCTTTAGGTTCGAAGATGTAAAAAGTCCTCTTTGGTATGGTTTCAGCAATTGTTTTATTTCTATTTTTGGATGTCATCTTTTTCTTTTTCTTTTTTCAGTTTTCATCACGTGTCTTCTATCTCTCTCTATCCATTTATTACTCACACCTACATTTTGCATAGGAATCCATGTTTTGGCATTTGTTTCAACTACAAAAACCGAGGAAGTAAAACAGAAAGTAGGAGAATCTTATGCAAAAATTAAAAAAAAAATTGAGGGAGTATCTATGCAGATGACTATTCTTTGTAAGCTTTGAAATTCTGTTTTAGATTAAGGGTTTATACTTGATGCTTGTAATTGCAACTTGTTTTTGTGGGATGAGGTGCATGGGGGTTAGTAAGAAGCTCCTTATCTCAAATGGGAAATGAATTCTATTTCCTTTCCTTCCTTTTCTTATATTAAATAACCAAAAATGCAGTAAAACATTTTGCATCCTGCCTAGGATATTTTTAATGAATATTAAATTAAATCTTTGTTTAGGCAAAAAGGTTGTAAATCAATGTGATGAAGAGTTATAAAATGCTTTCTCAGTGAATGTATTGTGAACATCATAATTTATTTTGGACTGTTGATATAAGATTAATTGTAAGATAGAAAACTGTCCAACCCTTCTAATGGCCCATTTGGTTGTTGATTTGCTGTTAATAAATGGAGAAATTTTTTAAATGTATATAAGCAAGGAAAGATACAATGGCTTATCCATAGTAGTGCAATTTCATCCTCAAACTTGTGTTCTTTTGTAAAGTTTCAATACCATATATAACCGTTTGGGGGTGTTATTAAATGGGAATTTTATTTATTAAATGAAGTAGACAATTTGGGAGGAACGAAAATCACTGTGGGAATGGAATTTTAGTTTTTCCTTCCAGAAAATTGCATACATATTCGTGCCAAATGGCCTGTAAGTACTTGTTAAAAGGTTTTCTGTGGAACAGTTTGCACATGAATAGCCTGGTTTACTAATATTATTTCTTAAACATCATGCTTGTGATGGTCTATTTAACAGGAAAAGGATAATGATTTTGATTTGTACATTTCTGTAGTCCATTACCTTTTCCTCATACATTTTTGGATTCCTTTTAACACCGTTTAGAAAACTACAATTCTATGTTGCCTATTTATGGGCATGGTTGGATTGAAGGCAATGTATTATGGGGGTAATAAAAGTCAAACCTGACAAAATGAAGGTGTTTATAGGAGGTGGTAAAGGAAACAATAGTTAGACATGATGAGATTGCATGGAAAATGAGAGAGCAAAGGTGTGATGTTGTGGAAGGGGAATCATTACCCTCATTTTACTATAAGAGGGTGGTATACTACTATTACCCCCATAATGATGGCTAAAGTCTTTCTCCTCACTCTATCTTTTTCATATCTGCAATAGGTTATCACCTTTACCACAGCATGGTCCTCTAGCATTGTCACCATTTATCTTCATTTTGTCATGTTGACTATTGCCCCTCTAATGCATTAATCCCATTCCAAGTATAATCTTCCAAACCTGAAAGTGGATGTGATTTTCTTATTTCCTATTTGAAAATGACATTAAGTGGCATAAATTTTCTGCAGTATATTTACATATCTTCTTTTTTCTCACTAAATTAGGGAGTCTGAGCCAAACTCTTGGGAGGACACTATGACGGATCAGTTAGATCGCACCAAGTATCCTCGTATGCCATGGCATGATGTTCATTGTGCTCTTTTAGGACCACCTTGCCGAGATGTAGCCAGGCATTTTGTTCAACGGTGGAATTACGCAAAGGTTGATAGTAATTCCCAAACCAATTTCAGCTACTTTTTTTGTCATTTACTTAATTACACCTTTCCTGTCCATCTTGTTGTTTTCAGAGAAATAAAGCTCCAAATGAACAAACAATTCCATTGCTCATGCCTCAACATCACATGGTTATCCCTCATTATATGGGGAGCAATCGGGAAATAGAAGCTGAAGATATAAATGTAGCTGAAAATAAATCTTTGAAAAGACAAGATTCATCTTCCTCTCAAGCATCTTCACAGGATATACCATTGCTATTGCCTCTTGAGGCTGGAGAGGATAAAGATTCAAAATCAAATGGGAAGGATGTGAACCATGACCACCAAATGAAGATCATCAAAAATGTTTCATTTCCTTTTCGGAAGGCTAAAGTTGAACCTTTGATATCGGACATGCCAATGAAGGCCTTTGTTGATGACTTTGATAGAGTTGATGGTGTAGCACATGCAGGCATGAAATCTTTAGATAAAGGTTGGTGGGAGACCCAAGAGCGTGGCAATCTAGTTGTTCCTTCAGATGAATCTGGGCAAGTTGGGCCATGTGTCTCATGCCGTTGCCAGGTCAGTTAGTCATCTCTAATTACAAACTCTATTGTGTACATGTAAATTTCTCCCATATTCACTTTATAGACCTTTTATTTGGTTGATTGTTGCTGAATGATTTTACTTGTATATTGGTAAAAGATAGCCATGTGCATTCACCACTTATAAGTTGAATCTTACAAAGACAAGCTGGAATTGTTGTTCTTCCCACCAATTTCACCTCTGTGGGCATGATGCCATTATGTTTTCTTAGTCTTCACTCATCTGTTTTTTCTTAAATAAAGTATAATGCATCTTAGGCTGCCTTGCTTAAATCATTACATGGCTAGCTTTAAGAAAGAGAATGTGAGGTAGAAAAGGGAAGGGTTTATTTATTTTCCCCAGTACGAGTTTGTATTTTTGAAAATGAAAATAGAAGGTGTACTATAAAGAGCAGCTTGAACTTCATTCTCTATCCTGAAGTTGAACATGCAAACTCTCTTTCTATTAGTGTTTGAAAAATTTCCAGTTGCTGGAGTTCTTGACTCACTTCTAGTTCGACATTCTTACTTTCCTTCAACTTTGTGAAATGCTAAGGATAGTCATGTTGAGTCAGTGTATTACAAGTCATCGCCATCTACATTACTAACTGACTATTGTTTAATTTTAAATAGTAAATCATTAACATTTTCCACTTGGATTTGGGTGCAAATTTACCTGTTCACATGGAATTTATTCACCAAATAAAGATGGGAACCTGTGCTCTTTTGTTACAAACCCTGATAAAGCATAATAAAATGCATTCTAAACTTTGCCTTTTTATAAAGAGCCGTCTTCCTTTTGTGTCCTAACTCCTAAGGCAGTAATTTCATTATTTGTTTCCGACTTTCCGCTGTGAAATATTCTTAAATTGTTATTGTTATTTGTGTATTTCAATATTCATGATAAAATCAACTGCAGTTGTTAATGATGAAATCAATTGCAGTAAGATCAGGTAATGGTCGTTGCTGTGATGTTACAGTGTCTAATCTAAGGATATAAGATGCTGGGTTAAAAATTCCAGTTTTATCCAGTCATTATAACATTGGTTTGATATATCTGAGGCTTCATGATCAATGTTTTGTGTGTTTCTCTTTGCAGGTTATCAGGAGTGTCAGTCAATGGTCTGCTGGTACAAGCCAAACGGAACAAAGTATCCATAAGGCTTATTGCTCACTTATTGAAAAGGCAGAACATTTCATCTACATCGAGGTAATCTTCTTATTTTACTTATTATGTCTATATTAAGCAATAAAATCCACTTGCTGTTTCTTATTCCTTGATATGCTATCTTATCCACCTTAGATGCAAAAGTTATTTGGAATTCTGTTTCTGTATAAGTAAGTACTGTTTGCAGAACTGTGATTTGTGTTGGGAATATTACGGAGTGTAAATGTTGTCTGTTGAGACATAAAATGACAATTTTTTTTTTTTATTGAAGAATGAGTGTGCAAATTTTTGTTGGACAACAGAAGAGTTTCCTATCACGTTTGGTGTACATCAAGTTTCAAGTTTATAGAGGATGGATGGAGGAGAGGTAGAGGAAGACCTAAACAAACTTGGATGAGGGTGGTTAGTGGAGATTTAAGGTGGCTGTGGCTTGAAGAGATTTTGGTGTTAAACACGGAAGAGTGGAGAGAGAGGAATTCTGCAGTAGATTTTTGCAATTTTTAATTGGTTCATGTCTAGCCAATCCCAAATTATTTTAAGAATAAGGCTTTGTTGATGATGTTGTTGAGCTGAAACATGATTGGCTTTTTAAAGTTGCATGGTTGTTACGCTTAGTTTTATTTATCAATGGGTCGTTGAGAAAACTGCATAGAAGTTTTTATATTGTGGTTTTTATACCTAGTTTTGCCGCTTATTTTCTGCAAGTGACACTAGCTGCTAGACCTTAATCTCCATATATTAGATAAACATTTTGGTTTGATCTCCATCGTTTTCTGGTGCTTTCCTATGTTGTTAAGTTTTCAACTAACTATTTTCTTTTCTATTTTTAAATGTGATTTTCCCAGAACCAATTCTTCATATCAGGTCTTTCAGGAGATGATATAATACACAATCGTGTATTAGAAGCATTGTACAGGCGAATTTTGAGAGCATACAATGATAAAAAATGTTTTCGGGTTATTGTTGTCATGCCTCTTTTACCAGGATTTCAGGTACTGCTGTGTCTTGGACCCTATGACATAAATTTTAATTTAATTTATGTATTTATTTATTTTTATTCCCCTCTTTTTTTTTTTTTTTTTTTTTTTTTTTTTTTTTTTTTTTTTTTTCGTCTTCCAACTTATGAACCTCTTGCACGTTTCACAGGGTGTGTTAGATGATGCTGGTGCGCCATCTGTCCGTGCAATTATGCATTGGCAGTATAGAACAATATCGAGAGGGTTAAATTCAATATTGCAATCTTTATAAGGTTTGGGTATTAAAGTACATGACTACATCTCTTTCTATGGCCTTAGAGCTCATGGTAAACGTTCTGATGATGGTCCAGTTGTTACAAGCCAGGTAATATCTTTATGAATTTTGTAGACTTTGCATTGTAATCTAAGATGAATTATGCTGCTGGTTAATACCTATTTATGATTCTTATCTTTACATACAGATTTATGTGCATAGTAAAATCATGATAATTGATGACTGTATGACCCTGATGGGATCAGCAAATATCAATGATAGGAGTTTGTTGGGTTCTAGAGACTCTGAGGTAAGTGTCTATCAGACCTTTGTGCTGTCTGTCAAATCTCTTTTTACCAGTATCCTATTTAAGTCATTCATTTTAGTGGTACTAGTGGTGCAATCTTTAGTCATATGTTGACTCTTCTTATTATGTTAGTCTTTGTTGCTTAGACTCTTCATGTCACTTCAATACCCATTTCAAATCTTCAATTTTTTGACATGGGTGTGTGCACTTCTACACTTAATAATGGGCTAAAATTCATGGTAAATCTTCTCTTGAAATAACAAATTGAACCATGAAACATGACATGTTCCGAGATTATCTGATTCATCATGAAGTTACTCGAGCAGATCATTTTATTTGCAATGTAAGAGAATAGTTCATCATTCAATGGAGTTGTGGAAACGCTTAATCTGTTCTTTTTTTTCCCCCTAAATTCCAGATTGGAGTGCTAATTGAGACAAGGAAGAATAAATTCATATGGGAGGAAAACCTGAAGGCTGGAAATTTTCTACAAGTCTTCGCCTTTCATTGTGGGCTGAACATCTTGGTCTTCGACCTGAGAGGTGAGTAAAATCTGATTGTAATTTAATTATTAATGGTTGATATAACTCACTTAAAAAGTGTATCCGCTTTAGAACATGTTTAGTTTAGTACCATACTACAATCCCATGCTTGGTATAGATAGAGTTACTCTCTCTTTTGTTGCTTTTTCTTGCTTTTTATCCTACTTCTAAGGTTGTAACAAGCCGAGCCGACTAGTAACTTGTTCAACTGAGCCAAGCTCGAGTTCAAGCGTAACCGGCTTTCAAGTTCTTATTCGAGCTTGCTCGTTTAAAATTTTTAGTGTTCGAGCTCGGCTCGTTTAAACTTGTTTATTTTTGAGCACACTCGTGTTCAAGTCAAGCTTAAGAGTAAACAAGCTGATGATTAAACGAGCCTTCCACATATATTCTTCATCATGTCTTTGCTAAATTAGGTAATGAATATAATCATAATAAAATTGAAAAGTCTGTGCAATGCACACTTCTTCAAATAATTAAATTTAGCTAATTTATTGATACTCGCTTTAATTAAATTATACTTCCTTAAAAATAATTAAGAAGGAACGAGCTTAAATAAGCTATAAATGAGTTACGAACGAGCTACGA
>PYUH01004051.1:349353-402963 GCA_016808085.1 Suaeda aralocaspica | reverse complement strand
ATTTTTTTTTTTTTGTCTTCCAACTTATTGAACCTCTTGCACGTTTCACAGGGTGGTGTAGATGATGCTGGTGCGGCATCTGTCCGTGCAATTATGCATTGGCAGTATAGAACAATATCGAGAGGGTTAAATTCAATATTGCATAATCTTTATAAGGTTATGGGTATTAAAGTACATGACTACATCTCTTTCTATGGCCTTAGAGCTCATGGTAAACTGTCTGATGATGGTCCAGTTGTTACAAGCCAGGTAATATCTTTATGAATTTTGTAGACTTTGCATTGTAATCTAAGATGAATTATGCTGCTGGTTAATACCTATTTATGATTCTTATCTTTACATACAGATTTATGTGCATAGTAAAATCATGATAATTGATGACTGTATGACCCTGATTGGATCAGCAAATATCAATGATAGGAGTTTGTTGGGTTCTAGAGACTCTGAGGTAAGTGTCTATCCAGACCTTTTGTGCTGTCTGTCAAATCCTCTTTTACCAGTATCCTATTTAAGTCATCTTCAGTATTAGTGGTACTAGTGGTGCAATCTTTAGTCATATGATTGACTCTTCTTATTATGTTAGTCTTTGTTGCTTAGACTCTTCATGTCACTTCAAGTACCCATTTCAAATCTTCAATTTTTTGACATGGGTGTGTGCACTTCTACACTTAATAATGGGCTAAAATTCATGGTAAATCTTCTCTTGAAATAAACAAATTGAACCATGAAACATGACATGTTCCGAGATTATCTGAGTCATCATTGAAGTTACTCGAGCAAGATCATTTTATTTGCAATGTAAGAGAAACTAGTTCATCATTGCAATGGAGTTGTGGAAACGCTTAATTCTGTTCTTTTTTTTCCCCCTAAATTCCAGATTGGAGTGCTAATTGAGGACAAGGAAGAAATAAATTCTCATATGGGAGGAAAACCATGGAAGGCTGGAAAATTTTCTACAAGTCTTCGCCTTTCATTGTGGGCTGAACATCTTGGTCTTCGACCTGGAGAGGTGAGTAAAATCTGAATTGTAATTTAATTATTAATGGTTGATATAACTCACTTAAAAAGTGTATCCGTCTTTAGAACATGTTTAGTTTAGTACCATACTACAATCCCATGCTTGGTATAGATAGAGTTACTCTCTCTTTTGTTGCTTTTCTTCTTGATTTTATATCCTACTTCTAAGGATGTGAACAAGCCGAGCCGACTAGTAACTTGTTCGAACTAGAGCCAAGCTCGAGTTCAAGCGTAACCGAGCTTTCAAAGTTCTTATTCGAGCTTGGCTCGTTTAAAATTTTTAGTGTTCGAGCTCGGCTCGTTTAAACTTGTTTATTTTTTGAGCACAGGCTCGTGTTCAAGTCAAGCTTAAGAGTAAACAAGCTGATGATTAAACGAGCCTTCCACATATATTCTTCATCATGTCTTTGCTAAATTTAGGTAATGAATATAATCATTAATAAAATTGAAAAGTCTAGTGCAATGCCAACTTCTTCAAATAATTAAATTTAGCTAATTTATTGATACTCGCTTTAATTAAATTATACTTCCTTAAAAATTATTAAGAATGAACGAGCTTTAAATAAGCTATAAATGAGTTACGAACGAGCTTACGAACAAGCTATGAAAGAGTTGTTTGTGAGCCTTAACGAGTCGAGTAATAAGGTGTTGTTCGAGTAAAGCTCGTTATTAATCGAGCTTGAATATTTTGTTCTGACTCGTTTATTTATATATGAACGAGCTTTGATCAAGCTTGTTCACGAGTTTTATACTAGTGCATCGGTTTGTTAACATCCCTACCTACCCACAAGTAATGGAAACAGTCAAAAATCTCGGTTTTCATAAACTCAAAACAACTACGTATTATATGAATTTTATTATTGAAATGATCTCTATTTATAGGCATACATCCCATGCCAATTAGGATGTATAATGAAACTAATTAGATATCTAACTCCAATTTAATCTTAAAACAAGATAAAAACTAGATTTTATCCTAAAACTATTCCTAGTTATACGTCAATTCTAACTATAAAAAAAATCCTAATCCTAAACTAATTTAAAAATGGAAACGCCTACATAACAAACTGACTACTCATGTCAATTTTTCCCATGCAACAATGCATATAACTTAGAAACCACATAGTTTCGGATTGACGTCATTCAATCTCGCGGATAATAGGCAACTCAACAACAATAAATCAAACAATAGAAAAAAATAATTTGATGTCTAGATGCGCATCAAATTAGAGTTGACTGTTACATCAATCGATCAATCAAAAATCGAAACTTTGTCACAAATGTAGGACAATCATCAAATCATTAAAAAAAACCTAAACGGTAGGAATTAGGTTGCTATATTGGAGAAAATAAGAAAAAGAAAGTGAAGTAAGAGATTTTGAGGGAGATCACGGGAGTAAAAGAATCTGGATTGCAAAAGCAATTGAGAATTTTTGGTGATAGCAAGTTGTGTGAATATGCATGCCTTGGTAACTGTGCTAATGCCTAAACAAAACAATGTAATGGAATATTTAACGGCAGTTAATATACAATACTGTTTTTGCAACTTGGGTACTCTAATTGCAACTTTTATCAAAGTTTGTTACCCAAGTGTGCACTTAATTCAAAATATTGGCATGCATGGTCGAATGGTTATCCTCGGAATAGAATACAAATGCCATATGCCCATATGTGATGCAAAGCCTGTTGCATAGGACATTGATGAACCAATCTGTAGAAAGATGGTTTACTGTTTTCACAGTGAAGCCTCTAAAGTTCAAAGTTTATTGTTGCCTTTGCTGTTATTTTAGCTCTTAAAATGTGCTGTTACAATTGAAAATCTGTGGTAAGCAAAAATTTGAGTTCTTGACTGCTACACTAAATTAATGTGTAAAATATTAAAGGAGGTTTTCAGATTGCCTTGTAAGCTGCAAGTACTTCAAGCCTTTAGTTTTCTTGAATTTGTCAAGTTGAGCCTTTAGGCTTCTTCCTATCTTCCATGAGATGCACCCAGCTAGTGCTACTTCTACGATTCTGTGGCTGTGATTATGATTGTGATTGTGATAGTAATTATTAATTGTTGGAATTGATATCACATGCTTATCCACCAAATAATTAGGACCAATGCTCTTAATTATCTTATCATTTTATTGATCCTTGTCTAATATTGATGTTATTGTTGAGCTTGTTACAGATCTCACAGATTAATGATCCAGTGATCGAAGCAGCTTATAAAGGCATATGGATGGCAACTGCAAAGGTGAGAACTAAGAAACCATTTAATTTTAATGGCTGCAAAATGCATTTTTCTGAAGATGTTATGAAATTGATCATTATTATGTTTGTCTTTTATGATAAATCTTATGTATACATCAGAGATATTACTAAACATTGGAATGCCGATGCACTTTGCGCTTCCTGTGTAAAATTTGTTCTTCCTGTAGCATTGAAACAGGCTATAGTCGCGTACCTATCAAAAATAAACCTACAACTCCAACTAATGCAGCTAGGGAAGCAGGGATTTCACAGAAAAACAACGAATTTCTACCAACTCTAAAAAGCTATTTTGTTGTAAAGGGCATTTGAATTGGTGATTAACTAAGACTCTAATTAACACTAAAAACAGGAATTAAACACGGAAATATATCAAATAAATTAAGCCTTGGACATCGATTCACCATAAACCAACTATGAACTGATTAACAATTAATTAACAAATTAATGATGCTCTAAATTAACGCACACTAATTTTCTCGAATCTAGACTCCTTCAATACTCCTTTGACGGCTCTCGTTCGCTTAGACCCGTTTTGCCTATTATCTCTGTGATCTAATTGTGGTAATCTTACCTCTCAATATCAATTTCGATGATTATCAGACTAAGAATCAAACCTGATCAGTATTCAATTGCAAGCAATATAAGTTGATAATAGGAATTCAGAGAGAACATAAATTATATTAATTAATCATCAATCAAATTCATTGAAAATAGTTCATTGATCTCCTAGCCCTAGAAATTAAATTGCTCACACATATTACAAATTGCCGGAATCAAATCTATATTAAAAACTAAAACTAAAAACATGATTAACTGTAATAAACTAATTAACATGAATTAAACAAACTAATAACATGAATTCTAGGGCATGAAAATAAAAGCTAAAACAGTTAACTAATACTAAAATCAATACTAAGAGCATAAACTAAAAACATAAATTCAATAAACAATAATGAAAAAATTCAATTAAAACTTGGAATTGTTTTGAATGAATGATTGAAATTTTCTATGACTTAGAGAGATAAACTAGAAATTTAGGATTTAGAATTATCCTTAAAAGTTCGTCCAATAGCCTAGAAACAAAAGATATTTATAATAAAACCTAAAACAAGTCGGGAAAAGGCCAAAAAGAGCCTCGGAGCAGCCTGCTTGGGTGATCCGGGAGAAACGCCATCCACCCGGGCACACGGCCTTCGACCCGGGCACAATGCTCCTTCGCTTCGTTCTTGCTCGTTCGTTTCTAATTCCTTCTCTAATGCTTCCTAAACTCTTCCAAGGTCTCCCAAATGGTCTCCAACTCTCCACTAACTCTCCAAATCCTCCAAATAGCACGGGACATGACAATAAATTATCAAAACCTGCACAATATCAAAATGAACACAAAAGGCACTAGAAATGACCAAAGTTAGTAGAAACGGCTCAAAAGAGCCACGTTAGAGCTAAAAACTACTCGGGAAAGGGGGTAAAACATACATAAAATATTCACTTATCAGCCATAGTCTTCTTCATGCAAGGATTCAGCTTTAATGAATTTCTTATCAGTAGTGGAATTGACAAAATTTGTAGCATTTTGCATTATCATACTGCGTATGTTAGTAATAAATCGTGATTGTCCGAAAGATGCTTCTGTGTCTGATTACTAGGTCCACTAAGTTTGAAAGTGCAAACTCACTTGTCTCAGAGTCTTTATCTGTTCTTTGTTGCCATTGTTGGGGGAGTTGCTCTATCCCATATCATCAAAGAATAAAGTTGGAAAGAAATTATTGAGGCTGAAATGCTCTTTAGATGTTGGGAATAAGTGTTGGGAAATGCTCCTTTGTCACAACTTCTCAAATACAGTAATTAAGCTTTTTTTCATCCTTTTCTATAGGCAATAATGTTTAATATCATTTTGAGCGTTGTGCTAATAACCTATATGCTTCTTTTGGCAGACAAATTCGATGATCTACCAAGATGTCTTTGCCTGTATCCCGAATGATCTTATACATTCCAGGTAAGCCTTAGGTTGTAGGTTTTCCCCTTTTTTTTTTTTTTTCCATCTTAGTCTAGTATAATAAAGATCTGTGATTTTCTTGTCAGAGTTTCACTTCGGCAGAATGTGGCTCATTGGAAAGACAGACTTGGACACACTACCATCGATCTAGGAGTGGCTCCTAAGAAGTTGGAATGTTATCAAAACGGAAAACTCAGGGACACTGATCCTGTAGAAAGGCTAGAATCTGTCAAAGGGCATCTTGTGTGCTTCCCAGTTGAATTTATGTCACAAGAAGATTTGAGACCAGTGTTTAACGAAAGTGAGTATTACACTTCATCCCACGTCTTCCATTGAGCTTCATTATTACTATATGCACTGGTATATGTATAGCACAAGCACCAATTTTTTATTGAAACTGAGTGAAAATTTGTCCAACATACAAAAGAAAGTCTAGGTGTCGCTGAAGATTTTGAAAATATGTAAATGCTCAGTGAATAGAAAGGTAAATTCAGGGAAGGATTCTTATTTTTGATGATTTCCTTCTCTGATTAAGGTCCTGGCACAGTGTCGAGGATTATTGTTGATGCGAGTAATCTGTTTTAGCGGCATCTTGCTATTCATGTACATTCACTTATTGTTGTATAAATCAACATTTACAAAGTTGTTAATAGGAGTCACATTTTTTAAATAAAATTGTTTAGATCTTGTATTCTTGTTCCATTTCGATTGAAGATTTGAAAGACTTCAAGTTTTGAATATTGGATCACAAAAATGCTTAAATTCATCAAAAACTAGACTAGTGGCTTATTTGAATAATGGTTTTTAGTTGGCTTTTGACTTTCTGTATGATCTAATTAAACAAATACAATTACAATATATTATTATATTAAAAGGCGTTTTGGGCATCGTCGATGCGCCACGTAAGCTCTCCTATATTCACTTGCATTGTGCCATGCATTAGGAGAATAAGAGCAAAAATGTATGTAGTCATTAAGAATTGATCCCGTGACCTTTCAAATGAAATGTATGTACACTACCATTAATCAACTTTATTTTTATTGACTATAAATTCACAATAAAATATAATAAAGTGTTATAGTGCCATGGGTACATGAAACTAAAAGTACTTGCACAAATATGTAAATCTCTAAGACTCTAAGAGGTATGATAACATTAATATAGACCATTGCTAACCCATTCCCTTATACCAAATGTCCGATAATTGTTATTTTCATCCAAAAAAAATAAATATTTTTTTTTATTTTATTATTATTACGACAAGTTTACCATGGAAAAATAATCTTTATCAATTTTACATAAGCCAAAAAAAATACAAAAAAAATGATAAAGTAAATTATAAATAATCTATAAATAATAATATATTTGGTATTTGAGATCGATTTGGGGCATTGTCGAGGCCAAATTACTAGTTAATATTAAAGCTTAACTATCGGTCTTTTGGAAACATTTATTTGGTCTAAATGCTAAGAACCAAAACGAAACTCCTTTTGGTATATTGAGTTCTTCACCGGTTGAGTTAGAGGAAATCATAGAATCTATAAAATTAAATCCTATTGGTCCATAGATCTTATGTTACACCTTTTACTTTTTAAATCTTATAACAAGTTACGGAAACATAGTACTACCTCCGTAATCATTTATTTGCAACAAATGAATATTTTATATCTCACAAATAATACTCTTTAATTGCAAATAAAAGATTACAGAGGTATTATTATAGAGCGAGGGATAGATTCCCAAATTTTGAGATCGAATCTCATTGCTCACCCTAATCACTTTGTGGTTGTGGCTCCTTAACACCAAAAAAAAAAGAAACATAGTATTAAGGCCAGATTGTCATAAATTACCTTTTAAATACCAAAAGCTGAATAAAACTATTTACTAAACTTTGCTACCTAGCACAACCTTACGCTAGCATGTGATCCCGTCTGCACGTTTGTAATTGCGTATATTATTAGTATTATTGACTTGTGATGTATTTGTATATCATTATTATCGGAGATCGAAAAATTCACACTATGTGTAAGATTTGTTGTAGAGTTAACAATTGATTAGTGCCTTACTCATCTACATGTTTGGTGAGAGTTACAAATTATTATATGTATTTTTATGAGCTTATGCTTCTTGAATGCTTTAACACCAATAAGATCAATTTAATTTTTCATCAAACTAACCTTCCTTCCTATAAATTACTCTTGAACATGTTGTATATTATAGGATGTTAAACATCCAATTGTATGAAGCTCATTTTTTTTTAATGTTTTATTATTCGTAAGTTAACCAAACTTAAATTCAACTATGCACAAATAAAATATTATTAATTATATTAGCATTCCATCTACGACAACACATTTTTTACTGCTCACTTTTCATGAATTCACTACAAAGATAAGTGTAAATTGGTAAAGTCATTATTTTTCAATAATCTCAAATTCGAGTAATCTTTTTATTTTTTCGATGAAAAATATGGCAAATCAAATTATTATGGAAAAAAATAGCTACTTCGTACATTGTTTTAAGTCCAAACCAAAACAACAAAATCATTCGGGGCATCGCCTAGGCGACACTAGTTTTGGTATTTAAAAGATAGTTTTTGACAATTTGGAATATTATTTAAGCAATATCCTAATTTCCTATCAAAAAGATAAAAGGCATATATCCATATAATATTATTTACATAAATATTATATTCTTAATCTCAATCTGAAAATTATATCTCAACGATATATATTCAAATCACATATATATATATATATATATATCATTAATAAATTGTCTTATGTTATAGAAAGAGAGTTTTAGAGGAGAGTATTAGGAGATAATAATTCGTATTCATCTTATTAAACCATAAGAGAATACATATATATACACAGACATAGGAAACAATTAGGGTTTCCTTAGAGAATAGTAAACCTACTATCTAGAATATTCTAGAACAATCAGAGGGATATAATGGGCATCCACTAAATACATATATTATATAACACTCCCCCTTAGATGACCATTATCGAATAGTATGCCTCGTTAAAACCTTACTAAGAAAAACCCTGTGGGAACAAAAACCTAGTGAAGGAAAAAGAGTACATCACTTTCGTAATACGCTTTAAGATGTTGCCTCAATAAAAACCTTACCTGGAAAACCCAATATGGGACAAAACCATGATTAAGGGAAAAAGAATGCAACGCGTATTTTCTCCCCTTGATAAATGTCTAACTTGAAATCTTTCAAAATAATGAATCCAACATCTTTGGTAGTAGCTTTGCACTTGAAGTAGAATAACATTCAACTCCTTGATAGTTGATCCTTCCTGATCGATTGGACTTCAATCTTCAACATAAGATATATTCATTTCTCCGTACTCTTAAAAATAATACATATGTTGTGTATATCATTACTACATATTTGTCAAGTTGCCATAAATATTAAACTTATACCTTCTTCTGGAAGTTATATAAAGTAGCTATTGATAATTACATATTGATCATAATTTATGGCAACTTGTGATATTATCAACGTCATTGTCTCATCTTATGTAAATTAGTAATTACATTTAAGTAATTATCTGCTTATGGTTTTTTTGGACCATAAAAGGATTATCTCTCATGAACATAAGATTCTTTATCTATACTTATTTTAAATTAGTTGTAACAAATTAGTAATTACATTTAAGTAGATAGTTGTAATTAAAATCAAATATGTTTTGGGACCGATCATACAACCTCCACTACAGGTGTTGTGATTCAAGTATTATTGGCAAGATTTATCTCAATGTATATACATAATATGACCAAAATGTATCTTCAACGCTATGTAACATGAGACATAATTGAATACAAACCAGACCATAGATGTGCAACATATATCTTTATAATATATAGTCAAAAGTTAGCAATAATATCTCAAATAGTCATTATAGGGATCATTACTTTGTAATTAAATAATTTTTCCAACTTATCCCAATTCCTCTCCTCCTAAGTTGGTAAAATTTTCAAATATAGGGGCATCATATTCTTAACCTACTTAGTGTATAATTTCATGTGCAAAAATATTTCATCCAATAGAAGATTTTTTTAAAAATTTCATCGCTGATAAGTTCATTTTATATTCATTATTTGCCCCCATTTTATACTGGTCTTTGGCTCTAACAAGGCTCTTTTGAGCCCATTCTACTAACTTCGGTTTCTTTTAGTGCTGGTTGTTTTGCTTTAACATTTCTTGCAGGAATCGATGCTTTTGTGTCGGTTTTCGCTTTATCTCGAGCACTTGGCAAGTTAGTAAGAGCCTTGACCACTTTGAGAAGCTAAAAGGAAGCTAGGACGTGATTTAGAAGCCTTTGGGAAGCATAGAAGTCGAGTTACGAAGTAAACGAACGAAGTCAGAAGCTTCGGGGACCATTTATCAGTGTGCCCGGGCAAAGTGCATTATGCCCGGGTCGAGTGCATTGTGCCCGGGCACGCTGCCCAGTCCGTGTTTTGTCGATTTTTCTCCCGTTTTTTTGACTTAGTACTTAATGTAATTTTTCCTTAGGTTTTCATTATGCATCCTATTATTTTATAAATCCTAGTTTAGCTTAGTTTTCTCTCTCAAGAGGTGATTCTTGTGGAATTCTTTCAATCAATCAATTCAATAAAAGTTCAGGTTTTATTCAATCTTTAATTCTAGTTTCTTTAATTCATGTATAATTTTAATTTACGTTTTTAGTTTTAGTTTTCTTAATCTTTTATGCTCTAGTTTCTTGTTCTAAATCTAGTTTTATAATTATTGTTAATTCATTAGTTATAATCATGTTTATAGTTGTATTTTCTATAGTTGCTTTAGTTTTTATAATCATGAGTGAGTAGTTAGTTTTCTAGGGTTAGGGAAGCCTGGAATAATTAATGGACTAATTAACTTATATTGTTTTGGTTTTGCAATTAGTAGTCAAATTCCTATTATTGGATTGTTTGTTTACAATTAAATTGTGCGCAGATTTAGTTGTAATTTTGGTAATTGTCGAATTTGATGCCGAGAGGTAAGAATACCACAATAAGACCACTGAATAAAAGGCGGAATTAGTCTAGGCATGAGCGAGAGCCGCTAGATGAGTTTTGAGAGAGTCTAAGTTCGAGAGAATTAGTGAGCCATAATTTGACGATAATTGTGAGATTGAATGTTCTATGTTAGTGAATCCATTATTTGTTCTTGGTGACCCGAATGACCCTAGGCTTTAACTATCAGTTTTAATCACCTAAATTTCATGTAGTTAATTAGTAGTCAATTAGTTAATCGATAATTCTCAACCAAGGCCCTTTACATAGTTTAAGCTTTTTAGAACTAATAGAGTTTAATCGCTTCCATGAGGATTCGATCCCTACTTTCCTAGCTACACTAGTTCGTTACAGTTGTCCGGGTATTTTTGATAGGTGTGCGGTAGCCTCATCAAATTTTGGCGCCGTTGCCGGGGAGGCAATTTTCAATTCTATTAGTCGGGTTTTTACTGTTTCCTTTTTATTTTTTTATTTTTCTTGTTCTCAAAGAACTATTTGGTTCTTTGAGGAAGTTTCTCATCTTTGCTCGGATTTTTCATGTTATGCAAGTTTACAGGTTTATGCAAAACGACCATGAGCCTGATATTTTCATTTTCCCTGAGCTCGAGCAAGTATTTCTGAAGCGGTTGAGACGTAGTAGACGTCGAATATTTCTCCCCCGATCTGTGGAGTAGACGGTTTCTGATCTGTGTCAGTTTTTTGAGTTCACCTTCAACCCTTTGTTTGAAGGGTATTTAGAGGTCGAGATGGCTGCCGAAGGAGAAGGACAAGGTGGAGGACGGCCACCTCTACCACCACCGCCGCCGCCACATGTGGCGCGTTCTTTGAGAGACTATTCCTTGCCTAGTACAGAGTCTATGGCTGGGGGTTATTCAGTGCCTGATATCGATGCTGCTTATTTTGAACTGAAACCGGCTCTTATCAATATGGTTGAACGAAATCAATTTTCAAGGACACTGAAGGAGGATCTGAACTTACACTTGCAAAATTTCCTCTAATATTGTGATACTATCAGGCAACAAAATGTGACTAAGGACTACATCAGGAGGAGAATGTTCCCATTTTCGTTGAAGGACAAAGCTAGAACCTGGTTGAATGATCTTAATAAGGCAACAATCACTTGTTGGGAGGACTTGGCTCTTGCTTTTCTAAGGAAGTACTACCCTCCACAGAGAACTGCTTTATTGAGGAGCCAAATTACTAATTTCAGTCATGAGTCAGATGAGTCACTTTATGATGCTTAGGAGTGGCTCATTGAGCTATTGAGATTATGTCCTCATCATGGGCTTGAGAAGTGGTTTTTAGTTCGGTCATTCTACAATGGTTTGGGCAATGATAGTAGAGCTTTGTTGGATTCTACTGCTAATGGTCGATTCATGAACAAAGAGGTTAATGCTGCATATGAATTGATTGATGAAATCGCTACTCATAACTCACGGTTTGGCAATCTTAGAGGACATTCGAAGAAGGTGGAAAACATGTTGTTGATGACAAGTATGAGAGTTTGGCTTCACAGATCAATGCTATAAGCCAGAAGCTTGATAATCTTGGCACTTCCTCTTCTCCATCGATGTATGTAGCTGCTATGTTTGCCAATTTTGGAGGTAATGATCCCTTCTGCGATTCATGTGGATCGTTTTGGTCACAATTCTCAGTCATGTCATAGTCCTATAGAGCAAGTATGTGCATTCCAGACCTACAAGAACAATCCGTTCTCCAACACTTACAATCCAGGCTACATGGATCATCCATATTTCTCTTATAGAAGCACCAATGTCCAAAATCCACAGTCTATGCCACATATGCAACAACCACAGCAGCAGCAGCAAATGCAGAGGTTCCAACCTCAAGGTCAATCACAGCCACCTAGGTTCACTACACCACCATTCAACCTAGGACCACCACTACATACTAGTGAGTTAGCAGACTTGAAGAATATGATGTCACAAATGCAGAAGAGTATAGAGACCGTGCAAACTCACAACAAGCACTTGGAGACTCAGATAGCTTAGATTGCACAATCAAATGCTCAAAGGCAACCGGGCCACCTTCCATCACAACCCACACCTCCAGTATCACAGGCTCCGCAGAATCCCCCGAGGGACCATGTCAATGCCATTACTTTGAGGAGTGGAGCTGCTTATGAGGGTCCGAAAATGCCTATTGATGATGCTAGTTCTGATGTTGCAACTGGAGCTAAGAAGATTAGTAATGTGGTGATTGAAGATTTAGAGGTAGAGACAGTTCCAGAGAAGGAGGCTGAAGCACATAAGGAGAAGGAGAAGGTGGATGACACATTGATTGATACGATCCTGAGGCCACAGGTTAGGTTGCCCTTTCCGAACAGGGTGGCCAGGAGTAAGAATGATAATTATTTCAGTAAATTTTTAGCTATTGTCAAGAATTTGCTAGTTACTGTGCCTTTTACTGATTTGATAACTCAAATTCCTACTTACACTAAGTTTTTGAAAGACATTTTGAGCAGGAAACATGAGTTGAGTGTGGTGGAGACCGTAGCACTTACGGAGGAGTGCAGTGCTATATTGCAAAACAAAGCTAAAGGACCCAGGAAGTTTTTCTATTCCTTATAACATTGGCCCCTTGTTTATTGACAAAGCTTTATGTGATTTAGGGGCTAGTGTTAGTGTCATACCTTTGTCTATTTACAAAAGGCTTGATATGGGTGCTTTGAAGGTCACTAACATTACTTTGTAGATGGCAAATAGGACAGTGAAGTACCCTAAAGGTATTTTAGAGGATATCCCGGTTAGAGTCGGGAAATTCTTTATTCCTGTTGATTTTGTTGTGTTAGATATGGATGAGGATGCTCATATTCCGATTATACTTGGTAGACCATTCTTACACATTGCAGGTGCTATTATTAATGTAAAAAAAAAATGGTAGTTTGACTCTTTCTGTAGGGGATGATAAAGTCACATTTAATCTTAATGCTGCTCTTAACAGTCCTATGATGGAACAGTCATGCTATGCTATTGATGTCATTGATTAGATTGTTGTTGATGATGTGCCTCGATCAGCTACAAAGGATCTTCTGGAGGCCATTGTTTGTCTTGATGTTTGTGCAGGTGAAGGTACTGCTGATGCCGATGGCTTGATCCAGGATCTTACTGGTGAGGAATTGAATCCGAAGGAGAGCCGGAAATTTGTTGAGTTACCACAAACGGTTTGTTCTGTCACGGAGGTAACCCAACCTGAGATGAAACCCCTCCCCTCCAATTTGAAATATGCTTTTCTAGATGATAAGGAGTTGTACCCGATCATTGTTAGTGCTTCTCTTACTGATAGTCAACTTGATAAGCTTTTGTTTGTGCTTAAGTCTCATAGGAAGGCTATTGGTTATACTATTGATGATTTGACTGGTATTAGTCCTGATTTTAACATGCATAGAATTCATTTAGAGGAGGGTCATAAGCCTTGTATACAGGGTCAACGTCGTTTGAATCCTAACATGCAGAAGGTGGTGAAGAAAGAAGTTCTTAAACTTCTAGATGCAGGTATTATTTACTCGGTACCTGATTCCCAGTGGGTAAGTCCCGTGCAGGTAGTCTCTAAGAAGGGGGGAACAACTGTTGTTCGTAATGATAAGAATCAATTGATTTCTACTAGAGTTGCTACAGGTTCGAGAATGTGTATTGATTATAGAAAATTGAATGTTGCAACTAAAAAGGATCATTTCCCCCTCCCTTTTATTGATCAAATGTTGGAAAGGTTAGCTAAGAATAAGCATTTCGCTACCTTGATGGATATTCGGGTTTCTTCTAGACTCCCATCCATCCTGATGATAGAGAGAAAACCACCTTTACATGTCCTTATGGTACTTTTTCATATCGTAGAATGCCTTTTGGTTTATGTAATGCACCTGCTACTTTTCAATGTTGCATGATGAGCATCTTTGCTGAGTTCATAGAGTCTATTATGGAAGTCTTCTTGGATGATTTTAGTGTCTATGGTACTGATTTTGAATCATGTTTGACTAACTTGACTAAAGTTTTCGAAAGATGTGAGCAGGTGAATTTGGTCTTTTATTGAGAAAAATGCCACTTCATGGTCACTGAAGGGGTGGTATTGGGACATTTGGTGTCCGAACGTGGTATTGAGGTGGATAAGGCGAAAATACAGGTAATTGAGCAATTGCCACCTCCGGTGAATGTTAAAGGGGTAAGGAGTTTTTTGGGTCATGCTGGCTTTTATCGAAGGTTTATTAAGGATTTTTCTAGAATTGCGAAACCACTAACCCAATTGCTTTTGAAAGATGCTGAGTTTAAATTCACTGATGAATGTCTTGAGTCCTTTACTATGATAAAAAATGCATTGATTTTGGCACCTATCATACAATCTCCCGATTAGAATTTACCTTTTGAGATAATGTGTGATGCTAGTGATTTTACAGTTGGTAGTTTTAGGTCAAAGGAAGGATAAGGTCCTACATGCTATTTACTATGCTAATAAGACCTTAGATGAAGCTCAAGTCAACTATGCCACCACGGAAAGGAGTTGCTTGATATTGTTTGTGCATTGGATAAATTTCGTGCCTACCTTGTAGGTTCGAAAGTTATTGTTTATATTGACCATGCATCTCTTAAGTACCTACTTGGGAAGAAGGAAGCCAAACTAAGGCTTATTCGGTGGATTTTTTTGCTCCAAGAGTTCGATCTCGAGATTCGTGATAAGAAGGGAGCAGAGAATGTGGTAGCTGACCACTTATCGAGGATACGGTATGATGATGGGGAGATCTCTACCCCCATCGATGATTCTTTTCCTGATGAGCATCTGTTTGCAGTTTGTGTAAATTCTCCTTGGTTTGCTGACTTTGCTAATTAAGTTGTTGGAGGTGTCATACCCTCTGATTTGACTTACCAGCAGAAAAAGAAGTTTTTGCATGATGTTAAGCGATACTTTTGGGATGATCCTAACTTGTTTCGTGAGTGTGCAGATGGTTTATACAGGAAGTGTGTTCTAGAATGGGATGTCTATGGTGTACTTCACCATTTCTATTCATCACCGTATAAAGGTCACGTTCACTACAAGAAAACAGCTTATTAGCGACGGAATTTTGCGACGGAATGTTTTTCCGTCGCAAATTCAGTAATTTACGACGGAATTTTATTCCGTCGCAAATTTGCGACGGAATTATTACAATTGCGACGGAATTTTCCGTCGGTATTTTCCTACAAAAGTGCTTACAAAATTTAAGAAATTTGTGACGGAAAATTATATTTTGCGACGGAATTTAGTCCGTCGGAAATTCCGTCGCAAAATTCCGACAGAATTAATTTTGCTGTTTAAGTTGTTATTTTGTCGCGCAAAAAAAAAAAAAAAAAAAAAACCTAACTCCTTCTTCTTCCCTCAAACCTTACTCCCTCTACACTCCCTCTCAATACTCCCTCAGTCGGCGGCTCCTTCTTCGTCCCTCCCTCCCTCTCAACACTCTCAACCTTACTCTTGCTCTTCTTCCCTTCTTCTTCTTCGCCGTCTTGTTTTTTTTTTCGTCGTTGCTGCTTCTTCTTCGCCGTCTTGTTCTTCTTCTTCGCCGTCTTGTTCTTCTTCTTCGCCGTCGGCTTCTTCTTCGTCACAACTGCTTCTTCTTTGTCGGTAATTGCCTCAATTTTCCTTCTGATTTTTGTCTTTGTTTCTCAATTTTTTTCGGTAATGTGCAATAATTCGTGAATTTAGAGAAAATTTAGAGCAATAATTCATGAATTTGCGAGTTTAAGGAGTTAAATTGAATTGGGGTATTGTAGCATACTTACTTGGATTTGTTGGGTTTGATTAATTTATGGGAGTTTAAGGAGTTAAAAAAAAAAAACGGAATTAAAAGGCAAAAACTTGAAGAAAAAAAAAACCTGTATTCTTTGTAACGATCGAAAAACAGATTTTTCCTAGGCTACCACACCTTGCAGTACACTTTCCCCAGCTCAATAAAAATTTCAAATCTTCAAAGTCAAACCCCAAAACACCTGAGAAACATAGTCACCTATGCATCACTTCCAGCAAGGGACAAAATCATTGACTTTGGAAAGTACAAAGGTAGAATGCTAGGAACACTGCCTTCCACCTACTTAAAATGGGTGTCCAACAATCTTAGAGCTAGGGACTTTGAGGAGTGGGCTAAGCTGGCTGATCAAGTCCTTGATGACCCGGTTTATCAGGACCGTATAGAGTGGGAGTTTGTGGAAAAGCTGCTCAAAGGCGATACTATAACCGTATAGAGTGGGAGTTTGTGGAAAAGCTGCTCGAAAAAAAAACCTGTATTCTTTGTAATTTCGATTTTTCCTATTCTTTTTTCAGGGTGTCTGATTAGGCTTTAGAGGTTCAAATTATGGGCATAGTGTTTAGTGTGTATACAAACTACAGAATGCATATAATTTATTCTCTGAAATAATTGTAAAATCATTCTTCCTCCCCTTCATATATGGCTATATCTGTAAAAGTCTTCAAGGTGTCTTTGGTTCATCGTATTTGTCTCATTGAACACATAAAGTTTAAGAATTTGCTTTCTTAATCTATCCATAAAGAGAAATAAAGAAAGGAAAAGCGATTTGCTTTGTTCATGATTTGTCCTCTTTATAAACTTTATACATTCTTGTCTTTGCTTCTTAAACATGAAATACTTGGACAAAAAAAAAATGCAAAAGATCTGCTTAAACTGCAGCCTAACGCAGTGTGCTTGAAGTTATCGATTCTTTTATTATCTTAAGTATCAACGTAGTATAATCTGAACTCGCTTAGCAAATTGGTTGAAATGCTGTTTGTGAACAAGTTCTTCTACTTCTCATCGGTAGAGGAAGTATATATGTTTGGCTAGTGTTCTCACACGAAACCAAACGATTCTAGGCACTACTTGGAAATACGATTTCAAGTAATTACACCTTAATGGATAAAATGACAACTTTTATTGTTATGATCTTTATTGAGCTATAAATGGTTGGTTAACATACTCTCTACATAACTGAGTTAAATTCTTATACTAGAAGAAAAGGAATATTGGAGTTAATACAAACCTAGAAAGTATAGTATAAGAAGACCCTTTTTCTAGGATTTGTGAGGGTCCATTGAAGTCTTAAAGGACTTGATTTTATTGCAGAAGGGATTGATAAGGTGGTCCAGAATTTCACTATGTTGTGCTGGTAAAGCAACCATCCCACTGCTAAACAGTTTATTTGTGCTTTATAAGTAGGGTTAGGTTGCTTTCTTTCTTTTTACTAACTTGTTAGCACATGCACCTGTTTCATTGTTTGATTACAATATCTCACAAGATATTCGTTCGACATATGATCAGTTACACTGTCTAAGTTCAGGGCGTGATGCGTTTAAATGGGGTTACTAACAATGTGTAGATTAAGTTATCGTTTAGCATAACTATGGCTCTGATAGGTTAACCATGCCTCGGAATTTGTCTGTCATTAAACGAGGTCATTTCGAGCGACAAAAACATTTTCTGCATAAAGGGGCAGGACTGGTGCAAAGTCAGTGTTATCTTAGATTTGAGTATCATTATCAGCACCTTTGCACAACAAAGCTTACAGACACTGGTAAGACACAGTCATGTCCAACTCTCAGTTAATTGATCTGTTACCCACCATCATTACTGCCACCATACTCACCTCTCAAATTCAATGCCATCAGCATTTGCTTTTAGTTAAATAACAGTTGTACTAGTTTGTATGTTGTAAGGAATTAGGTCCCCATCTTAAAACAATGATATGATATTAGGAAATTAATAACATCAAGAGTATAAAGCAATGGCAAGAGACAAGTGTTACATGAGAAAACGAACAAACATTAGGGATATTACAATTATTGACACACAAACGGAGATATTAACTTGACAATACTAAGGGCATGTTTACTTGAGCTTAAAATCAGTTCAGTTCAACTCAACTCAACTCAGCTTCATTCAGTTCAGCTCAACTCTTCTTTTATTTTGCTAACCATTAATCCATAATAAAAACTTTTAGTTCAGTTCAGCTCAGCTCAGCTCCAATCAATTCAGTTCAGTTCAACTGTTTTCAGCTGAAATAAACAGGCATAAACCCATCACAAGGTTGTCTTTTTCTTACAGTTTGTGACTTCAAAGACATAAACTACGCTTAGTTGATAAAAGTTTTTAAGAGGTGATATTCACGACCAAAGATTGAATTTTGACGACATCATTGTTAAAAGTTTCAACATTCTAAGGAAGTTCAAAAAAAACATTTTCGAACCGCCGTCTAAGCTTTTTGAGATTTTTTGTTTATTTCTTTATGTTTCATCTTTTCAGTCTAGTTGAAAGTAGATAAAAGCAGATCGAAAAAGTTAAATAATAGAAGTGTTCAGTGTAGGAAAAGTATATGGAGGAGCTGATGAGTCGGATTCAGGGATTCGGCACTGACTGTTGTTCTCCGTTCCAGAGTCGTCGTAGAGACCCCAGAGATGACTCGGGTAGTGGCGCAGGTGAAGGCACTCCAGTTTAGTTACCTAGGCCTCTTGTATTTCATGATATATAGTTTAGTTCGTCGCAATTACTATTATTGTTAAACTTGTTATGGTAGTATTTCATGGTAGCTGTAACACACAAATTAATTTATTTATGTTTTAAATAGTTTGCGATGGAATGTATCATCGCAACAGAATGGAAAAGGCTTTTGGTCTACATAAAGATTTGCAGGTATAAATTAGGGTTTGAAGTAGTCTTTGATTTTACAAAGAAATTGCAAAATTCCGACGGAAATATGCAAATTGTCATATAAGAATAGAGTAATGCAACTATTGCGACGGAAATTATCGTCGCAAAATAAATGGAAAATTAAATGGTTGCAAATTAAAAACTAGTTTGCGAGGGAATTTTCCGTCGGAAAGTAGGAATTTTCCGACGGAATTTGCATGATTTGCGACGGAAAATTCCGTCGCAAATTTCCGAGGGAATTTTCCATCGCAAATTTGCGACGGAAAATTCCGTCGCAAATTTGACTTTTTTGCGATGGAAAATTCCCTCGCAAATTAGCGACGGAAAATTCCGTCGCAAATTTGAGTTTTTGCGATGGAAAATTCCCTCGCAAATTTGCGACGGAAAATTCCGTCGCTAATTTTGTTCTGCGACGGAAAATTCCGTCGCAAACTTTTTACGACGGAAATTCCATCGGAAAGTCTAATATTTTGAGACGAAGGAATTAGCGACGACACGTTTCCGACGGAATTCCGTCGCAAAGAAGTTTTCCGACGGAATTTCAGGATTTTGGACGGAATTTTTCCGTCGCAAAAAAACCGTTTTGTTGTAGTGGTTGGACCTTCTAAGACGATGTTCAAGTTCCTCGAATCGGGTTTTTATTGGCCCACTATTCTACAAGATGCTAGAGCTTTCATTATGTCTTGTGATTCATGCCAGCGAACAGGTAATATCTCACAAAGGCACGAAATGCCTCGAACAGGTATATTGGAAGTTGAGATTTTTGATGTTTGGGGTATTGATTATATGGAACCTTTCCCATCTTCTAATGGAAACCGTTACATATTAGTTGCTGTGGATTATGTTTCTAAATGGGTAGAAGCTCTTGGTACCCCCCATTGCGATTCTAACACCGTGTTAAGTAGGTTATCTTTCCTAGGTTCGGATTCCCTAGAGCTGTCATCAGTGATGGGGGAAAGCATTTCCATGAGAAAAGGTTAGATAAGCTGCTAGAGAAGTATGGTGTCTACCACAGAACGGGATTGGCATATCACCCACAAACCAGTGGTCAAGTGGAGGTTTCAAATAGAGAGATCAAAGCTATCCTAGAGAAGACAGTTGCAAAATCAAGGAAGGATTGGACTAACAAGCTTTATGATGCTCTATGGGCTTTCAAAACTCCAATTGGCACTTCACCGTTCCAGTTGGTATATGGTAATTCATGTCATCTTCTGGTTGAGCTAGAGTACAAGGCGTATTAGGCAGTAAAAGAGTTGAACATGGATGCTAAGCTTGCGGGAGAAAAGCAACTTCTTCAATTGAATGAGCTCGATGAATTTTGTTTAGCGGCATATGATAGTGCCAAAAACTACAAAGAAAAGACCAAGAGGTGGCACGACAAGAGAATCAAGAGAAAAGATTTACAAGTTGGTGACAAAGTACTTCTATTCAACTCTCATCTCAGATTATTCCCTGGAAAGTTGAAATCCAGGTGGAGCGGTCCTTTTACGGTTACTATGGTGAGCAAATTCGGGTTCGCTGAGGTTCAAAATGATAAAGGTGAAAAGTTCAAGGACAACGGACAACGATTGAAGCTCTATTATGACAACGATGCGGTTGGATTAGTGGAAGAGGTGCAATTCCACAATCCCGACTCCCGTTGATAACTCCGGGACCACGGTCAAGCTAATGACCTCAAAGAAGCGCTTTGAGGGAGGCAAACCGTACGTAGGTGTTTTAGTTCTTTTTCTTTTGCTTTAGTAGTTTAGTTTAGCTTCACTAAGTCTTTTAGTGAGAGAGTGTGAGGGAATAATGGTTGTGTGGAGTTTTGGGTGTTTTGCAGGCTTAGGGGAGTAATTATGGAGTAAATAAGAAGAAGAAAAGGTCACGTTGCAATATGCCCGGTCAGGTCGGGCGGATTGAATGGTGCCCGGGCGCGATGTACTTTACCCAGGCGTGCATGACGTTTTCAGATACTTAGTTTTTGTTGGAAAAAATTAGACTTTGCAACATGCCCGGGCGCAGTGACGCCAGGCTGGGCGGAATGCATTCGACCCGGGCGCACTGGCACGAGCTCAAAAAACACAAAAATCATCCCAAATGCAACATGCCAGGGCAGCCCGGGCGGAGTGCCACTAGGCCGGGCGGATTGCTGGGAGACCGGGCGCGAATGACGTTTTTCAACACTTAGATTTTTTTTCACCCTTGCAACATGCCCAGTTAGCCCGGGCGGGATGCACTTAGCCCGGGCATATTCCATTTAGCCCGGGCGGGCTGCTCTTTCCCCCCACAAAAGCACGCGGCCCCCTTTCTCCCTCACTTCATTCACTTCTTCTTTTTCCTACCTCTATTCTACTTTCTCTAACTACAAAAAACCCCCCGAATTCCCCATTAACACTACTTCTTCCATACCTTTTACTCTCCATAACTCACTCATTACTCCACCAAATTCACTCAAATTTTCACTAATCTTTCTTATTTCTTCCCCTCTTTCCTTTCCTCGCCACAAATTCCATCAAAATCCCCAAATTCATCATCACCCAAAAAACCCTAACTTCACTAATACTTCAAACATGTCTCCAAAAGGTCTAGGGGTGAATCAAGTCGTGCTGCAAGGAGGAGGCAACCTCCAAACAACGAGATTGAGAGAGATCCGGACTACCCAATGGTAAGTTTCTCTTCTATGGAACAAAAGGATAAATTTGCAAAGCTTAAGCATAGGCCTATTGTTGCTACTAGATTTTTAGATCATGCTTTGGGTATTGTAGATGAGACTAGACTTTGCTTGAAAAATATGGGTCTAAAATTGTTTTTTTACCATGGATTTGCCTACATATGCCGATATAACATATGAATTGATGTCTAGTTTTCGCATCGATAAGCCGAATGCTCATAGACCTGTCCAAGGTGTCTCTTTTCGATTGTTTGGTCATGATCATTATGAAACTCTACATGATTTTGCTTAATTTTTAGCATGAATAGTATGGGTACTAAAAACCCACCTCAGGAATTCAGTGATGTTGCTATTTGAAATGCGTTAACTGGCTTAGAAACTAATACTTGGCAACACAGCTACTCTAATCTGATTCACCAACCCTCGGCTAGAATAGTTCATAAGTTTATGGGATGGATGATTTTTGGTCGTCATGAGTGTAATTCAGTTTCTACTAGGGAAATTTTCTTTTTGGGGCAACACTTAGTTAAGGGTACTTGTCCATATCGTCTTCTTGTAGCTCACCACTTTGCTATATACTTACAAACACAATGTCGAACTTTTGCGGGTAGAGATGCACATGGTAACCCCACAGTGAATAATATTGTTTTTAGAGGTCTGATTACTTTGATTGCTAGGCGATATTGGGTGGATTTTGAGCAGCACCGTACACCCGTTGTTGGCTCTAGGCGATTAGATTTAGTCAATTTTTCAAACTGTGATTGGATGACAATGTTAAAAGGGCGGCGATTTAGATGGTACATTGGTAGGGGAAGAAGGGCTTCTGTTATTCTTCCAAACCCTGCCATTACAGGTTTGACTCCCGACCAGGGGTCATGGACCATGCCCCTTAATGGGCACCAGACTGCTACTACCGCTAGCCAGCGAACTTACATGAGGAGGGGGCCTTCTCAGCCTTCTACCTCTCAGCCTTCTACCTCTCAGCCCCCTACCTCTCAGCCTGCGGAGCCCGATACAGGAGGTGATGGGTCATGGCGTTATGCCATGGGCTAGCTGCAGAGTCTGTTCGACAATTTCCAGATCCAGCAGCAACAACTTATCTAGTGGTTTGACACTTTTCAGTAGGATCATACTCGAGCTATGTATCCGATCTATGATTATTTTGTTTGTTCTGGAGTTGTACCTTCTACTAGGCCTCACCCTTCTTGGTATAACTTTAAACTGGGAGAGGGGTCCAGTAGAGGAGTTGCAGGAGCTACTGTCGGTGCTGATGCCGCTGATGATGGTGATGATGATGATGATGAGGATGATGATGGTCCTGACGCAGATGAGTTCATGGAGGGCTCTGATTGAAGAGCAGTTAGCTCCTTTTTACTTCCTTCAGCATGAGGACATTGCTGAGTCTGGCTTGGGGGAGGTACTTTTATTGCTTTCTTAGTATAGATTTTATTGCTTTCTAGTGTAGTTTTTATTGCTTTCTTAGGTTAGTCATATGGTTTGTACTATTTGTTAGAAGTAGGAGTTTACATATGACAAAAAAAAATGTACTGCTTTCATAGTTTAGATTTTTTCTTTGGTTTTAGTAGTTAGTAGTTGAATTGTATGGATTAATTGAAATTGTTGGTTAATGAGCATTGATGAAAACTTTATGAATGGTGACTTCCCCGTGCCCCGCATTTAATCTGAAAAACTGTTTTTGATTGATTTGGGCATGTGATGAGTTATGCTTCGGGAATTTTCAACTCGGACTTGAACTTGACTTAGCTTGAAACAGTTTCTTATCATGCCATTATAGCCATGTGTAGAGTAGAGGCTTGAAATATGTTAGCGGGAGGATTTGAGCAGCATACACTATTATATGCTTATTCCTTTTCATGTGTGCTTAGTTCCTGGTGCTTGTATGATCTGTGTTATGGCTTTTGACTCTAGTAGTTTGGCTTTGGTGTGTTACATGTCACGAATAATAAAAGGCATTCATTTCTTTTAGGAGCTTTCAGATTTTAGGCATTCCTTCACAAATTTTCCCTTGGTCCTTATTTTGAACTTTTTATTCCTTCATTTGCATTGTAGCCACATTACAACCCTTTTGGCCTTGTTTTATTGATATATGCCCAAGCTTGTCTTGGGGGAGTTAAGGAGTTGTATTGTTGTTGTTTTTCATTTGTTGGAGGTTTTGGAGGATTGGAAAATTGTGAAATGGTTGATGTTAAAGTTTAATAATAGGTCTCACATTAAGGCCCTGCATACTAATGTCTAGACTAGTTTTTTATGAAGAATTGAAATGTTATCTATCTTATTTGGCCTAGTTATGTATGTGTGATGATTTTGTCTTTGACATGTCATTAAGTGTCGTAAGCCTAAGTTTGAAAAAAATTTGAAAGTTGAAAGAAAAAATGAAAAAGAAAATGAAGAAAAAATGAAAAAATGTTGAAAAAGAAGGAGCTTATGATTTTTGGAGTTGTTGAAGTGTAAAGTTGTATGGTGTGATGTGATTCCATAAGAAATTGGTTTGATGTTGGAGTTAAGCATTGAGATGTTTATTATGTTCTTTGATTGCTATATGCGTATGACCCGCATTTACCACCACATTATCCCAAATTTTATCTTGCCCATCACCCTAGCCACGTTAAAAGCTTATAAAGACCTTTTTGATCGGCATGTGCATGTTTTTAGTTCTTGTGAAGTGAGTCAATTGCCAAAGCTAGTGAGTATTACTTGCATTCCGGGTCGACCTTCGCATTAGGATTGAGTGATTACTCTTAAACACGTGCATGAGGTGTGAGATGTGGGTTTGGGTTCTCAAAAATTGCATTTATACACTTAATGCATTTGCATTCTTATTTGGGATTAAGGGTGAGCTTTATCGTTTTATGCTCAATTTTATGTGTGGAGTGACACCGAGTGAGATACTCTAGTCATCGACTTCTATTTCTTACATGGTTGGCTTATTGTTCTTGATTTAAGTGGATGGTGGTCAAGGAATTTTGATGGGTTGGTTGAGGAACTTACATGCTCGGAATTGCTTGAGTTGATTTGTTTTTCAAAGTTTAAGGGGTGAAATCATTGTTTGTTTAGTTGTTTGCTTGAGGACAAGCAAAGGCTTGGCTTAGGGGAGTTTGATAAGTTCATTTTATATTCATTATTTGCCCCCATTTTATACTGGTTTTTGGCTCTAACCAGGCTCTTTTGAGCCCGTTCTACTAACTTCGGTTACTTTTAGTGCTGATTGTTTTGCTTTAACATTTACTGCAGGAGTTAATGCTTTTGTGTCGGTTTTCGCTTCATCCCGAGCACTTGGCAAGTTAGTAAGATTCTTGAACACTTTGGGAATCTAAGAGGAAGCTAGGACGTGATTTAGAAGCCTTTGGGAAGCATAGAAGTCGACTTACGAACTAAACGAGCGAAGTCAAAAGATCCGGGGGCCATTTAGCAGTGTGCCCGAGCAAAGTGCATTATGCCCTGGTCGAGTGCATTGTGCCTGGGCTGCCCGGGAAAGCTGCTCAGTCCATGTTGTGTCGATTTTTCCCCCTTTGTTTCGACTTAGTACTTAATGTAATTCTTCCCTAGGTTTTCATTATGCATTCTATTATTCTAAAAACCCTAGTCTAGTTTAGTTTTCTCTCTCAAGAGGTGATTCTTGTGGAATTCTTTCAATCATTTAATTCAATAAAAGTTCAGGTTTTATTCAATATTTAATTCTAGTTTCTTTAATTCATGTATAGTTTAAATTATGTTTTTAGTTTTAGTTTTCTTAATCTTTTATGTTCTAGTTTATTGTTCTAGATCTAGTTTTATAATTATTGTTAATTAATTAGTTATAATCATGTTTATAGTTTTGTTTTCTATAGTTGCTTTAGTTTTTATGATCATGAGTGATTAGTTAGTTTTCTAGGGTTAGGGAAGCCTTAAATAATTAATGGACTAATTAATTTAGATTTCTTTGGTTTTGCAATTAGTAGTCAAATTCCTACTATTGGCTTGTTTGTTTACAATTGAATTGTGCGCAGATTTAGTTGTAATTTTGGTAATTGTCGAATTGCCGAGAGGTAAAAATACCACAATAAGACCACTGAATAATAGGCGGAATTAGTCTAGGCATGAGCGAGAGCCGCTAGATGAGTTTTGAGGGAGTCTAAGTTCGACAGAATTAGTGAGCCCTAATTGGATGATAATTGTGAGATTGAACGATCTTTGTTAGTGAATCCATTGTTGTTCTTGGTAACCCGAATAACCCTAGACCTGAAATATTAGTTTTAATCACCATTATTTCTAGTAGTTAATTAGTAGTCAATTAGTTAACCGATAATTCTCAACCAAGGCCCTTTTCACAGTTTAAGCTTTTTAGAACTAATAGAGTTCAATTGCTTCCCTAAGGATTCGATCCTTACTTCCCTAGCTACATTAGTTAGAGTTGTTTGGTTTACTTTTGATAGGTGTGCGATAGCCTCATCAAAATTTGGCGCCGTTGCCGGGGAGGCAATTTTTAATTCTGTTAGTCGGGTTTATACTATTTTCTTTTTTTATTTTCCTTAGTCTCAAAGAACTTTTTGGTTCTTTAACACAGTTACTCATATTTGCTCGGAGTTGCATATTGTGCAGGTTTATAGGTTTATGCAAATCGACTACGAGCCTGATATTTTTACTTTCCTTGAGCCCGAGCAAGTGTTTCTGAAGCGGTTGAGACGTAGTAGACGCCGAATATTTCTTCCTCGATCCGTGGAGGAAATTGTTTCTGATTTGTCTCAGTTTTTCGAGTTTACCTTCAACCCGTTGTTTGAAGGGTATTTAGAGGTCGAAATGGCTGCCGAAGGAGAAGGACAAGGTAGAGGACCACCACCTCCACCACCGCCACCTGCGGCCCGTTCATTGAGAGACTATTCCTTGCCTAGTACGGAGTCTATGGCTGGAGGTTATTCAGTGCCTCATACCGATGCTGCTAATTTTGAACTGAAACCGACTCTTGTGAATATGGTTGAACAAAATCAGTTTTATAGGGTTAGNTTTTTATAGGGTTAGCGAAACCTTGAATAATTAATGGATTAATTAATTTAGATTGTTTTGGTTTTGCAATTAGTAGTCAAATTCCTATTATTAGCTTATTTGTTTACAATTGAATTGTGCGCAGATTCGGTTGTAATTTTGGTAATTGCCGAATTTCATGCCGAGAGTTAAAATTACCACAATAAGACCACTGAATAATAGGCGCTAATTTGATAAGCGAGAGTTAAAAATACCACAATAAGACCACTGAATAATAGGCGGAATTAGTCTAGGCATGAGCGAGAGCCGCTAGATGAGTTTTGAGGGAGTCTAAGTTCGAGAGAATTAGTGAGCCCTAATTTGATGATAATTGTGAGATTGGACGATTTTTGTTAGTGAATCCATTGGTTGTTCTTGGTAACCCGAATAACCCTAGACCTTAAATATTAGTTTTAATCACCATTATTTCTAGTAGTTAATTAGTAGTCAATTAGTTAATCGATAATTCTCAACCAAGGCCCTTTTCACAGTTTAAGCGTTTTAGAACTAATAGAGTTCAATTGCTTCCCTTAAGATTCGATCCCTACTTCGCTAGCTACATTAGTTAGAGTTGTCCGGGTATTTTTGATAGGTGTGCGATAGCCTCATCAAAATTTGGCGCCGTTGCCGGGGAGGCAATTTTTAATTCTGTTAGTCGGGTTTATATTGTTTTCTTTTTTTATTTTCCTTAGTCTCAAAGAACTTTTTGGTTCTTTAACGCAGTTACTCATATTTGCTCAGAGTTGCATATTGTGCAGGTTTATAAGTTTATGCAAATCGACCACGAGCCTGATATTTTTACTTTCCCTGAGCCCGAGCAAGTGTTTCTGAAGCGGTTGAGACGTAGTAGACGCCGAATATTTCTTCCTCGATCCGTGGAGGAAATTGTTTCTGATTTGTCTCAGTTTTTCGAGTTTACCTTCAACCCGTTGTTTGAAGGGTATTTAGAGGTCGAAATGGCTGCCGAAGGAGAAGGACAAGGTAGAGGACCACCACCTCCACCACCGCCACCTGCAGCCCGTTCATTGAGAGACTATTCCTTGCCTAGTACGGAGTCTATGGCTGGAGGTTATTCAGTGCCTCATACCGATGCTGCTAATTTTGAACTGAAACCGACTCTTGTGAATATGGTTGAACAAAATCAGTTTTATAGGGTTAGGGAAACCTTGAATAATTAATGGATTAATTAACTTAGATTGTTTTGGTTTTGCAATTAGTAGTCAAATTCCTATTATTAGCTTATTTGTTTACAATTGAATTGTGCGCAGATTCGGTTGTAATTTTGGTAATTGCCGAATTTGATGCCGAGAGTTAAAAATACCACAATAAGACCACTGAATAATAGGCGCTAATTTGATGAGCGAGAGTTAAAAATACCACAATAAGACCACTGAATAATAGGCGGAATTAGTCTAGGCATGAGCGAGAGCCGCTAGATGAGTTTTGAGGGAGTCTAAGTTCGAGAGAATTAGTGAGCCCTAATTTGATGATAATTGTGAGATTGGACGATTTTTGTTAGTGAATCCATTGGTTGTTCTTGGTAACCCGAATAACCCTAGACCTTAAATATTAGTTTTAATCACCATTATTTCTAGTAGTTAATTAGTAGTCAATTAGTTAATCGATAATTCTCAACCAAGGCCCTTTTCACAGTTTAAGCGTTTTAGAACTAATAGAGTTCAATTGCTTCCCTTAAGATTCGATCCCTACTTCGCTAGCTACATTAGTTAGAGTTGTCCGGGTATTTTTGATAGGTGTGCGATAGCCTCATCAAAATTTGGCGCCGTTGCCGAGGAGGCAATTTTTAATTCTGTTAGTCGGGTTTATATTGTTTTCTTTTTTTATTTTCCTTAGTCTCAAAGAACTTTTTGGTTCTTTAACGCAGTTACTCATATTTGCTCAGAGTTGCATATTGTGCAGGTTTATAGGTTTATGCAAATCGACCACGAGCCTGATATTTTTACTTTCCCTGAGCCCGAGCAAGTGTTTCTGAAGCAGTTGAGACGTAGTAGACGCCGAATATTTCTTCGTCAATCCGTGGAGGAAATTGTTTCTGATTTGTCTCAGTTTTTCGAGTTTACCTTCAACCCGTTGTTTGAAGGGTATTTAGAGGTCGAAATGGCTGCCGAAGGAGAAGGACAAGGTAGAGGACCACCACCTCCACCACCGCCACCTGCAGCCCGTTCATTGAGAGACTATTCCTTGCCTAGTACGGAGTCTATGGCTGGAGGTTATTCAGTGCCTCATACCGATGCTGCTAATTTTGAACAGAAACCGACTCTTGTGAATATGGTTGAACATAATAAGTTTTATAGGGTTAGGGAAACCTTGAATAATTAATGGATTAATTAACTTAGATTGTTTTGGTTTTGCAATTAGTAGTCAAATTCCTATTATTAGCTTATTTGTTTACAATTGAATTGTGCGCAGATTCGGTTGTAATTTTGGTAATTGCCGAATTTGATGCCGAGAGTTAAAAATACCACAATAAGACCACTGAATAATAGGCGCTAATTTGATGAGCGAGAGTTAAAAATACCACAATAAGACCACTGAATAATAGGCGGAATTAGTCTAGGCATGAGCGAGAGCCGCTAGATGAGTTTTGAGGGAGTCTAAGTTCGAGAGAATTAGTGAGCCCTAATTTGATGATAATTGTGAGATTGGACGATTTTTGTTAGTGAATCCATTGGTTGTTCTTGGTAACCCGAATAACCCTAGACCTTAAATATTAGTTTTAATCACCATTATTTCTAGTAGTTAATTAGTAGTCAATTAGTTAATCGATAATTCTCAACCAAGGCCCTTTTCACAGTTTAAGCGTTTTAGAACTAATAGAGTTCAATTGCTTCCCTTAAGATTCGATCCCTACTTCGCTAGCTACATTAGTTAGAGTTGTCCGGGTATTTTTGATAGGTGTGCGATAGCCTCATCAAAATTTGGCGCCGTTGCCGGGGAGGCAATTTTTAATTCTGTTAGTCGGGTTTATATTGTTTTCTTTTTTTATTTCCTTAGTCTCAAAGAACTTTTTGGTTCTTTAATGCAGTTACTCATATTTTCTCAGAGTTGCATATTGTGCAGGTTTATAAGTTTATGCAAATCGACCACGAGCCTGATATTTTTACTTTCCCTGAGCCCGAGCAAGTGTTTCTGAAGCAGTTGAGACGTAGTAGACGCCGAATATTTCTTCGTCAATCCGTGGAGGAAATTGTTTCTGATTTGTCTCAGTTTTTCGAGTTTACCTTCAACCCGTTGTTTGAAGGGTATTTAGAGGTCGAAATGGCTGCCGAAGGAGAAGGACAAGGTAGAGGACCACCACCTCCACCACCGCCACCTGCAGCCCGTTCATTGAGAGACTATTCCTTGCCTAGTACGGAGTCTATGGCTGGAGGTTATTCAGTGCCTCATACCGATGCTGCTAATTTTGAACAGAAACCGACTCTTGTGAATATGGTTGAACAAAATCAGTTTTATAGGGTTAGGGAAACCTTGAATAATTAATGGATTAATTAACTTAGATTGTTTTGGTTTTGCAATTAGTAGTCAAATTCCTATTATTAGCTTATTTGTTTACAATTGAATTGTGCGCAGATTCGGTTGTAATTTTGGTAATTGCCGAATTTGATGCCGAGAGTTAAAAATACCACAATAAGACCACTGAATAATAGGCGCTAATTTGATGAGCGAGAGTTAAAAATACCACAATAAGACCACTGAATAATAGGCGGAATTAGTCTAGGCATGAGCGAGAGCCGCTAGATGAGTTTTGAGGGAGTCTAAGTTCGAGAGAATTAGTGAGCCCTAATTTGATGATAATTGTGAGATTGGACGATTTTTGTTAGTGAATCCATTGGTTGTTCTTGGTAACCCGAATAACCCTAGACCTTAAATATTAGTTTTAATCACCATTATTTCTAGTAGTTAATTAGTAGTCAATTAGTTAATCGATAATTCTCAACCAAGGCCCTTTTCACAGTTTAAGCGTTTTAGAACTAATAGAGTTCAATTGCTTCCCTTAAGATTCGATCCCTACTTCGCTAGCTACATTAGTTAGAGTTGTCCGGGTATTTTTGATAGGTGTGCGATAGCCTCATCAAAATTTGGCGCCGTTGCCGGGGAGGCAATTTTTAATTCTGTTAGTCGGGTTTATATTGTTTTCTTTTTTTATTTTCCTTAGTCTCAAAGAACTTTTTGGTTCTTTAACGCAGTTACTCATATTTGCTCAGAGTTGCATATTGTGCAGGTTTATAGGTTTATGCAAATCGACCACGAGCCTGATATTTTTACTTTCCCTGAGCCCGAGCAAGTGTTTCTGAAGCAGTTGAGACGTAGTAGACGCCGAATATTTCTTCGTCAATCCGTGGAGGAAATTGTTTCTGATTTGTCTCAGTTTTTCGAGTTTACCTTCAACCCGTTGTTTGAAGGGTATTTAGAGGTCGAAATGGCTGCCGAAGGAGAAGGACAAGGTAGAGGACCACCACCTCCACCACCGCCACCTGCAGCCCGTTCATTGAGAGACTATTCCTTGCCTAGTACGGAGTCTATGGCTGGAGGTTATTCAGTGCCTCATACCGATGCTGCTAATTTTGAACAGAAACCGACTCTTGTGAATATGGTTGAACAAAATAAGTTTTATAGGGTTAGGGAAACCTTGAATAATTAATGGATTAATTAACTTAGATTGTTTTGGTTTTGCAATTAGTAGTCAAATTCCTATTATTAGCTTATTTGTTTACAATTGAATTGTGCGCAGATTCGGTTGTAATTTTGGTAATTGCCGAATTTGATGCCGAGAGTTAAAAATACCACAATAAGACCACTGAATAATAGGCGCTAATTTGATGAGCGAGAGTTAAAAATACCACAATAAGACCACTGAATAATAGGCGGAATTAGTCTAGGCATGAGCGAGAGCCGCTAGATGAGTTTTGAGGGAGTCTAAGTTCGAGAGAATTAGTGAGCCCTAATTTGATGATAATTGTGAGATTGGACGATTTTTGTTAGTGAATCCATTGGTTGTTCTTGGTAACCCGAATAACCCTAGACCTTAAATATTAGTTTTAATCACCATTATTTCTAGTAGTTAATTAGTAGTCAATTAGTTAATCGATAATTCTCAACCAAGGCCCTTTTCACAGTTTAAGCGTTTTAGAACTAATAGAGTTCAATTGCTTCCCTTAAGATTCGATCCCTACTTCGCTAGCTACATTAGTTAGAGTTGTCCGGGTATTTTTGATAGGTGTGCGATAGCCTCATCAAAATTTGGCGCCGTTGCCGGGGAGGCAATTTTTAATTCTGTTAGTCGGGTTTATATTGTTTTCTTTTTTTATTTTCCTTAGTCTCAAAGAACTTTTTGGTTCTTTAACGCAGTTACTCATATTTGCTCAGAGTTGCATATTGTGCAGGTTTATAGGTTTATGCAAATCGACCACGAGCCTGATATTTTTACTTTCCCTGAGCCCGAGCAAGTGTTTCTGAAGCAGTTGAGACGTAGTAGACGCCGAATATTTCTTCGTCAATCCGTGGAGGAAATTGTTTCTGATTTGTCTCAGTTTTTCGAGTTTACCTTCAACCCGTTGTTTGAAGGGTATTTAGAGGTCGAAATGGCTGCCGAAGGAGAAGGACAAGGTAGAGGACCACCACCTCCACCACCGCCACCTGCAGCCCGTTCATTGAGAGACTATTCCTTGCCTAGTACGGAGTCTATGGCTGGAGGTTATTCAGTGCCTCATACCGATGCTGCTAATTTTGAACAGAAACCGACTCTTGTGAATATGGTTGAACAAAATCAGTTTTATAGGGTTAGGGAAACCTTGAATAATTAATGGACTAATTAACTTAGATTGTTTTGGTTTTGCAATTAGTAGTCAAATTCCTATTATTAGCTTATTTGTTTACAATTGAATTGTGCGCAGATTCGGTTGTAATTTTGGTAATTGCCGAATTTGATGCCGAGAGTTAAAAATACCACAATAAGACCACTGAATAATAGGCGCTAATTTGATGAGCGAGAGTTAAAAATACCACAATAAGACCACTGAATAATAGGCGGAATTAGTCTAGGCATGAGCGAGAGCCGCTAGATGAGTTTTGAGGGAGTCTAAGTTCGAGAGAATTAGTGAGCCCTAATTTGATGATAATTGTGAGATTGGANATGATAATTGTGAAGTTGGACGATTTTTGTTAGTGAATCCATTGGTTGTTCTTGGTAACCCGAATAACCCTAGACCTTAAATATTAGTTTTAATCACCATTATTTCTAGTAGTTAATTAGTAGTCAATTAGTTAATCGATAATTCTCAACCAAGGCCCTTTTCACAGTTTAAGCGTTTTAGAACTAATAGAGTTCAATTGCTTCCCTTAAGATTCGATCCCTACTTCCCTAGCTACATTAGTTAGAGTTGTCCGGGTATTTTTGATAGGTGTGCGATAGCCTCATCAAAATTTGGCGCCGTTNCGCTTAAAGGAGATATATTCAACAAACTATTTGCCTCTTGTGAAGAACAATCAATGAAAACCATCTCTTCTCTAAGTTATGATTTACATCAAACATGTGTTTACACATTCATCATAAATTGTTCTCTTTTAGAGATTAATAGTAATGGGGAGACAGTTAATGTGCAGTTTTCAGTTTATTCTTGTGTGCTAACATTCAATTACCGCAATAAAAAATGATTGTTATATAAACATAATCATGACTTATCTTAGCTTATACGCATGTAACTCTACTCAATGGTGATCTTTTGGATTGCCAATGACTTTGATAATGAGTTTTAACTTACTCAAAGTGTTAACATACAAGGTGATTTGGTAAGCCTTTAGTCACATAATATAGAACAACATATAAGTTATTTTAGTGAACTTCTGGTCACTCGTTACATATCTATATCCAAAGTTGTTCAAAAAATTACTTTTTTTTTTATTGTTCTTGAAATTTTCTTAAAATCACACTCCAAATATAGCTCAATATCAATGTTCGTCAATTATGTCTTGCCATTTAAAACATTTCACATATCTAACATGAGAGAGCGTCAGCACATTATCTCATATCAAATTGATACTTCAAGTTTCCATTACAGGTCATTATACATTAAACCCAGATGGCCTAATTTAATTATCACATCTAAATATTTTTCTAAATTCTGGTCAGTTTTTAAAAATTAGTGATCACTTTTATTATACATACTTCATGCATAGCCATGAACATTTATATGATGTGATATAAAAACACTACCATGTGTTTCTTTCGATACTTGGCAAGACTAATACTTTATTCAATAATCACTCATATTCTGTTAGAGCATTGATTATTATCATGATACATGCTATTTGTGTTGTATATTTTATACTCTTCTAGAGTATTCTTATAATCTTGGTACATATCAATTTTACCACGCTTATCTTTATAACTCAATTGTCTACCACGCTTCAGGTGTGCTCTATATTCATTAACAACTCACATTGTCCTTCTAGGACATATAATTTAATTATAACACATATGAGTGGTATATAATCAATGACATTCATTCCTATTCATCTTCAGGATGATATCATTTAGTATATTTAATTATCATGTGGCCACCTCTATTAAATAAATCATTATATGTACCAAACTGACCATCAATGTATTTTATAATTCATGGAATAAAAATACTATATCTCCCTCTAACCCTTGCATATCGAGCATGAAATTAGTCCAAGAACCTTTAATCTCATATACCTCTTAGACCATTAATTCTTTTGGTAATCTAATGTATCATGTAAAGTAATCATTCTTACAAAACTCTCATATTTTTTTCTATATAAATCTTTATGTTAAGGATCCTCAAAGATATGGGCATAATGGATCCTCAAATATATAAATTTAGTTTTTCACAATGTCATGCTCAATTTCTTATTTTATAACGTTATGTCTTGGTAACAAAATATTATATATTTACATCCCTTATGAACATTTATATGAATTATATAACCCACGAAACATCATGCAAATATGCTTATCATTTTTTCGATCATACAATCTCTCATTCACTTTGGGAATGAGTGCTCTAATTAGTTTTGAATTACAAATTCTGATCAAGGGTTGATATCTACAATATCCACCCAAAGAGAGTATCTCGATCGACTATTCCAAAAAAAAAAATGAAAATAAAAAACCTTTACATGTTATTTTATGTAACATTATGTATAAGATACTAAGATCACATATATATGGTGGATCGGAGTCAGACTTCATACGTTGATTTCAAAAGTATTAGACATCTCTTCCTCATATACAAGTATTATTCTTAAGGGCTTTTGACCTTTCAAATTTTAAGGAATTTTAGGTCTACATGTCCGAGCACTTCATATTCAATTTAACAAATGTGGGAACATAATACTATATATAATTAAATCCAGTTAGACTTCGAATGAACAATATATCCGTACTAAAATCATATTATAGCAATAATATCAATTTATAAAAGTTAGTCCACAAACTTTAACACTTTAAAAACGCATAGTAATTATCCAATGATTCCAATCAACACTAAAACTACTTATATCAACCAAACAATCAAATACACAAAATATATGGAATTTATAACAAATTAACGCCTACTCAAACACTATACTTTATAGAGAAATGATATTGAGACCCAATACACTAATTAAGTTGCAATACATTATCAAGGTAAGCAATATATAAACTTCAAATAAATGGAGATAAAGATGCATATACTACTTAACTAAACTTATATATAGTCATACAACAAGTCAACTACATATGAAAGATTATATCCGATCCATAAAACTATATTGCAATCCCAAGGTACTCCGCATTAAAATCTAATTATCATGTTCCAATAGAGTAAGATGGCAGATTATATGAATACTCCGTAAAATACAGCACATCCAGGACCCGAGAAATTAAACATCACGAATGAGATTGATAAGTCAGCAAGATTACAAAAACCACCATGAATAATCTTGTTAGCATCACTCAAATTACTGATTACTGATCATAAAATACTATTGCTACACATAGTGCCATTCAAAATCTAAAGGAAGAAGGAGCCTTTCAACTGCTTACTAATTAGATAATATTGACATCATAGAAGGGCAACAAGCAGAGTGTTGAGCTTAGCTACACAACAATTTAGGAGGTTAACAAAGCTTGGTGAAAGGGAACAAATCAGTATACTATATAGTATATACTTTGTAAATTAATAGCAGACTTATATACAAAGTATTGCAAGCAAATATTCTTAAGAGTGCAGCATATTATAATAAACAAGAGAATGCATATAAAACTAATCATGACTATGAAAAACCATGATATAAAATCAAACTATACAACATGATTAACATAAAATCAAACTTGTTAGTATCAACGTCATGATACTATATGTGCCAAAATATTAATCGTTCATTTCGAAGAAATATATAATGTGGAGAAATCATAGAACTACTTTGAACTGTTGAAGAAAGTACCATAGTGATATATCTTAATTTTAGCAAACCAAAATTATCTATTCGTTATTCGCCATTATATGATCGAAGCATATGTCTCACATGGTTATAAACTTATTAGGCTAAGTTTGACAAATCATGTGGTTATTGATCGTTTTATCATAGTATCAATTAATATGACAAACGTAAGCAAATAATCATGGAATCTAACAATATACACATGAATCGTGCATGAATCATCAAACTTGGATATATGAGTGTATGACACATAAAAATAACATAAAGTGAAAAAACGAAGTAATTAATAAACACGAACCAAACTGGCTAAAGCCCAACATTCATAACATAATTATGTGATGATGGCGAAAATCAACTAGGATATATAGAGAGCAATCGACAACAATAAGACAATAATACAGTTTTAGGAAAGATTAGAGGGTCTAAGAGATTATACCATACCGCCAAAATTGAATCGAAAACCGTTAAAGGCCTTAGATTTTTTTTTTTTTTGGGACTACATCGTTGCTGCTGCAGTTTTCCCTATATTGCTGTTGTATCTATTGCCTTATGGTTGTTGTACTCAAGGAAGATTAGAGGGGTATAGTGGGTTTCAAATCTGTTTACTAGAGAAATAAAAACAGCGTTTAGGATTTCGTGTTGATAACGTGTTATAGAAAGAGAGTTTTAGAGGAGAGTATTAGGATTTAATAATTTGTATTCATCTTATTAAACGATAAAAGAGTACATATATATGTGCAGACATAGGAAACAATTAGAGTTTCCTTAGAGAATAATAAACCTAATATCTAGAATATTCTAGAATAATCATAGGGGTATAATGGGCAATCAACTAAATACATATATTATATAACATCTTTAGTTTTATTAGCCTATAAGTTATTTTGCTTACTTTAAGTTATCTTTTGTTCTTCTAATCCTATCTCAACTGGGATACATTATAATTTATAAGAGTACAGCTTGACTTCTTACCTTCACACATTACATAAATACATACACAGATCAATGACATATCAACTTATTAAGGATTGTTGACAAGAAAAGAATTAGATCAGAAAATAGAGGAAGGGCAATCGTGTATACCATCACTATCATGGAGAAGCAAAGTATTCAAATTCCCACCTTTTTACCCTGTAATTTCAATAATTTTTTGGCTACACCCATAAAGTTGGTGTCATCCTACATTGCTCTCATTCGTCTCACCTCAATCCCCGCCTTGGATGGTTCTTTCTACGGAACTATCAAATGGCTTCACTCAATTATTTAACCCTTTTACCTGAACTCCTGTTCAAAATCTCGACTTAAACCAAATTTCACACCACCATACTAGCCACGGAAAGCCATATTGTTGCCAATGAAAACGGTTTTGGCCTATTCTATTCTAGTAACTCCTTTTACATCAAAACCTTGATGTTATCATCATCCATTGAAAACTGCCATCTCTTTGCTACCTTCGTTGATAGTGGAGTTTGCGAATCGCACCCTTTTGATGCTCGGCATAGCGGCACTCATACTTTCAAAACGTTTTCAGCCAAAGCTCTTACCATTTCAATGATATAATAAAGGGAAATTCCTAGTTTCTCACGAGAGAAACCAAGATAAATACCTCATAAGGTTATTTTTGTCAATTTACAATGTATTAAATTGGAAATCTGTATTTTACCCTTTACACAATACAAACCTTAACACCGCTTTAACTAATCGTCACCACCATCGCCACCATCAGCCCACCCCCATTCGCACAAACCACCACCATCATATCACGCGCACCCTCTTCGTGCATCACCATATCCAATAGGTTTCGTTTTGGGCTCGTGCGTCACTTTGGATTTCAATTGGTTCATTTAGCATTTCGATATGGGTTCGGATTAGTTTGTTTTGGGTTCGTTGGGTGGCAGTCGTGGTTGTAGGTTCGATTTTTTGGGGTGTGGCAGTGGATTTGGTGGTCGTAGTTGTAGGTTCGAGTTTTGGGGGGTGTGACAATGGCTTTGGTGGTCGAAGTGGTGGATTTGGGTTTACAGGTTCAAGTTCGTGGGTGGGTAGTGGTGGTGATTCATGGGGTGTGGTCGTGGTCGTGGGTCGTGGTGGTAGGGGTGCAGGTGGTCTAGCCAAGTGTGGTTATGCGCGAAGGTGGGTGGCGGTGGAAGTGAAGTGGTGATATTTGGTAAGAAACAATGGTAGTATTTGTATTTTTATACATATATTTATTGTATCTGTATACGTATAAAACCCTCAAAGTTCCTTGCGTTACACTTAAAACCTTAAAATCATAAAACCTAATCATTCCATGAACTTTATCAAACTCTAATTTATAATTTCATAAATAACTTTATAACCATGATTATAAAAACAAAAACATGATCATAACTAGAAAAAAATTATGCATAAACATAATTATAAAACATGGTTTTATTTAGGGATTGAAATTAAAATAGAAAGTAGTTTTTTTTTATAAACTAACTCAAAAACCGAAGGAGGAAGAGGGAGAGGGGTCGCTGGTGGCTGGCCGACGCCGGTGGCTGCCGCTGCTGGCTGCTGCCGCCTGCAGGTGGTGGTTGCACGGAAAAGGGGTCCAGCAAGGGGAGTGACCGACTAGGGTTTTTAGGTTTAGATGGTCAACCTGATTCAGTAGGCAGGTGTAATACCCCGTAATTTTATACACGTTATAAAATTAAAATAGTATTTATACGTACATTTTACGTATTTTAAAGGAATAAAAGTATTTGAAAATAATTAATTAAAGGAATTTAATTAATTACGGAGTTTTATTTACTTTATTTTAAAGAAATAAATTTTTATAAGGTCATAAAATAATTTTTATGAAGGTCTTAAAATGTGTGAAAATATTTTGTAAGGCTTTTAAAAGTGTTTTTAATGGGTTGCCATGATTAGTTTAATTATGGGCCCAAAACTAATCCCACTTCAATTAGACCTTTTGGGCTTTTCCTAAACCAACTCTAAATCCTTTGTGGCTTTAAATACCCCCTTTTAAACAAAAATTCAGAATTTCCCAAGCATTCAAGTTAGGATTTCCAAAAGCAAAAAAGAGAGAAGGAAGAGAGAGAAAAAAAAAAAAAAAAAAAAAAAAAACGAAGGGAGAAGCGAGAAGAGGACGAGGTCGCCGGCACCTCTCCGCCGCTGCTGCCCTCGCCGGCCGGCCGTCGCCGCCACCTCCTCCCCCTTTGCCTTCTCGATTTTCGTAGGTACAAAAAAAAAAAAAAAAAAAAAAAAAAAAAAAAAAACTTTTCTTCTAATTTAATTAATTCTAAGCATGTTTTATAATTATGTTTATGATCATGTTTAGTAAGGTTTTATGATTTAATCATGTTTTTATGATTTGTAATTATAGATTTAAAAAGTTGATCATGAAATTTAATTAGGGTTTGAGAAAGTATGAAGTTTTATTGTTTTAAATTATTTTTGATCTAGATTGAAGTGGTATGATCATAGTTTAATATATATGATTGTTGATTAAATATGATGTTTAGATGGTTTTTAACAAATTAAAGTATTAAAACCAATCTGAAAAATTTGTTAAATACATGTAAACAAGTTTTTAGTGTTCATTTATGCTAGTATGATCATATAGTGAAACTATGATCACTAATATATTTTTAGTATGATTTTTGAAGTTTAAAGATGATTTTAAGTATGATTATAAGCTGTCCAGATTTATAAAAATTCATAATTAATGTTTTAAAGTATGTCTTAGCATGCATTATCAATAAGTAAGTATTACTTATTATGGATCAATCCATGTTGTTTTTAGGCCTTTTCATGAAGTTCTAGAGAGGTCTAAAGGATTTTTAATTAAAAAATAATGCTGTAATTTTATTAGGCATGTTTATAAGAAGTAAAATTAAGTGTTGATTACTTACAAGTTTCCAAATTAATTCTAATGCATAGATCGAACCATAAACCTTAAGGATATTAATATGGTGTTTTTATGCAAAAATAAGTGTTTTTAAAGAGGTTTTAAGAGGCTTGAAATAATTAAGTTAAGCTGCCATTTTGTGAAAGTAATGAAAAATAGAAGTTTTCGAAAAGAAAAATAAGAGGACAAGTTAGGAATTGAATAGAGACATAGTAAGGAAGGTTATGGATGTTTATCCACTAGTAAAAAGTAGTTTAGAGTTGCTGTAAAGTTTAGTCAAAGAGGTTTTTCTTATATAGTTTTCCTCTATGTTTATAGGAGGATTCGAACAAGTGATTCTAGAAGTAGTGGCGAATCACCGCTATTCTACAAGGGTACGTAAGTACTAAAGATTCATGAGTAGAATATCATGCTAGGATCATGCTAGTAGTAGATTAAATATATAAGTTTCATGTTAGAACTATATGATATGAAGTATGTTATGTGACTCTGTTGACTTTTGTTGACTTATATGCGCATGTTCAAGTATGCATGATTACATGATAATCCAGAGTATTTATTTATGCATCTAATATATATAGTATATTATAATAACATCAAGGATGTTTGGAATGCAATGTTAATAAAAGAAGTTGGCTTTAGTAGTCAAAAATGAGCATGAATGAAAGATTATGTATTAAAATTTTTGAGGCAAAGAAGAGTTAGTGAATTTTATCACATGATTAGTAGAATTGAGCAATAATTATTATTATTATCCACTCACAGTTATGTGTGGACTAGTAAAGGAAGTTATCCACTCACAGTTTATGTGTGGACTGTTAAGGAAGTAATTAACCACTCATAGTTAATGGTGGTAGTCTAGAGAGGATTATAAAAGGAATAAAAATATGTTTCACTTATCAATGAAGATAATAATATGGTGTTCTGTTCAGTCATGTTATGTTATGAAATGTTGTGTGATGTTATGCATGTTATGATGTTGTTAGTGAGAGTCATCACAAGTTATAAAATGGTTAATCACGTAAAGTGAAAAGGATTCGCACCAAAACTCTTGGAACGTAATACCTTGAGTATGTAGAAACAGTGGGGGGAGTTGTCTAACAGAGGATTCAACTCCTAGTTAGGGGGTACAAAGACGTGTGACTTCTATTTTAGATTTTTATCTTATATGAGTGGAATTCCGCCACTAGGTGGCATAGTAAACCTTCTTGGAGTTGCTCCCAAGTTGGTGCCCTTTGGGCAATTATTTATTTATAGGAAAGGAGCCCGTTCGATGCGAAATCCAATATATATAATTAATTCTGAAGTAGAAGTCTTAGAGTCTATAATGTTGCAATTGTGGTAAAGGTATGGTTGATGTTTTACTTTGATGCTCTTGCCTAGGATTATTCATGCTAGTGTGTTGCATTGTCTTTAATGCTTATGTACTCAGCTTTGCTGATTACGTGCTTTGTGTGCATGGCTAATCTTTGTTTGGCCCTACGACGACCCATTTATTATGGCGAGTAGAAGTCTTGAATAAAGAGTAAGCAACAGGTTTCAGGTGGGCATCTAGTCGATCATGCTGGGATTGAGTGAAGAGTGTTCATGTTGTTTTAGTATTTGCTTAAAAATTAAGTGACTATTATGCTATTTATTATATCATGATGGATTAACGTTGTTTTAAAGATATTAAGTATTATTTGGTTTGAAGGGCCGTTATGTCGGTTCCAAGTTGTTATAAAGTATCATGGGATTTGGTTTTGAAGTTTATTTTAATTAAGTTGTTTTGGTTTTTTTTTAAAAGTTAAGTCTTCCGCTGTAGTACTTTGGTAAATGCCTTAGCCGTTTTCACGGTGGCGGTAATGCTTTGGTTTTCTAAAGTAGTTGGGGCTCGATTATTTTATAAATGTTTTCCGGAAATGTTAGTAGTTTTAGGAAGGAGAAAACCAGGGTGTTACAGCAGGTGGCCAACCCTAGTGCCATCCAGCCCCACCACGACCTGAGCTTTCGAGACATAGCTATGTCGGTCGTTCCTCCCCAACTTTTGATATGACTCCCCTGATGAACCGACCCGATGATATGCATTTCTATAACCAGCTGAGGTTTGACAGGTTGATCATTCACTTAGAGGACTCCGTTCCGATGTTCACTTGCTGCCGCGAGTCCGGTGGAGAGAGTACATGAGCAATGTAGAGGCTGGGACAATTGAAGGCTTCCCGAACCATCCCAACTGGCCACTCACATATGACCCTAGCACCGAGCCTACCTCCTACCCTTATCAGTCGTTTTATGTCTAGTACTATCCTAGGTACTGGGGACCCGGTCAGTAGAGCTCAGCTTCACCTCCTTCCTCTGTTTTTCATGGTTACTTGTCCCGGGACGGGACAAAATTTTGTTTGGGGGTAGGATTTCTTTTATGTATATATTTGTATTTTTGCTTCGCTTAGTTTTTTTTATTATTTTATTTTTTCTTCTTGTTTTTACCCTCTTTCTCCGGGGATTGGTTTGTTTCTTTCCTTTTTCAGGATTTATTTCAAGCAGGATGTATTATTGATTCAGTACTTAATTGGACTCCTGTTAGGAATTGATAATGATTTGGTTAGACCATTCCAACTTCTCCTTCTCTTTTGTTTGGTTTGGTGTGTTTAGTTAGCTTTAATTGCTTTCCTAGCTTAGTTTTATTGCTTTCTTAGGACTGTTACATGGTTTGTACCATTCGTTAGGAATGGGAGTTTACATGTGACCAAAAAGATTGTGCTGTTTTCTTAGGTTTAAATTTAGAGAGAGTTTGTTTAATGGATTGTTCGTGTCCCAGTTGAGGTTTATTTGTCGGAATTGACTACTTTTGTACCCCTTGTGCTTATTTTTGAAAACTTTATAACTCTTGATTGCGGATGGATCCACATGTGTGATTTACTGGCTATGACTTGAATTTGATTGCTTGATTTCCTTTTATTGGTCAACTCTTTCAACCTTGCTTGGGTCTTGGACTTGAAATGTGTTAACGGTAGGATTTAAGCCGCTTTTGCATATAATTTTATACATATTTTTCTTTCAAGTGTGCTTAGTTCCTGGTGCAATTATGATCTTGGGTTTGACATAGGTTTCTAGTAACTTTAATTGTGGATTTTGTGTATGTTGCGCATGATAAAAGGCCTTCATTTCTTCTTTTGAGCCTCAGAATTTCATTTCCTACTTTTATTTATTTTACCTTGATCCCATGTTTTGAGCTTTTATCCCTTTCATTTGATTTTTTAGCTACATTACAAGCCTTATTAGCCTTGCTACATAATTCATTATATGCCCAAACTTGGTTTGGGGGAGTTGAAGTGGTTTTGATGTTGTTAAAGTAACTTTTAAAGGTTGTTATGGAGGATTGATGGTGAAATAGTTGGAAATGTTATTGCTAAAGGTTGTTTAATTATAATTGGTTTCACATTTAAGGCTCTGCATACCAACGCCTAGGCTGTTGTAGCTAATTAAAAAGTCATATTTTATTCATGGCCTAGTTATGTATGTGTGATGATTATGTTTATTGTTTATTAAATTTATAAGCAAAAACAAACCATTAATAGTCGTAGAACTAAGATTTATTATGCTTGAAAAGTAAAGAAAAAATTATAAAAGCATAATAAAAAAAAAGGATGAAATAAAAAGAAAGAAGTTCTAGTTTGTGAAGTATCGTCTTGATGTGAAAAATAAAGAAAAGTTTGGTTTGATTTGGTTGAATTGGATGTTGGAGTATGTTAATAATTTTTGAAGTTGTTGATGATTTCCCTTGGTTTTATATGTGTATACCCTGCATTCCACCACATTATCCCAAATTTATCCTACCCATCATCCGAGCCACGTTACAAGCTTATTAAAGTCCTTTTTTTATCTTCGTGCACATGCTATGTTATTGTGAAGTGAATCCTTTGTCAAGGTCGTGGAGTATTAATTGCATTTCAAGTCGACATTTAGGATGAGTGGATACCCTTTAAACACTTGCATGAGGTGTGAGATGTGGGTTTCGGGTTCTTAAAATTACATTTTAACACATTTGGCATTGCATTCCATATTTGGTTGGGAGGTGAGGGTTAGAGCTTCATTGTTATAAGCTCATCATTAATTGTGTGGAGTGACAACCCGTGAGCTACTCTAGTCATCGATTCATTAAACTTGCTTGGTTGGTTTTGTTTGACCCGTATTTAGGAAGGACTATAATTGGATGCTTTATTGGATGGCTTTGATCCATGTGTCTTCGGATGTTTTCTTGAGTTATGATGCCTATTTTGTTTTATGGGGTGTAGACAATTTCGTCGCGTTTTGCTTGGGACGAGCAAAGGTTCGGTTTGGGGGAATTTGATATATGTGTTTTATGTGGTGTTCTTACCCCATTTTCGGTTGATTCTTATGCTAAATAGGTGAGTTTGTGGCTTTGTTTTGATTAAATATCGTCTTTCAATGTTAAGTTATGTTTTGGAACGGTTATAGCATCTTTAGTAGACTTTTAGAGCTTTTTACGGTTATTCTATGCTTCCTCGGTTATTACACGCGGTTTTCGATTTGTTTTATATGTTACAGGAGCATAATAGGGAGCTATGAAGTCACTAGAAGCTAAAACGAGTCAAAGTGTGCTTGCCTCGGGATGCGTGCCAAGTTACGAGAAGCTATGAACGAGATTCGAAGAGATCAAGTGAAGAATTTAAGAAGATCGTCAAAAGTTAGCACATGAAATTCCATGCGGGCGCAGCCTTGTATGCTCTATTCTTCTATGCGCCTGCAACATAGATCAAACTTTCTACAGATGCCAAACTTGAAGACCTGCGGGCGCAGGGAACATTTGCGTTTTGACCTATGCAGGCGCAGGTCGCATGGATTTTGGTCCGTTCAACTTTTCCGCACGGAATTAGCTCATGGGTTTTGTTTATTAAAAACCTAATTACTATAAATACTCTATGTATATGGGGCACGACCCTAACTAGTTTTTAGCATATTTTTAGACTTAGGAATCCAAAAAAAACTTCTCTCTCTAGAATTTTAGAAGCAATTACTTTGTTCTTGACGATTTAGTTCTCAATTTATGCAATTCAATCTTTCCTTTGGTAATTTCTTTCCTTTTTCTTTTCAATTCTTTTTAGTTTATAATTCTTCTTGGTTTGTTAGTCTTTAATTTAATTAATATATTTATTTTGTTAATTTAGCTGTTTAGTTTAATTTCTTAGTAGTTAAATTCGTTTTAATTATAGTTTTAATTAGTTTATGTTCATGGATTTGTTAATTGAGTTTGTTCTTGTTTTAGTTTCTTTAGCCATGTGTGAGTAGCCTTTTTCTCTAGGGCTAGGGGTATAATACCCCATATTTTCACGTATTTTAAGAAAGTATTTTTGTACCTTATTCGTATAATTTTAATATTTTTATTAAGAAAAAAAATGTCAATGGGCATATTAAATAAAAAGAAATTAATAATAATTAAATAAATAGAATAAATTATAATTTTTGGTTGAAAGTAATTATTTGTGTTCTTAAATAATATTTTTATGTTAAAAAGAATTTTAAAAGGCTTCTAAAAATAGAAATTTCAAAGGTTTCCTAAATTATTTTGAGGCAAGGGCCTAAAGGTAATTTCCACTTGTTAGGATTAGTATGGGCTTTTGCAAATCCTACTTTGGGGCCTATAAATACCCCTTAAAACCCAAAATTTCACATTTTCTTGCGCATACTAGTCATTAGGATTTCAAAAATTTAGAGAGAAAAAAAAAAGAAAAGGCTTGTGATTTCCGAAAAAAAAAAAGAAGAAGAAAAAACTGCAGTTGTGCAGTTCGGAAAAAAAATATTATTTTTTTGGGTGCCTTGGGATCCGTGCCAGCCGGACCCCACCACTGCTGCCACTGCCGACAGCCACCTCCTCCCCTTTGGTATATTTTTCGAACTCCTTATAAAAATAAAAATAAAAATTTCTCCTTCTTTCTTTTTGATTCAATCTTGCAAATTCATGTTCATACTTATGTTTAATAATGTTTTTATGAGTTTTGATCATGTTTTAATAAAGTATGATTTGTTTTAAGGCATGAATTAAAATTGTTGTTCATGAAATTTTAGATTAGGGTTTATAAATTATGCAAGTAATGAATTTTCATGAGTTTTATGATTTAAATTTCAATATTACGATCATGAATTATTGTTGTGTGAATTTATGATGATTTTTTGAAGTTTAGATTGATTTTTAAAGGCTTTGAAAATAAAATAAATTGCTGTCCAAAATTTATAATCATGAAATTCAATTGAATAAATATTTTGATCATGTTTTGGGTTATGAAAAATTGTTCTAAAGTGTAGATTGGTTTCATAATTATGTTGGTTGATTGTAGAAGAGTTTTAGCATGAAATTTTGATGTTTTTATGAGTTTTTCATGACTTTGAAATTTATAAATAAATCTGAAATTTTTATAAAAACAAGTTAAAGTAAGTTTAAAGTGTTCATATTATGCTAGTATGATCACATATGAACTGTATGATGTTACATATAATTTTTAGTATGTTTTATGAAGTTTAAAAGTGATTTTAAGCATGTTTAACATGCTGTCCAGAATTTATAAAGTGAATAATTAGGCTTTTAAAGTATGTAATTAGCATAAGTTGATCATATAAATTGAGTAATACATTGTATGATTGATTTATGTGGTTTTTGAAGCTTTTCAAGGAGTTTTGGTAACTTTATATTGCTGTCCACTTTTCTAAAGTGGCATAAAAATTATGCTACAGTTTTGTGAAGCATAAATAAGTCCCTAAAACTAAGTAATGTTACAATAGAAAAGTTAAAGTGTAGTATGGAATTGAATAGAGACCACATAAGGAAGTTCTGGACAAAGTTTCCAATATAGAAGTTAGTTATAGTTGTTGTAGAATTTAGTCAACAAGGTTTTAATTTAGTTTCGGTTTTTCCCTATATAGGAGATTTTGAACTATTCCACTTCTAGAAGTTGTGGCGGAGCACCGTTACTTTACAAGGTACGTAAGTACTAAAGACAAACACAGGAGTTAGAATGCATGCTTGAACAATTCTTGATTACATGAAGTCTTGTATGCTTATTTTGAATCATGAATTTATGTGCATGACAAATTTTTAGTAGCATGTTCTTAAAGTATGATGGCATTCCATGTTAAATAGAAAGTTAAATTTTTATAAGCTTGAATTGGAATGTCATGATCAGTTTAATTTGGCCAATAGTTATTGATCAAGGAAGTTATTCTTAAGTTGGTTAGTTACTTAATTAACAAGAAAGGTAGTTGTGAATTTTTATTCACATAATTAAAAGAAGTTATGAGCAAGTATTTCATATATGTTGCCACTCACAGTTTAATGTGTGGTCAAGAAGAAAGTAAGGATTTAGCCACTCACAGTTAATGTGTGGTACAGGGAGTTCAATTTAATTAAAGGACACACATAAGTTTAATTTGGAATCACCTTAAATTGAAGATAAGTAAATTGGCTTACTTGATTTGATGCATGTCTTTATTATGTGATGTTGCATGAGAGACATAATATTTCTAAACCTGTTAAATCACGTAAATCACTAGTTTTAGTCATTTTTTCCTTAGTTTTAGTAGTCTTTACAGAAATTTCCACAACGGCCCCTTACACAATTTAGACTTTTTAGAACTAATAGAGTTTAATCGCTTCCCTGAGGATTCGATCCCTACTTCCCTAGCTATATTAGTTATAGTTGTTCGGTTTATTTTTGAGAGGTGTGCAATAGCCTTGTTCAGAAGACATAGTGGAGATCCTTGGTGAATTCAAACTCTGGCATATCATTCGCCTTTCTCTTTTGATTTTGAAAGTTTCCTTTGTTTGATGAGCCAGCCATCCATGTGGCATGTCTCTTTTGATCCTTGTTCTTTGAACCATGATCATTCTTTTTGTCATCCTTCTTGTCCTTGGTGGTTGAAGCACATAGCTTCGGAGCATGGATGAAACATTCAGCCTCCTCCAAGATCCCGTTCAAGGTTTTACAGTTTCTTCTAACAACATCGAACTTAAATGTTCCATCACGAAGTCCTCTGAAGAAGTTATCAAAAGCAACTCCTTCGAACATACTAGGTATCTATAATGATTCAAGGTTGAACCATTGGACATAACTTCTTAACGATTCCTTCTCACCCTGCATTATTTTGGCTAAGTACATGGTGGTCTTCTTCTCACTTTTGTTTGCCATGATATGAAGAACATAGGTTGTACTTAATTTATGGAAACTGTTGATGGATTGATAATGTAAACTATTAAACCATTTTTGAGCTATTCCCTTAAGTGTTGCTGGGAAATAGCGGCACCAAGTTGCATCATCTAACCTTGAAAATACATCAAGTGTTTGTATGTTGCCAAATGTTCTTCTGGATCTGTTGTTCCATCAAACGCTTCTACATTAGGCATCTTGAATTTAGCTGGGTGAGGTGCCATCATAATAGGTGTAGAGAAGGGAGTCTTTCAATTTAAAGACATGGAACCCATTTTCCCCCCAATGATCCCCATAGGATCTTGAGTCACCTGTTTGGCCATGTAGAGCTCCTCAGGTCTTACTTTATTCTCCCAGTATTTAATCATGATATGTTCTCTTTTGGCCTGATCTGCTCTATCAGCTTTCTTCTTTTCAATCTTGTATCTCAAATTGTTTTCATCATTATGCTTATTTGATTCCAGGATAAAGCGGTGTGAATCAGACATCTCCTTGGTTGCGGATGAACCCGACGAGTCAGAGTGACTCTATTCTCATTGAGCTCGTTTGGTGTTCAGATTTTCTCTTGCATCTTTGCTAGATGCCCTCCTTTCATTGAGGATCTCTCTAGCATCTTTACTTGAAGTTGTTTAATTTTAGCCTCAAGATACTCTCAAGCATCATGAGCTAACGACTTCTTGAATTCAATGAATTCTCTAGCATCGGACCTTGTCTAGCTCGCTTCAGTGTGTCCTTTTGCCACCTCCCATTCAGGTTTAAACTTAGGAGTGACAGGATACTTCTTGAGTGTACCCCAGTGAGTTTTCAATGGAGTTCTTTCTTTCTTAATTTTCTCAACTTTCTCTTGAAAAGTTAGTTTTCCTTCACCTTGATCATCTTCATTCATCTTTCCTTTTGAGCTTCTTCTGACGGGGATCAACCTCCTCATGAGTTTTCTTGGAGGAATTCTCCCGTAGAGCATCTGCAAAGGAATCCTTAAGACCTTCCAAAATACCCTTGAGTTGACCCATAGTCACGGGTTGATCCTTTAATGCTTTCCCTTTAGGAGAACCAGTTCCCTGTTCAACTTCATAATTTCCGGATTGATCAAGGTACCGAGTCATCTTCGGTTGGAAGTGAACCACCTGTCATCCTCAGGTGCCCTCCCCTCAGATGGCGCCAAATGATGTAAAATGAACTCTTGGTAGGGTCAATTCAACTGAATACGTGGAGGGAGAACTGGAGAGATACACATTAGATAGACAGATGTTGGCTTGTTCGCTTCCAATGGCTTGTACCTCGATTCCTGTAAAACAAGGGAACAAAATCCTTGTAGGATTTTTCCCCCTCTGATGCTTAAGTAACTATTTGTAGGAGGATTAGGGCTAATTATCTATAATTAACAACAAAACTAATCTAGAGAGAGAAGTTCTCAACTTATGTAAGAATTCAATGATTTTGAATGTCCCTAAAATGGTGATTTCATAGCCTATTTATAGGCTTTTCACCTTGGTGGCTTACCAATCATATTACGACACTTGTCTCAGTATGATTGGTCTTGCTTTCTCTTTTAGCCTCATGGGCTTTTAAGGCTTTTCGACCCTTTTGTTTAAAAGTCATGGTGCCCACTTTTGAACAACGAATTAGATTGCGACAAGTGTCGCTCCCTTATTCTACTTGGGAATGGACACGTGGACTAACAAGATGGTAACACATAGTCACGTGGGTGCCACTAATAGTGGTCCCCATATTGCCATATGACAGTGCCAAGTTGGCATTTTATCTGAATAAGTGGACACATGGCCCACTCAGTAAGTGACACGTGGCAAGCCTAATACATTGAGAAGAACTACTATATAAGACACATATCTCAACACATCTTTGTATTTTTCAATTTTCATTCTCTCTCCCCCTCACCCTCTCTCTAGTCTTTTTCTACACTTTAGATGTAGCACACTAAAAACTTTTCTTTCTCTCTCTTTTTAATCTATAATTTTGTCACATAAATAAATTAAGTTTTACATTTGATATTCTGAAAATTTTGTGATGAAATTTGATGATAGAAGATGATCAAGATGATAAATGATGTAAGGTTAGACTTTTTTTTAATAAATGTATAAATTTAGAAGTTAATTAAAAAATTCGTTCAAATGTTATATTGTCTTAATTAAAATATGTAATTAATGCATCTTTAATCGATTTAGGCAATATATTTTATTGTTTATATATCTTGTTTTATTTGAAAGTACTTTATGCGATTTAATAATGTGTATGTTTTTATGTAATAATACTATTATTATTTTTTTGTCGTGGTCTATTAAAAATAAGGATTGTTCTAGTTCTGAATATACTACCTCCGTTTTTCTTTAGTTGCAACATTTTTGCTTACACGTTTCCCTAAACAATTTTTGTTTTTGGGTAATTAGAAAATCTAATTGTATTTAATTAGGGGCAAATAATGTTAATTGCACCACCACACCAACGGTCCAACACTAACACCAACGGTACAACTATCCACCAACAACTCCAGTGCACCACCACCAACCAACACAAAAAATCGACCACCTCACACCACAACCACCACCACCAAAACCACCCCACCAGCAACACTACCACCACGTCACCTTAAATTGACCTCTGCCTCACCTTAAATCGATCACCCCAGTTCCCCTGACTACCTCAACATAAGCCGACTACTCCAACTCCATCACCATCGAAAAGACAAGGGCGGTGGTGGTTTTAGTAGATCGCAAATGAAGAGGGGGTGATGGGTAGTTTGTTTAATTTTGAAGGGCGAATTGAACTATAGGGGTTTAATTAGATCGAAGACCGACAGTGAAGGACGTGTTTTTGCTATTTGTTTTGACTAATGGTTTGGATTGATGCGTGGTTACATTGGTGATTTCAAGTTTTCGATTGGTGGGTCATTGTCGGTGGTTTCGAAGATCGGCGAAGGGTTTGATTATGGGTGAATGGAAGTGTGGTGGTTGGTGGTGGTGTCGACTGAGAAAGACAGAGATGGTGGTGGTGTTAGATTGTTGGCTTCGAATGAATAGAACAGAAGGGTGGTGGTGAAGGAGATGGTGGAGGTTTCGATTAAAAGAGAGAGAAGGGTGGTGGTGGTCGTATATTATAGATAACGGTGGTGGTGGTGACTTAAGGGAAAGGAGGGTTGATGGTGGGTGTGGTTTGGTTAGGCTAATTAGTTTAAGATAATTAGGTTAGTTAGAGGAATGACCACATTTTAATGTTTTAAACAAGGGGCAAGTATGTAATTTACAGGAAAAAATACCATAAAAGGAAAATTTATAATTGTTGCAACTAATGTGAAACTGCCTAAATTGGAAACTATTGCAACTAAAGAGAAACGGAGGTAGTAGTTTGTTTCATTAAAAGTTTGTAATTTTATCAGCATGTTCTCTGATATACATGCATCTATTATTTTATAATATATACCTTATGTTTAATAGATTGAAATAATATGTTCTACAAGTAATATTTTATGTCATATTCTTATGTTATATAAAACTCATCATGTTCTATAAATGACATTGTTGATTTCTATTTGCTATAGATGTTGCAAATGTAATTTCTTTTTTAAGCTTATGTTTTTTTTTTTATTGAAAATGCTTTATATTTGTTATCTGTTGTATTTTTTGTTGCTTTGTATGTTTTCCATAGTTTGTTACATGTAAATATGTTCATATTATATAAAAAATTTCAAAAAAATAAATAAAATAATCAAATAACAGTGTATTTATAAATAAATATACATATATGTAAAGGATATATAAATGTATGCAAATGTTTTATATTCTATATGTTATGTTATTATTACTTTTTTTTTTATGTTATGTTCTTTTATGGTAGGCTAAAGTTTTGTAGTAGTTAATATTTGTATAGAAACATTATTGTTATTTCTATATTGTGTCTCTGGGGTGTTGGGTTTTCTACGTTGTACCTTCCCAAATTAAAACTTTCATTTGATGCCCTTAAGGTCTAATTAGTTACTACGCCATGACCTTATAGGTAAACAAATATTAAATACTTGTAAATTAATTATTGTATAAGTCATAGTGCTTATAGTGCTCTTTAATTGCAAGGAAAAATGGAGAAGTATGGGTCATGAGCAAAGGCACATGAGCTACAAGATTGAGATTAAAATAATGACATTTTCAACAAAAAGGTCATGGCATAGTCACTTACCGAACCTTAGGAGGACGATGTGGAACTTTCAATTTTCAATTTAGGAGGACACAATATAAATATCTGACCGCTTATTATAAGAAAACCCCATCCCTTTAATGTTCTATTTTGAAAATAACGAGTGTATATCAGCTGTATACACCCGGATGCATGATACTCGGATTACCTTTTACAACCCCTAAACCCAAACACTTTCACATCCTTCGCTCAGTCAATCTCTCCGTCCACCGCAGCGCCGCCGTCACCAGCATTCCCGCTCCTTTTTCCGGCAATTCAGGTTACTAATTATTATTCTTTTCTTGCTATTCTGCTCAATTGTTGTTCTTTAATTTGTTCAGTTGTATAAATGTATAATTGATAAACCAATTGTATACAGAAATCATTTTGTTCAATTATATAACTGAAAATTTTGGTAACTTAGGAACTTTAATTGATAAATTGTTTATTTGTAAATGATGAATTACAATTTTAAATGATAAACAACTTTGTTTTGCTACACCCAGAGTATATGAGTCATATGATACTATGACAGTTGATGAATTGGTTTTTGCTTTTTTCGACCTCATGAATTAGAGTTTATAATTTGATTTTATTGTAGTATTGTATGAATTGATTACTGTTGACTTTAGAATTTGAATTTTGGTAATGCTAATGGATACATTATTGATCCTCAATAATCATATGCACTTCACATTTTTGTATAAGGAATAAGTTAGATTGTGGAGTTTTGGCGATTAAGAGTTTTGTCAATGAAGAGTGTGGAAGGAGGGTTTTCCTTGATGATTTTTGTAAAAAAAGTTGCGGAATAATATGGGTGATCAATTATCGAATGAGAGTTTAGTAACTTTCTTGAGTGAAACTTATTTTTTCTAGAGTGAGAATTAATGATGTTTTTGATCGCTTTCAAAGTATGAAGGCCCGGAGAATGCATACTCTAAAATATTATGTTTGTTTTATCCACTGTAACGTCTGATATCTTGATTTTTTTTTTTTAACGGAATCCGAACCCACACTTCCAAATTTTTAAAAACGCCATTAGTAATTAACATTATATGGACCAAATAATTTTCATTCTCCAATTTGAATTGTACTATCGCTAGGCGTATTAATTCCCTTTTACTATGTGTTTGGATAAAAATTTTGGAAGGAAAGGGAGGGGAAGGAAGAAGAAAGAAGTGGAGGTGAAGGAAGGGAGGGGAGACAAAAAAAAAAAAAAAAAAAATTTTT
>PYUH01004051.1:325335-348628 GCA_016808085.1 Suaeda aralocaspica | reverse complement strand
GAACAAAAAAAAAAAAAAAAAAATCTCTCATTTGGATAAGAAAGAAAATGAAGAGAGAGTGGGGGATTTTGCTTCAACCAGAAATGTGCTCCTTGCAGAATTATTTACTCCCCAACTTTCCGCGACCTTCAAACACTCAAATTTGGAGGAAAAAAAAATCCAATTCACAATTATAATTAATTCATCATCTTCCAATTATTATTGAGATTGATTTTAAAAAAAAGAAAAACAACATCATCATCATCAACAGATTGTTTGGATAACAAGTTTGAAGAGAAAGGGAGGGGAGAGAAATAGGAGGAAGGGGAGGGGAAAGAATGGGAGGGAGGAAGGAAGTTCCATTTTCCTTCCAAATCTCTCCAATGTTGGAGGGATAGTACTTATTAAAAGAGGAGGGAAAATGGATCTCTCCCCCTCCCTCCCCCTCCTTTCCCCGATCAATTATCCAAACAAGGAAGCTTGTCCCCTTTCCTTTCCCTTCCCTCCCTTTCTCTCCATTTCCTTGTATCCAAACAATGCATTAATCATGAACAAATTCAAGATAGTGGAAAAATGAGGTCGCGGTGGCTGTTGTGATGGTGAAAAGGGCGGTCATTTTGGTGGGAATCACGATGGAGGAGACGGTGGTCGTAGCATCTTGAACTTGCGACTATTTGTAAACATGATTTTCCTTCTAGATCTTCTCAATTTAGGAAGGATTTGTTTTTAAAAGATCGAAGGAAACAAGTTCCTTCCATTTGTCTTCCTCCCAATTGATGTGGATTTTAAGTGGCACTCGCAAATAACACTTAAAACTCACATGATATTCAATTAAATCCCCACTCCTGGATGAATTTAATTGATGGATAATTAATTAGATCACTCCTGAAACTAATTAACTAGGTTATAAATTCGATCAACACTCCTGAATCACGAATTTATGGAAGCAACTTGAACAATCAACTCTTTATTTAAACAAGGAATACGAAAAACTTTTATTGATTTAATCAACTCACAAAACTTATGTTGTTACATAGAATTCTTAGGCTATTTATAGAGGAAAATATGCTAACAACCTATAACAACTCTAACAAACCTAGACGACTAGCAAGCAATAGGAAAACGTCCAAGTTGATCCACTTGTGACAATCCACACGTGAAAATCCTCTTGCACACACCCACTTGCACAACTTGATTTATCTTGTCATCAACCTGCACAAATCCTAACTAACTAAGATTTATTCTAACAAACTATCTAAAAATGAAATAAACAAAACAAACTCTTCTATTTTATCTTGTGGAAGCTCGCCAAAATGAAGCCCAAAAACGTGCTTTGAGATCGCCAAACTCGTGCAAGAATCTTTCGCCACATTTTCTTGATTTTTCAAGAACTCTTCCAAGAATGAATCTTTAAATCAAGAAACCTTTCAAGAATGAATCTTTTAATCGAGAAACTTTCAAGAAACCATTCACCAAGCTCCAAAGATAATTTTGAAGGAAACCACTAACTAAATGACTCACACACATAAAAGCAATAATGTCTGAAATGAGAAAAACCCTATCAAGTAAAGTGGGAAAAAACTCATGGATCAAACAGACTTATTCCCTGAATCCACCATCCATCTTGTATAGTGCTAAATTAATGTCACTCCAAGTCTTATACATAATGACAGACAAACATATTTATTAACACCATACTCCACCAATTTCAATATATGATAGTGACTAATGGTGTTGGCTTAGGTAGCCACCACTATCATCCACAGTGTAATCAATCTTCACCATAGTCACCCACATCTGTGATTTATCCTTATCAAACCCAATTGGATTCAACATAAGATTAATTAGCTTATCCCCAATTGGCTTAGGATAGGATATCTCACTTGTAGTCAAACTCACATCACCAATTCTCTCACCTTCTACATTTTCTATCCAAATAGAAGAAAACCCATCCCTCCCTTCCCCTCCCCTTCCTTTCATCCCATTTCCTTCCGTCCAAACAAACATAGGGATTGAAGCAAACAAAATGAGCTACTCAATGTAATTCCTTTCCTTTCCCCCTGATTCCCATTTATGATTCCTTTCACCTTCTCTTGTGGGAACCTATGGTAGATTCTGATCATTTGAAGTTGTGTTGAAGTTAGGGTTTCCCTAAATTTTTGGTGTTAAGTTGAAATTATTACTCTGAAACATGCAGTTCAATTGGAATGAATCTGAATTTATTCCCTGGTCAATCTTCAATCTTCTATGTTGATTTGGATTGATAAAATGTAGAGTTGAATGTTAACGGGATTGGATAATTTGGGAACAGCTTATGAATATATCTTTTGTTGTACTAGCAACTGATGAATGAAGCATTGTTGACAAAACAATTGAGCCAAAAATAAACTCTGTAAGGCATTTTTCTTTTGTAAAACTAAGACATAAGCAACGATGTTGTTAAGCTGAAACAATATCTTATGTTGTTGTGTTTAAAGTAATGATAAGTTGTGTAAACTTGCAGTTTTGATTTTGCTGAAGCGTTAAGGTTTATGCATTGATTGTTGTTCAAATGGCGTCGTCAGTAGTTAGTTCAGGTGCCTTGGTCATGTTGGATGAGCTACAACCGTTTTCTTTACATTTCCAAGAGGGAGCATCTCTTCGGGTTACCGGAAAGTAAGTTGTTTCTATCCGTAAGACATTGTGTTGGAATGAGCAGATTTTGAGTTGTTTGAATTGTTTCCTTTAAATAAATTAAATTGGATAGCATACGTTTGTTACATTCTAGGCTTCTCAGATACTTCTTTTCTCCTCGAATTTGCTAGCTTGACTTCGTAAATTGTAGCCAAACACAATTATGGTAGTATCTGGTTTTTGTGCATATGATTTATTTTGTTTGTGAAGACTGCTGCATGCCTCAAATCTGTCAAAAATAGACAAATGACAAACATAGGGCAAAGTTAATCTGTTGCTGAGGATACTATGTGCTATAACTATAAGATAGATTCAGAACTTTGTTTGACAATTAAAAATGTACCATGTTTCTTGTTATCCGGTTTAGCCATTATTTATTTGTCAACTGAATAACCTAAGTAATCACGCAGTCCCAACTGTAGTTTTAAGTAATCAGACTCTGGCTTACTATCTTCCATGCTCAAATATCAATATGATTTTGTTTTATTCATGTTCATGGAGTGGCTTGGTGATTTTGCATTATGAACTTACTTCTTTACTGCTCTTCTCTGATGATAACATTAGTTGGTGGAGTCCTAGAAAAGATTATTATAGTACATCTAATCAAAATGTGATATCTTGTTTCAATATCTTGTTAGGCAGCGAATGATCATTTATAATACTTCTAGAATTTGAGCAGCAATTATAATTAAATTGTGATCCGTGTATTGTTAGGTTATTGGATTATACTGTGGATACTGCTGTGGCTGTAATTGCTGATGGAAATGCAAAACTGAAGATTGATACACAACACTTGAAATTGAGCTTAAGAGTGGGTTCCACCTACCAGTTTATTGGTGAACTCTTCTTTGAATCTGAGGGACAGGTGAGCTTTGGTCCTGAGTCCAATTATTGTATATAACTAGAACAGTTTATTGGTGAGTTACTAAATAGTCCTTGTTAACATGATAGTATTTTAACTCGTCATTGTCCTCTTCTTTTTATTTACAGCCAATCCTAAAGGCACGAGTTGGTAGGAATGTTGATGGCATGGACCTCAATCTTTACCGCCAATCCCTAAAGCTTTTGAAGGAGTTTCAGGCTGAGAAAGCCCATAATTAAAGAAGATTGTAAATTTTTTCACTTTAGTAGTTTTACCTCCTTGTAAAGGGCTGCCAACTAGTCCTTGCAATTGTTACCGAGGTTGAGAATATGTAGTTGAGCTTAACTTTTTATCATTGTATATGCATGTAATGTAATTACTAAAATGTCTCTTCTGGAGCTCTTTGTTTTAAAAAAAGCGCCTGATGCACCTAGGCACCAATGATGCCTCAAGGCAAAGACACTCCTCTTATCTAATTTTTATGGGAAAGTGCAGTGAGTATCCTTGAAATTTTTAGGATTTTGCGGTGTATGTTTAGGCATTGGATAAATTTTTAGTCACCCTGTAACCTAAGATTTTCAAGAACTTGTAGCGGATGTTTATATCATTAAGTAGCTATCTATGAACCAACAGTTGTCTTAAATGAACAAAATATACTATCTCTGTAAACGTTTCGTTGCAATAAAGAGGTATTTTTTGTGAGTATTAAAAAAATAGTTTGTTGCAACTAAATGTTGTTTACAGAGGTAGTATCAAAAATTGCATATAGTTGAGTAGTTGACTATTGGTAATTAATTATTTCAACATTAAGTTGGCCTTATAAAGTTTGGGCTAATAAGGAGTAGATAGAATGCCCATGTGTAAAATTCTTCTACTTGGTGAGTTTACTATCTTGTGTCTAAAATGTCCTTGAAACTAATCAAAAATTAAAATTAAGCCAAATAAGAATAGAAAGAGACTTTTGAATGTAATTTGACTTTAAAAACCCTAATTTTTGCAAATGTTATGGAAGCTCATCTAGGTATTTTGTTATCTAGGATATTCTTTTCTACACTCCGCTAAACAAGATTTTGATTTATGATCAAGAAAGCCACTATGGCTGAGAGCAATGAAGAAAACACGATTAGGGGATGTTTGGAATGATGTTTTCACAGTTTAAATGGATTCAAGTATCCATTTCCCTCGTAATTTGTTTGTTTATAAGAGTAACAAATATCGTTACTTGATTAAAATGCATTCTGCCAAAATGTTTTTGGTGTAAAACTCATGGAAACGAAATCTGTTTCTCCCATAATCTCCTCGTTGGCCTCAGCCAAATGAAACAATCAAAGAAGCCAACTTTCTTTGCCACCAAGTAAACAATTCCAACAGCAAATGGCTTCACCGCTTCACGATCTTCTGTTTCCTATTATGATTTTATGATGCAATTTGCTGATTTGATGATATGATGATGATGTTTTGAAGGCTACACAATTATAATAAAAATAATAAGGAAAAGGTTAAGCAAATAATTGAGTTCTGGTGGTATCTTTGGGTAAATAAAAAAAAAAAAAAAAAAAGAAAGTCAGTTTGCTGATTATTGTTAAATTCAATTTTCATGCTTTATTTTCCTTTTTACTTTTTTTTTTCCCTTTTTTGTGTAAATATAATTTTACTCTTCTTTTCCTTATATTTCAAATTGAAATAAAAGATACACAAAAGAAGTGTTTCTCTTTCCATTACTCCATAAGTAATGGTACCAAACAAAAAGAAAGGGAGTATGTAGCTTTTCCATTACTTTATGATGCCAAACAATTATTCAAAATAACACTTATTATTACCCTTTTTCCTCCTCATCAAAATCCTTTCCATTTTATTTCCATTGATCCTACCATACCATGAAGGAAATCAATTCCGTGAGTTTTTGGTTTGTTATACAATCAGCCATATATACTAAAATACAAGAGAGAAGTTAGCTTGTTGTTAGGAAAGTTAGCTAAGACTAAGGAAACAGAATATTTGACAATTATAAGAAAGGAAAGGGAATATTTACAATGATAATAGACTATATACTGTATATAGTCTAACACACCCCCTTAGTCGAAGCAGGAGGTTCACGTATGCTTAGACTATCCCGAAAATCGTGAAATAGAATGTTCGGAAGCCCTTTGGTAAAAATATCAGCAATTTGGTAACGGGATGGGACATGGAGCACACGCACTTCACCACGAGCCACTTTCTCACGAACGAAGTGAATATCCATTTCAATATGTTTAGTGCGTTGATGTTGAACAGGATTTCCAGTTAAATATATCGCACTTACATTATCACAATAAACAGGAGTAGCCTTTTGAATAGGACAATGCAGCTCAAGGAGTAAATTCCGTAGCCAGCAGGAATAAGAAACAACATTGGCAACACCTCGGTACTCCGCTTCAGCACTACTGCAGGAAAGTGTAGGTTGTCTTTTGGAAGACCATGAGACTAAATTGTCACCAAGAAAAACACAATAACCCGAGGTGGAGCGTCTTGTGTAAAGAGAGATTTATACAACTGTAGACCATGAGAAAGTGTACCTTGAAGATAACGAATAATACGCTTAAGAGCACTCATGTGCTCATTGGTCGGAGCATGCATATGAAGACATATTTACTGCACAGCATAGGAAATATCAGGCCGAGTGATAGTAAGAGACTGAAGAGCCCCTACAAGACTGCGATATTTGGGTGGATCATCATATGGAGCATCGGCGGCTGCACTAAGTTTAGGTTTAGTGTCAACTGGAGTGGGATAAGAACGACAGTTGGACATTCCAGCTCGTTCATTATTTTAGTAGCATATTGTGACTGAGAGAGAAAAAGACCACAATCATGATGAGTGACAGCAATGCCTAAGAAAAAACTGAGAACGCCAAGGTCCTTCATAGCAAATTCCGAAGCCAAAAGAGCCATAATATACGTACGGAGACAAGTAGAAGAAGCAATAAGTATAATGTCATCTACATATAACAAAATATAAGCAATGTCGGAACCATTCTTGTAGACAAATAAAGAGTGATCAAACTTACTATGAGTAAATCCAATGCTAGCAAGAAAAGCAGCAAACCGTTGGTACCAAGCGCGGGGAGCTTGTTTTAAGCCATATAAAGATTTCTTTAAGGGGCACGCATGATCCGGTAGAGTTTTGTTACGAACCCATAGGTTGATGCATATATACTGTTTCATTGAGATGCCCATGTAAGATTGCATTTTTGACATCCATTTGATGAATGGACCAAGACTTAGAGAGAGCAATGCTAAGAACCGCTCTAATGGTGGCCGGTTTGACCACAGGACTGAGCGTCTCATCACAATCAATGCCCTGCTGTTGTGTGTTCCCATTACCTACAAGACGAGCTTTATAACGCTCAAATGACCCATCAGATTTGTATTTATGCCGAAAAATCCACATTGAACGAATAACATTCATATTAGGTGGGCGGGGCACTAATTCCCAAGTCTTATTATCAATTAAAGCATTAAACTCATCAAGCATAGCATTTTTCCAATTTTGATCACGGAGTGCACTAACGGGATTTTTTGGGATAGGAGAAATAGCCGTAGTGGTAGTGGTGTGAAGGTTGGAGAAATACTTTGGATTTGGTTTAAAAATACCATGGGACGCACGAGTAGGCATGCGGTTAGACGTGGGTATTACAGGAGGGGGATTGGTAGGTGGCGTAGGAGAAGGTGAATTAGGAGAGCCTATAATTTGTGAGGTAGGTGACTCACGTGGGGTAATTGGAGGAGTAGTAGGTGATTGAGATAGTGGGTTAGGCTAAGTATTTTGTGAGGTAGCAAAGGAAGTGAGTGAGTGCAATAGCGTGGGATTAATATCATCACTAAAGCAATTATAAGCTGTAGAAAATGTGTCATGCAATGTAGAGAAAGGAAATTTGTTTTCAACAAAATGTACATGCCTAGAAATAATAATAATTTTACCACTGGACAATTCATAACATTTGGAGACCCGATGATTTGGAGCCGGACCAAGATAGACACAAGGGGTAGAACGTGCTTGTAATTTATGAGTCGTAGTAGAGGGAAATAGGGGAAACATAGACACCCAAAAACACGTAACTCCGAAAATGCGGGGTCACTGTGGTATAGAATTTGGGTTGGGGATAAGTAATTCAATACTTTAGAAGGAAGAATATTGAGGAGATATGTAGCCATTGAAAGAGCATGATGCCAAAAGGAGAGGGGCAAAGATGCATGGGAAAGGATAGTACGGATGATATTATTTATAGATTTGATATGACTTTCGGCCTTACCATTTTGAGGAGATGTGTGAGGACAAGAGAGACGGTAAAGCATGCCATGATGACTAAAAAATTGTGCAAGTGTGTCGTTAACATATTCAGTGCCATTGTCACACTGAAAAGTTTTAATATTACGGTCAAATTGTGTTTTGACTAGAGCATGAAAAGATATAAATAAATCTTTAACTTGAGATTTTTTAGCAATAGGAAAAGTCCACAAATACTTGCTATAGTCATCAAGAAATAGAACATAATAGCAGTGTCCAGAAGAACTAGCAACCGGGGATGTCCAAAGATCACTATGAATAATATCAAAAGGTAAAAAGGTGTATGACATGGAATCATAAAAAGGAAGTTTAGCATGTTTCCCAAGAGTACAAGAAGAGCAAAAAGTTTTACAAGCCTTTTTACATTCAATAAACTTATTACTACGTAGAGAATTAATGATGGCACCACCGGGGTGACCTAGACGATTGTGCCAAAGATCATAAGAGATTGTAGTAAAAGCTGAAGGAGGAGATGAAGTGGCTTGTGAGTTTGAGAATAGTGGATACAAGCCCCCAACACTGTCACATCTCATTAGTCTGGTCCCCGTCTGTAAGTCATTAACAGAAAATCCAAAAGGATCAAAAGATATGGACACCATATTGTCAGTGGTAAATTTACGAACAGAGATTAAATTTTTAATAATTTTGGGAGCATGTAACACATTTTTTAGAGTAAAGGGAGGATGGGGAGGTGGTAATTTAGTGCTGCCAGTACCAACAATTGGAATCGAATGACCATTACCAACTTTTGCTTGAATTGAAATAAGAAGAGAGAATACCTGTATCCGCTGTCATGTGAGCGGTGGCTCCTGTATCCATATAATAATTGCCATCAGGTTGTGGAAAAGATAGAGCATGCATAGCGGCTTCGATGTCAGTCGTTGTGTAAGGAGTAGTAGAAACTGCAGGTGAAGCCATAGCATTGAAAGCCTGCGGTTTGGGCCCGAGAACACCAGGACCACTAGAGGGCCTATGAGCGGAATAGGTAGGTCGTGGCTGCCATGAATAAGAGGGAAATGGAGTAGGAGGAAGCGCCCACCCTCCCCAAGTAGGCGGTCATTGTGGCCACTGTTGCGGGACCTGCTGACGTGGCTACGGTTGTTGACTGTACTGTCCACTACCGGTCCCACCATGCTGAGTCAGCCCCTTTCCTTTTCCCTTATTTTTGTGGTGATTGTTACGTCCTTTGTGGTTGTTGGTATTGTTATGAGGACATTTCGGAGAGGAGTCGTCATTCGTGGCTGCCACCAAGACAGTCCTAGAGCTACTAGATTCACGTGCAGCACGTGCTTTGATGGTGCGTTTAGCGAGTTTCAGATGTGAACGACAACTGTCAAACGAGGGGATTACCTCTTGATTTTGAATAAAGTCAATCGTACCGGCGTATACCTCAGGCAAGGTACCTGTGAGACGTAAAACGAGTCGACTATTTTTCACCGGAGCATCAACATCAACAAGTCGGTCTGCAAGAGATTGGGATGATTACAATAAGCATCAATGGAGTTAAAGTCGTGAAAATTTGCACTAGCAAACTCTTCTTCGAGATGAGTGGCCCGAGAGGCTTTGTTGTCTTGAAATAACGACTCAAGGCGTGTCCAACCCCCTTCGACGGTATCACCACGTTTGAGAATGGCAAGACAGAGGTCAGGTGCAATAGTGTCATAAATCCATTGTAGCAATACAGCGTCTAAACGCTTCCAAAGAGAAAGATCAGCAGCCTTGGCTGCCTCATAAGAAGCTTTCGCCTTGGCCTCTGTTGGTGGAACCAAATGATCATAGAGATCATGAACCCTAGCCAGATTGGTGAAAAGAGTAGCCCAAGAACAATACAACCCTTGCTCATTATCTAGTGGAACAGGAATAAGGGATTTGATGTTCGTAATAGTGAGCGCGGGATGGAACTTGGATGATTCATTCATGGAAAAGAGGAAGAGAAGGATAAGAAAAGAAGAAAGGAAGCAGCTAGGGTGATCAGAGGAGGATCGTAGACAAGTCTAATACCATGAAGGAAATCGATTCCGTGAGTTTTTGGTTTGTTATACAATCAGCCATATATACTAAAATACAAGAGAGAAGTTAGCTAGTTGTTAGAAAAGTTAGCTAAGACTAAGGAAACAGAATATTTGACAATTATAAGAAAGGAAAGGGAATATTTACAATGATAATAGACTATATACTGTATATAGTCTAACATACCATCCCTCAGATCAAAGGAGCTATACAATTACAGGGAAGGGAGAAAACCAGCAAAAAAGCCAAAACAACTATGCTGTAGTAGGTCAGATGAGTGTTTAGGGGTAGCTGATTTAGTTCACTTATCCTTGCCATGCCTTCTGAAGTCTACGCACGGGATCGGGAAATAACTATCATAGAAGCTCATGTACACACTAGTCATGGCCAGGCAGGAAGTTGAGGTGATTTGACTAGTCAATCAAACTAGACCTTCTCCCTACAATCAGTTCAGATCACACTTGATCTTTCTATCAGCGGCATGAACAGAATTAACAGATGCCAGTTTGTCTGGGGATGAACCGGTTTGCAAAGTGAAACGATTGGGGACAACATGAAGTGAATTGCCTTCATTAATCAAATTTTAACATGGAAAAGATGCAGACAGCAATGCATAAATCTTAAGTTTGGCTAAATGGAGGGATGCAAATGAATGTTCAATCAAAAGACATTAAGCACTCAAAGTACTGACAGTCAAGCAAAACGGTGGACTAATGATAATTTCATTGAAGATGAAACAAAAAAGTTATATGCTTATTCTTACACTTATGCTCTTCTACTCTATCCTCCTACAAGCAGGTTCTTGATGGAAACAGAATCAAGGTCTCTTATGTAGAATGGAAAAGGATGATCGAAGAAGAGGATGAATATGAGAAGATAGAATTATCTCAAATGGAGAATTAAAAGTTTGTCAGAACCATATTTTTTGGGTCAGCTTCAGGTAAAATTTTGGTAGTTCTATACTTCTATCTTTACTCTCGCAATTATAAAATGAACCACCATTGAGCATTTTACCCATCTCGAAGAAGAGACAGGAATGCAAGAAAAAAGGACGCATGAGGTTGAACATTAAAATCTGCAGCTTTGAGGATGACTCAAATATTGCACCAGTTTAGTTGTCATTCAAAGTAAAAGTTCCTATTGCAGAAACAGCAAAACATGTTCAGATCAGTAAATAAAACATTTTATGATAACAAGAACTCGAAATTTTTCTCTTACTGATGTCCCAAATTTCTCAGGTAAGATATGTTTGGATGGAAACAAAACAAATCAACAAAAAATGTTATAACCCAACACCCGCTTGGCCATTCATGAAATGAGGAAAAATAAGTCTCCTTAACTATGTATGATAAACATATAAAAGTACAACCGAGAGCTATATGGATAATAGCATTAGTCCCTTCCCTACTCAGACCGTCAAACATCAAGCATTCAAGAGAAGGGTGAAAAATAAAAACCAAAGAATTGCTCATAGCAAGACCGACAAAGAATATAAAACTAATCCTAAACCAAGAGAAAGAATTATTCTACATTATAGGCCAAATGGTGGCATATACAACTGCAATTCAAGACATTGATCAACCTAAGTTTCAAGCACGATTGGCGGACTAATACAAACCTATAACTTACCATCCATATCACTAATACATCGAACACTATCCTCGCCAAGAGTAACAAATACTCATTCTATTCAATTAGACAAATTACACAAATTCAAGTGTTCTTATTCCTCATAAACCTCTTATAATGCTATATGACCCCATAACATCCCTCATAAGTTATAACCAAATTGATCACCGGGTGAATTCTTAGTCGTACACTCCCACAATAACTTATTAATACATCATTATTACATGATTAACTTCTAGAAGCGGAATATGAATAATCAAACCCTTTCGAAAAAGGAAAAAAAAAAAAAACTCTTCTCAATCACCAAACTTTACCATCTTCCACATAAATTTGTCCAAAACCCAGCAATATAGCACACATAATAAACACAACCTCATTAAACCAAAACATAGATTAATTGTTAATCCTATTAAAATCAAAAACCCCATCATAAACCTCGCATCCGAAACCAATCCAATAAAGCATAAAACCCTTATAAACCCATCACATTAAACACCAATTATAACATCAATTTTATCATTATATCAATTATTAAAAACAAAAAAAAAAAAACAAAAAAAACATCAAAACACTGAAGTCACAACAAAAGTAGCAAAATCAGAAAATTTCATCAAATGAAAAATACAACAAGTGAAAAACAAACTAAGCTTTAGGTGGGGTGCCAAGAAGGCTAGCTTGTTGAAGCTCCAAAGCATCCAACTGACCATCACGTTCAAGCTCAATAAAAAGAGGAAGAGCAAGAACAAGAAAAGTGGTCCCCACAATCCAAGCAGCTTTACCAGTGCTCCTTAGCAGCTTCTTGGTTGCAATTGCAGCGTCATTTGCAGTTTCTTTGCTCTTTTGAAAGATGGGTGATTCTGATACTGTTGATGTTACTCTTTCTATTATTCCCCCGTTGTTGGCGGCGTCGCTTGTTGTTGATCCGATTCTCTTTGGTCCGCTGTTTGACGCCATTGATTTGATGCTTCTCACCCCAAAAACAAAAAGAAAGTTTTAGATTTATCTTGGTGAACTGTTGGACTTTGATACGGAGTAGATTGGTTTTAAGGAATCGCTCACTGTTGGATTACATTTTGGGATAATATGTTACAAATTTAGGGATAAAGTCGTCTTTTTATATGCACTCTAAGGGGTAGTGTCGTAATAAAGTTTTCTACTTTTCTACAAAAATGTCATGTAATTTGCTATTTATACATGTTACAGTGATTGATTAGATATTATCCTATGATGTAGAGTTTACGAATTAGAGCATATTTACTTCATTTTAAAATTAGTTCAGTTTATTTTACTCTTCTTTTATTTTGCTACTTATTAATCTTTCATTAAAAAAAAACTTTCAGTTCAGTTCAACTGTTTTCATCTAAAGTAAACAGACACATACTCCCTCCATTCTTAAATATGTGATACGATTTCTATAAATGTATTTTCTTTTATTTGATATATTTAGAATTTTGCATTTTTTATCACGTGTGTTTTTAACGATTTTACGCTTATCTTTGCTCTTGCTTGTTTCATAAACCAAGTGAATTTACCTTTATTGCCCTTATTTATTTTATTGGATTCTTTCTACTTTCTAGTTAATTCAATACAAAAAAAAAACACTTATTAAATCATTTTTTCTCTCATGCCTCTCTCGTTACATCCATCATCTTATCATCTCTCTCAATTTACATTCGTCATCGGCAAATTTTTATCTGTACTCGCTGCACATACCGTACTGTGTAACCAGTCGCATGCAACACATATGCTTGAACCTATATAGCAATGTCTAGGTATATGTATCTAATATTCAAGAGTTTTTATGCAATGTCCAAATTTTTGTAATCAATGTTCTGTTCTTGTAAATAACGTTCATAACTATATCATTCTTTTCATTTCGTAAGTTTACTTCATTTATATATTATTGTAGTATTATATGATCGATAAGTGTGTTAATATATATTATATTCTATTCAAATCTTGCCTTTAAGAATGAGTAATAATTATATGGTTGATTTTTTTTTCCAATTACTCTCATTTCTTCAACATTCAACTTTTAAACTTGGAGATTCATTTTTATTTTGTCTGAGTGAATAATACATTGCTTGAGATTGCAAGAGTGGTAAAAGCAACATAGCTGGTGCTAAACTAATGATTCAGTTTTCAATAATCTTGATAAACTATATTTAGTTTTTAGCGTCCAATACTCAGTTTTTCATGTGTAATGTTCAAATGCAATATTCAATTTTTCTTGAGCAATGTTTAAGACCAATTTTTGAAGTGAATATGAGTATATTAAAGCCATCACCAAACTTTCGAAGTTGTCATCTTGATTCTTATCAATTTTATATTAAAATTTTCAAACACGAAAGGGAATATTTACATTATTGTTTGGGATTTGAATATCATGAGTAACATTTTGAAAATTGACCATAAAAAACTGAATATCAATAGTTTTGAAATTAAACAAGATAACAAATATATTAAAGTATATATATTACATTATAGTTTGTGAGGTTTAAATATACTGAATAAAATTCTGAACATTGACAATAAAAGTGAACAACAAGAGTGAAATTCTGAATATCAAAAGTTTTTAAATAAGAGAGCAAATATTGGCATATAGTTTTAGAAATAAATATCCAAATTAAAATTATGAACGTTGATCATGCAAAGTGAACATTAAGAGTAAAATTTTGAACGTTGACCAAACGAAATTGTAAATCAATAATAAAATTCTTAATAGGGTCCAAAAGCTTCATTCACCAATCACCACAATTTAATTAGTTTTACCAAAACATATAAACAACTTGTCTAGTTAGAAATCTGAACACTAAGTGTAAATTTCTGAACGTTTTGACTTTTATTGTTTAAGTTCATAATTTAAAATATGATTTACTTGCACATACGTCAATTTAGTCGTTAAAGTGCAACTTCTAAACACTAAGTGCACAATTCTGAACGTTCAGAATTTGGTCATTAAGTTCATAATTTGCAAACTAAACATCCAAACACCCTTTAATTTACATCAAGAGTTTTCGAACAAGAGAGAAAATGTTTTCTTTAACGATATGTCTTATTAGAGAACATATGAACGTTCAATATGTCGCATATTCATGAATGTCCATAATCATGGTGGTTGAAGAGTATAAAGAAAAACAAACATGTATTATTATTCCCTTGAAATATATTAAAATTTGTACATTAAAATTAAAATAATAATAAAATCTTATCCCACTAACTAATTAAATCCTTAATTCGCGTGCATGATACCAAACCTACCAAATATTTAGCAATAGAGGGAGTAATGAATAATTATTAACATGAAAAATAAATAATTGTTTTGCATTTGATAATCATTTAAAGTTACATTTGTATTTTATAAAATAATTATAAATTATATAATAAATCATAATTTGTGTATAATTAATTTTAGTATGTATTGGAATATAAATTATAAATTCTATGATGTTGCATGTGCAAGTTAAATATAGTAAAATAGTGCTTATATGGTGTTCAATTTACTTGAATTAAAGTAAAAAATGTGAGTAACCTGTAAATCAGGGTTAGAAAGCAATATTCAAGTTCCCTTGGGCAATGTACCGAATTTCGTTTAAGAACATTCAACTAGTACTTATTAGTGATTACTACTTTAATTTGTAATAACATAAGCAATTTTCAAATTTGTTATAAACAATATTCAAAGTGTTACTCAACAATGTCCAAAATTTCTGTGAGTAATGATCAATGATGTTTGAAGCTTTGAATGATGTCTAAAACTGACCGATTTGAATATTGTTCAAATCGAATCATATCTTAATAATGCTTAAAAATAATTTGAATTGTTTAGAACAAATTTAGTTAGTTAGTTATTGTTTATAACTATTTTTAATATTAAACATTACAAGTTTGAATATTGCTTGCTAATATATGAATATTGTTTGATGTAGATTTGAATATTGTTTGCCATTTTTTGAATAATGTGATTTGCAATTTATCCGAATATTGTTTGAAACAAATTGAATATTGTTTGCAATTTGTTTGAGTATTTTGTATTACCAGTTTGAATATTGTTTGAGTCAGAGTTGCATATTGTATTTGTGAATAACTGGAGAGCAAGAACATCTATGAGTTGCTATGAAAGTTCATGAAGACTCAAATCCACACAAAGAGTAATAAAATACAATTCCATACAAAGTTTGGGTGGCTATTTTCCCATTCCTATGTAAAACAAACAACATAAGGGAACTAAGGGGATTGCTTTCTATTCCCCTTCAAACCCTTTCCTTATGTCTTTCCCTTTCCCCTTGTGAACCAAATGGCCCCTAAATCCAAATAGTTAACTTTGTTTTCCCTTATATTAAATCCACTCATGAATTTCCCTTATCCCTTAGTTCCCGATTTTAGGAGATCCTGAGATCGATTTTTATCCCCGCCCTTGGGGCTCCTTAGCACCAAAAAAAAAATAAAAAAATAGTAAAACGTACAAAGTTAATACTAGTAGTAAAACATCCTCTTAAAAGAGATCCTTCCGCTTTGGAATCAAACTCCACATGATATCAGATTAGTCACAGCTGCAAGGCTCTTGAATTGCCCTAAGAAGAAGCACAATACTAACCTTTTTGGCTCAGTCAATTGTTTTTACTAACAAACTTTCAGGCAGTTTGCTTTGCTCAATCGTCTATTGTTGTTGACTTGTACAACTACAACAAAAGTGCATCGCTGCTAATCCACCACTACCCTCTGCTTATATCTCCCCTCAGCGGGTTTGGGACAAAATTTAATTGGCATGATCACATTGCTACAACAAAACTGCAACATGTAATCTGAACAGTGCTTATAGAGTTAAGGCGAACAAGATTACCACCTTGTCTGTAGAACATTGCACAACAGCAGTTATTGTAGTTCAAGCCTACCTCGATATTCCGATGTTGCCAATTTCAAACACTCCTACCACCTAGAAAATGAGACACAAAGAGGAAACAGGAATGGGTAATAGATAGTAGTGATAATTAATTCTACACATTAAGAATAATTAATTGTTCATGAATTCACTATCAGATAATGCTTCAAGTTCAAAAAATTTAGACAGAATTCAAAACTTCAGAAAAATTGTACAAAATAGGCATAATTCAAAACTTCAGAACAAGTGTTCATGCCATTCAGAGGTATGTCACGTGAAACAGGTTATCTCACAATCTTGCAGGTTCATTTTTCTAAGAACCTGAAATCTTCACTATCTTCTGAGTCGAAAATAGCTTTTCAACAACTATTCAAATGTCAACCAAGAAGATGAAAACCTCTATTCAGATACTGTAAACATGAGAATGGCATGTTTAGATCCCGATCCACCACACGAGTTTTGGCAAAAAAAAAACATTCAAAACTGAATCTTGGTCCAAACCTCCTACAGGCATACCAAAGCCTCACAATCTTCCAAATTGAAAATTACTTTTCCAACAAGTACGCATTCGAATGTCAACCAAGAAGATAAAAACCTCGATTCAGATACTGTAAACATGAAAATGGCATTTTTAAATCCCGATCCACCTCGTGAGATCTAGCAAAAAGAACATTCAAAACTGAATCTTGGTCCAAACCACCTACAGGCACTCCAAAGCCTCTACACACGACAAGAGTTGTGTTACACAACCAAGGAACCGAAACAACAAACCCCAGTCCAGAAAATTCTCGTTTAAAAGATGAACTTCTGCTACCCACCAACAAATCATTGTATGCACGGCAGACACCAAAAACATACTTCCCCATGGACACAGCAGACTGTTGAACAGATGAAACCGATTCATCAGAATGAAGATTCACTACAACAGTGCCATGATGAGGATGGAGTTTGCTATCAAGTGCTTGAAGGAATGGAGAATCAGGATCCCATAGCTTCCTAGGAAAAATATCGTTTCCGTCATATGCATCAATAAAGACCATGTCATACTTTTTATCCGTGTTGAGGATGAACTTTTCAGCATCAGATTCATAGAGAAAAATCCTCTCATGGATACCTTTCCATAGAACTTCATCCATTGTATTGGGTCTTGAGAGAGCACGATGACCTGAAGGAGCTGCAACTGAAAACGATGGAAACCCCATTGCTTGTATTGAAGTTGAGATAACAAGAGGGTCTATTTCAACTACATCAATGACAGCACCTACACTTCACAAGGTGAGTTAAGACTTTTGAATGCTTTAGTGATGTCCAAAACTACAATAATAACCTTTAAATAAGAGTGTAAAAAACAGAATAATTCCACATGACACTTCAGATAAATGTCAATTATGTTACAAAATGAAATCAGGGTAAAGTACAAAACAATAATACGAATTATCCAGGGAAAAAAAACACTACTTTTCGTTCATAAAGTAAAATAAGAATCACATTTACAAGTCATTGATATGACTAAAACAATTCTTAAAGGCCAGATAAGTAAATCTAACCATATAATAGTATCCCAAAACATGCACAAGAGCTCTTGCCTAACTTCTTCCGAACTGCAGCCCTCTCGGCTGGAAATCTGACTAAAAAAGTAAAAAGTCTCTCAACTTAACCCTCTATTATCCTTAGTATCTAATCCTGCTATGTGGGATTCTTATTCTCAGTATCTAATCCTAGGCAGGATTCTACTAGAAGCTTTGACCCTTTGTCATACTACTTAATCTTTACAAATGTCCAAGTGCCAAACAACATAAAGACCAATGCCACGAAAGGAAGAGCTGCAAAATTTAATGAGAATAGCAGCTTTAAAACCCAAAAAGAATGTGAACTCTTTTTATCACCCATTCTTTTCACAATTATACATTTGTGCTAACACCGCTAACAAAGCAAAAAGTAAGCATGAAGCTCAATATATACTGATTCGTGAATCTATTCCAATTTTCCCATGACCAAGCCTTTCTGTCTTTCCAGTCCACACAAACATATGAGCTAACGTGAAAAATATGGTATGTGGGCTCAAAGAAGAGTTTTACCATCATTTTCAGGAACAAAAATGCAATGTCTATGCAATAAAGGAGGCACAAATTCAGCACCGTGATTGGGAATTTATTATGAGATGCAAGCAATTTATGTGTCACTAATTTGTGTCAAGCAACATATATGGTAATTCATGTGTAAAATTGTCAATGACTGTTAAAACAACACATATCTCAGCAATACACTCAATAAGTTTAGTTTCCTCTAGGTTTCAATTCTCAGGAGCGATTCAACAAAAACGGTTGTGGAATCAAATTACAAGAACAGCCTCAAGTCACATTTCCACATGTCAACCAGGAATTCAGATGAAGATTTCTTTGTTCAGATATTGTAAACATAAGAATGACATGTTAAAAATCCGATCCACCTCAAAGGAATTTGGCATAAAGAATAATCAACATTGAATCTTGGATCAAAAGTTCACCAAAACCTCGACAAACAACAAAGGTTCAATAACACAGCCAAGGAACTGAGGTAAAATATCATTTACACCATATACATTAATAATGATACGATACATATAATTCCATGTTGAGGATGAGCTTGCCAGCATCAGATTCCTAGAGAAAAGACTCTCATGGATGCCTTCCCAAGACTTCATCCATTATATTAAGCCTCTGATATAGCATAGTGACATGAAAAAAAAATCGTAATAGAACAACACTTATACCTCTTAAGGATCATATGAGTCATTGGGAACAAGAAAAGAATTTTTCTTTCAGAGGGGACCCAAAAGACGGAAGTGGAGGAGGCATTCAATAGAATGAAATTGAAGAAAGCAGTTGGACCAGACAAATTCCTATTGAGATGCGGAGATGTCTTGGGAAGGTTGGAATTGATTAGCTCATCATCTTTTCAACAAGATTAAGAATACACATAAGATAACAAAAGATTGGAGGATAGGCGTTTTGGTCAATATTTATAAGAACAAAGGTGAAGCCCAAGACTGTCCAAACTATAAGGAAATAAAGTTTATGAGTCACAATATGGAATTGTGGGAAAGAGTGATAGAACATGAATTGCACAAGTGCACTTGGTGGCAGAAAAACTATTCAGATTTAAGACCGGTCCATCCACCACTAAAGCCATCCATATTATGACTTGTGACTTAATGAGATAAATGATGGAGTACTATAATGAGATAAAGCATTTCTAGGACGAATGTTTAAATTATAAGTTTTATAATATTCTTTACTCATCCTTGCCTAAATCTACCTACTTCCATCTAGTTAACAATAGAGTACTCTCTATGTTTTTTATTAGTTGCAACTTTTGAATATTTTATCTCTCACAAAAAATACCCAAAAATTGCAAGTAAAAAAAAAGGAGGGAGTATAACCAAATAACCACTTCGACATTAAGAAACAATATAATATTTTATCTCATGCTTCTATATAACTTCCTTTAATTTTTTCTCCCGGTGCTAAAACATGATGATGATAATAACTATAAGGCTTTAACTATAACAATTATAATTTATTTTCTGCCATATAAATTATGCCAACTATAACCTATATATTTAATTCTTGATGATATATGATCAACTTCTTCGTTCAAATTCCTTATCATTTCCACTTGACAAGATTTTGATTTTTTGCTACCTATCACAATTGAATAATCCAAATTTTGCTTCATGTAATTTCTACAAGTTTGCTTTCCATAGTCATTGACTCGCCAACATCTTCTAAAAAAAAACTACTAAATCAATCATTATAGAACATTGTTCCATCTTACTTTCTCTCCACAATCATTATGTCCTAGACTTTGAAACTTTGGAGCATACAAATAATAAAATCTTCTTATCACAGTTACTTTACAATTGTTGCCAATTCACTTAACTCCATTTCATTTATTAACTTTCATGTCCTTAGTGAGGTTATTTTGTAACATCTCTCACGTGCACAAAGGAAGTGGCTCTGCTAGCATTTCCAGCACTATATCATTATTTATTCCACACTTCCCACATTTTCTTACCCATCGCACACGGCCTAATCTAGAAGTCAATGTCCCAACCAATGGCTAATGTTCAGAAAAAACAAATTTTAAACATTTCCTATGTTTTCATTTGTTTTTTACTTGGACCATTTTTGGGAAGTTGCAAATTACATGCACAATGTCGTTTTTGGGCAATAAATTTTCTCTACCCCACCATGCAACATAAGCTCACTTTCAATTGTGCAAGTACAAACAATAACAAAGTCTTAATTCCAAAACAAATTTTGGGTCAACTAAACATGATTACACGAATCAATAAAAGGAATCGCAAAAGTTAACTGCAAAAATCTCTTGTCTCCAAAATTCCTTGCTTAGCGCCAAATTCTCCTCAAGCATGCAGTTAAAAAAAAGCATCAAATACTTTCAGATATGAAAATCAAAGTAAGGAAACAACAATTTGGAGTATCAACATATTTTCACTTTCTCCACTAAAAGACAAACGACATGTAAACTCCTAATTATGATAAAATATGAATTGCTATCAACCATGATAGCGTGTTTCAAATTACATAAGAGATATACTTACCTAATGTTCATACATAAAGTTTCTTGTGTGAAACTTCCAACCTATAATGATACGACACATGAAAACCCATTACAAAGAGCCTAAAGATGCGCATAAAAGCTCTTACCTAAACTGCCCTGCTCGCCATAAAGTGAACCCCGTATGTAGCTGAAGTCCCCCAAGGCCCTAATACGAGAAATATGCAAGTAGTCAAACAAAAACAATAACAACGCCTTAGTCCCAAAATAATTTGCAGTCGGCTAAACATGAATCAATATGAGGAATCGCAATATTCATATGCAATTCTGCATAATTCCTCTTCCTCCAATTTGCCTTGTTTAACACTAAATTTTCCTCAATCCCCAACACTCCCATATCTCAACTAACAACCCTCATTTATGTTTGCTTAGGTCTTCCTTTACTTCTCCTCCGTCCATCCTGTCGCCACTCTTTCAACTTTTTAACCAAAGCATTACTCGGTCTCCTTATATGTCCAACCATCTCAGACGATTTTCCCTCATTTTATCTTCAATAGAAGCAAAACTCAACTTATTCCTAAAAAGTAATAACCTCATTATGTATTTTGTCCTTCTATACCCACACATCCAACGTTGCACACGCATATCCGCCACGAAGCAATGAGACCAATATTTTTCTAATGGAGGTGACAATATTTGAAAACCCAATATTCGGTCCTATAAAGCAATGTCGACCTAATGACTGTGCGGGAAATTTTCCATTCAAGTTTTTGGGCCTATAATATGTGACCAAGTTTTGACGCCAAACTTTCCTCCTCTATCCAAGCTAGAGACCGACAATCTTAGTTTTAAAAGGCGAGAGGCGCACCAAGGCGCAAAAGGTACGCCTCTAGAAACTGACAAAAATATTAAAATTTCAAACAAAAAAAAAAAAAACCCTAGAGGCAATGAATATCACAAATATACAAGTAGACAATAAAATGAATTTGGTTCTCAAATGGTTTTGAATGTGGGTTCAAATCTTCAAAACGATGGTTACCATGGTACCATAGTCCTCTTGCTTAAGGTTGAAATTTTCATTTAACATCTAAACTCTGACCCTTCCAAGAGATTTAATAAAATCTAGCTCCACAAATTGTTTTTGTCAAGCAACACAACTCCCATGATAGGAACAAGTTAGATAGGAAGACAAAAATAGCCTTGGAACCAAATAAGTGAACTCTTCATATGCGTCATCCCTCTACACAAATTGGAAAGACCACTAAAATGAAGCAAGAATGGACAACAATTGCTTTCTTATCTTTCCTTTTTTTTTGTGTGAACAAATTGTTAGAGCATTACCGGACAAGAATTATTGGGGCAAGTTATGTACTTTAACAACGTTACAATAATCTTAACATAAGAAAAATGCGCATAGCTTCATCAAAAGTTTCAAGTAGTGAATATAGATTCTTGAATATGCAAAGAAACATCAAGCTCTAGGCCTTACTACATTGGATCATGATAATTGAAACATTGAACTTTGGAAGCATCAATTACAGCAAAATATAGGTTAAGCATGTTGAGAAAGTTGGGTGCAGGTGTGCAGGTGTGGGACGGGATGAAAGGGTGTACGATATAAATTTCTATGGTGCTCAACAGTTTAAGAAGAAAAGTAATCAACACTTTCTACAGACCTTACAGAACTAGAGGATGATGTGAAAAGTATCATTATACCTTGAATTTTAGAAGCTATAAATAATGGTAAACTTCCTCCACCATGACCTACACATAAAACACGCATTTGCTTCTTTCCGTTGACTGCATTAATTAGATCATAATTACTGGAAGACAAAGCAGTTAGTCCAGCTGATACCATACTTTTTGTATCTGCAACGAAGTTCAAGATCAAACTAAAGTTATTCCCTAGCAAAATAAGTAGACAACTACAGTAGTCAAACCTGCAAGCGAGTAAAACGACTCAAAAAATGATAATAATTTATTAGATGTCATCAACTAGATCATTAAAATCAAATGCCATGTAGTAACTAAGAACACATAGAAAAGAAGGTAAAGTACGCCTAATATAAGAAACTTTGAATAATCACTTATGGAGACATTAGAATTGAGGAAAAGCAAGAAGTGACACAAACTGGAAATAAAAGGGAAAAAAATGCCAGTTCCTTGCTAGCAAAAAACCCTAAGGGGCCGTTTCATAGGGGGTATTCATCAAAGGAAAAGGGAAACCAACATCCCTTTGATTTTGTTTGTTAGAGGGCTTTTACCATTCCCCCTATCATTCCTCCAAAACCCTCTACACCCAACCCACCCACTCCCCCCCCCCCCCCTTTTTTCCCTTCCCTTTTCCCCCTCCCCCCCACCACCCCCCCCCA
>PYUH01004051.1:198127-325310 GCA_016808085.1 Suaeda aralocaspica | reverse complement strand
AATAGATCATACTTCATTTTAAAAATTTAGTTCTTTCGTTTATTTTACTCTTCTTTTGTTTGCTACTTATTAATTTCGTATAAAAAAACTGTCATTCAGTTCAACTGTTTGATCCATCTACAGTAACAACACATACTCCCTCTTCCATTTCTTAAATACGTATACGTTTTACTACATTGTATCTTTTCTTGTTTGTGTATATATTAGAATTTTGGCATTTTTTATACGTGTGTGTTTACGATTGTACGCTCGTATCTTTGGGTCTTGCTGTGTTTTCATAACCAGGAATTTTACCTTTTGCCCTAATCTTTTATTGGAGTCTTTCTACTTCTAGTTATCAAGACAAAAAAAACCTGCTATTTAAATCAGTTTTTCTCTACAATACCTCTCTCGTTACAGCCACTCATCATTTATCATGCTCCTCAATTACATTCTCCACTGCAAATAGGTTCGGGTCTTATCGTTAGCGCTGCCATACCGGTACTGTGAACCAGTCGCATTCAACACATATTCTGTTGACACTCTAAATAGCCAAGGCGCTAGTATATGTACATATATTCCAAGATGGTTATGCAAGGTCCAAAGGGGTGAAGCAATGGTCGGGTCGGGTAAATAACGTCAACTATAGCATTCTTGTCATTTCGTAAGTTTACTGTCATTGGTATGATTTGGTAAGAGTGTAGTGACTCGAGAGGGTTAAGGTATAATAGCTATCAAAGCGTTGCCGTTTAAGAAGTGAGGAAAGTTATATGTTGATGTTTTTTTCGCCAATTTACTCGTCAGTTTCTCACGTGCCACGGTTTTAACCTGGGAGAGGTCAGTTTAATGTTGCGAGAAAATACATCTGGATTAATTGTGCACATGAGGTTAACACAGCACAGTAGCGTGCTAACCTAGATTCGAGTGTTGGTACAGAATGATCTTGATAAACTATCGGATTAGTTTTTAGCGCAATACGCACTCAGGGGTTCATGTGGCTAAATTGCAAATGGCAGAGGTACAATTTTTCTTAGAGCATGTTAAGACCATTGTGAAGTGAGATGAGTATATTAAAGCCTGCACCAACGCCGAAGGTGCATCCCTGAGTCGTTAGTCAATGTTACTATAAGATTTCAAACACGAACAGGATGAATATTTACATTATTGTTTGGTGGATTTTGAATATCAGAGTAACATTTTGCAAAGATTGAAAACCTACAAAACGGAATATCATGTTTCTGAATTAACACAAGATAACAAATTATTAAATGTATATATAATTACCCTATCATAGTTTGTGAGGTTTAAATATACTCGACACTAAAATTTCTGAACATTTGACTAATACAGTGCACAACAAGAGGAGAAATTCTGATATCAAAAGTTTTAATAGAAGAGACAAATAATGGCATATAGTTTAGAATACTATCCAAGTAAATTATGAACTTTGATCATGCAAGTGACATTAAGAGTAAAATTTGAACGTTGACCAAACAAATTGTTAAATCATAATAAATTCTTATAGGTCAAAGCTTCATTCACCACATCACACACAATTAATTAGTTTTAACCAAACATATAACAACTTGTTCTAGTGTAGAAATCGAACACAATTGTAATTTCTGAACGTTTTGACTTTTATGTTTAAGTTCATAATTTAAAATATGATTTTACTTGCACATACGTCCAATTTAGTCGTTAAGTGCAACTTCTAAACACTAAGTGCACATTGCTGACGTTCGCAGAATTTGGTCATTAAGTTCATAATTTGCAAACTAAACATCCAAACACCCTTTAATTTACATCAAGAGTTTCGAACAAGAGAGAAATGTTTTCTTTAAACGAATGAATCTTATTAGAGAACATATGAACGTTCAATATTTCGCATATTCATCGAATGTCCATAATCATGGTGGTTGAAGAGTATAAAAGAAAACAACATGTAGTATTATTCCCTTGAAATATATTAAAATTTGGTACATTAAATTAAAATAATATAAAAATCTTATCCCACTAACTAATTAATCCTTAATTCGCGTGCATGATACCAACCTACCAAATATTTAGCATAGAGGGAGTACATGAATAATATTAACATGAAAAAAATAATTGTTTTTGCATTTGATATCATCTTAAGTTACATTTGGTATTTTATAAATATTTAAAATTATTAATAAATCATAATTTGTGTAAATTAAGTTTGTAGTATGTATGTAATAATTGATAATTCTATGTTGTTGCATGTGCAGTTAAATATAGTAAATAGTGGCTTATATGGTGTTCAATTACTTGAATTAAGGAAAAAATGTGATTTAACCTGTAATCAGGGTTAGGTAAAGCAATATTGCAGTTCCCTCTGGGCATGTACCGAATTTCGTTTAAGAACATTCAACTAGTACTTATAGTGATTACTACTTTAAATGTAATAACATAAGCAATTTTCAAATTTGTTATAACATATTCAAAGTGTTACTCCACCAATGTCCCAAATTCTGGAGTAATGATCACGGATGTTTAGCACTTTTGAAGATGTCTAAAACTGACCGATGTTGAATATTGTTTCAAATCAAATCATATCTTAATAATGCTTAAAATAATTTGAATTGTTTAGAACAAATTTAGTTAGTTAGTTTTGTTTTTATACTTTTTTTAATATTAAACATTACAGTTTGAAATGGCTTGCTAATATAGATATTGTTTGATGTAGATTTGTAATATTTTTTGCCATTTTTTGAATAATGTGATTGGCAATTTATACCGAATATTGTTTGAAACAAATGTGAATATTGTTTGCAATTGGTTGAGTATTTTGTACTAACCATTTGAATATTGTTTGAGTCAGAGTTGCTATTATTTTGTTGAATAACTGGGAGCACGAACATCTATGATTTTGCTATGAAAAGCATGAAGAACCTAATCCACACAAAGAGTAATAAATACAATTCCATACAAAGTTTGGGTGGCTATTTTCCCATTCCTATGTAAACAACAACATAGAAGGAACTAAGGGGATTGGTTCCTATTCCCCTTCAAACCCTTTTCCTTAGTCTTTTTCCCTTTCCCTTGTGAACCAAATGGCCCTAAATCCCAATGTTAACTTTTGGTTTTTCCCCTTATATGAAACCACTCATGAATTTCCCTTATCCCTAGTTTCCCGATTTTAGAGATCCGAATCGATTTTTATCCCCCCCCTTGGGGCTCCTTAGCACCAAAAAAAAAATAAAAAAATGTAAACCGTACAAAGTTAATCTAGTAGTAAAACATCCTCTTAAAGAGATCCTCCGCTTTGGACAAACTCCACATGATATCAGATTAGGTCACAGCTGCAAGGCTCTTGAATTGCCCTAAAAGAAGCACAATACTAACCTTTTTGGCTCATTCATTGTGTTTTTTTACTAACAACTTTCAGGCAGTTTCCTTTGCTCAATCGTCTATTGTTGTTGACTTGTACAACTACAACAAAAAGTGCATCGCTGCTAATCCACCACTACCCTCTGCTTATATCTCCCCTCAGCGGTCTGGGACAAAATTTAATTGGCATGATCACATTGCTACACAAAACTGCAACATGTAATCTGAACAGTGCTATAGAGTTAAGGCTGAACAGAGTACCACCTTGTCTTAGACATTGCACAACAGCAGTTATGTGTATTCAAGCCTACCTCGATATTCCGATGTGCCAATTTCAAACCTCCTACCACCTGAAATGTGAGACAACAAAGAGGAAACAGGAATGGGTAATAGATATTACGTGATAATTAATTCTACACTTAAGAATAATTAATTGTTCAGGAATTCACTATCAGATAATGCTTCAAGTTCAAAAAATTTAGACAGAATTCAAAACTCAGAAAATTTGTACAAAATAGGCAAATTCAAACTTCGAACAAGTGTTCATGCACAGGAGTATGTCCGTGAACAGGTTATCTCACAATCTTGCGGGTTCATTTTTCTAAGAACCTGAAACTTCACTATCTTCTGAGTCGAAAATAGCTTTTCAACAACTATTCAAATGTCAACCAGAAGATGAAAACCCATCAGATACTGTAAACATGAGAATGGCAGTTAGATCCCGATCCCCACCACGAGTTTTGGCAAAAAAACATTCAAAACTGAATCTTGGTCCAACCTCCTACAGGCATACCAAAGCCTCACAATCTTCCAAATTGAAAATACTTTTCCAACAAGTACGCATTCGAAGCACCAAGAAGATAAAACCGCGATCAGATACTGTAAACATGAAAATGGCATTTTTAAATCCCGATCCACCTCGTGAGATCTAGCAAAAGAACATTCAAACTGAACTTGGTCCAAACCACCTACAGCACTCCAAGCCTCTACACACGACAAGAGTTGTGTACACAACCAAGGAACCGAAACAACAAACCCCAGTCCAGAAACTCGTTAAAAGATGAACTTCTGCTACCCACCACATCATGTATGCACGGCAGACACCCAAACATACTTCCCATGGACACAGCAGACTGTTGAACAGATGAAACCGATTCACAGAATGAAGATTCACTACAACAGTGCCTGATGAGGATGGAGTTTGCTATCAAGTGCTTGAAGGAATGGAGAATCAGGATCCCATAGCTTCCTAGGAAAAATATCGTTCCGTCATATGCATCAATAAAGACCATGTCTACTTTTTATCCGTGTTGAGGATGAACTTTCAGCATCAGATCATGAGAAAAATCCTCTCATGGATACCTTTCCATAGAACTTCATCCATTGTATTGGGTCTTGAGAGAGCACGATGACCTGAAGGAGCCTGCAACTGAAAACGATGGAAACCCCATTGCTTGTATTGAAGTTGAGATAACAAGAGGGTCTATTCAACTACATCAATGACAGCACCACACTTCACAAGGTGAGTTAAGACTTTGTGAATGCTTTAGTGATGTCCAAAACTACAATAATAACCTTTAAATAGAGTGTAAAAACAGAAAATTCCACTGACCTTCAGATAAATGTCAATTATGTTACAAAATGAACAGGGTAAAGTAACAAAACAATAATCGAATATCCAGGGAAAAAAAACACTACTTTTCGTTCATAAAGTAAATAAGAATCACATTTACAAGTCATTGATATGAACAACACAATTCTTAAAGGCCAGATAAGTAACTAACCAAATAGATAGTCACCAAAAACATGCACAAGAGCTCTTGCCTAACTTCTTCCGAACTGCAGCCCTCTCGGCTGGAAATCTGACTAAAAAGTTAAAAATCCTCCAACTACCCTCTAATCCGTATCTAATCCTGCTATGTGGGATTCTTATCTCAGTATCTTTCCAGGCAGGATTCTACTAGAGCTTTGACCTCTTGTCATACTACTTTCTTTACAATGTCCAAGTGCCAAACAACATAAGACCAATGCACGAAAGGAAGAGCTGCAAATTATGAAATAGCAGCTTTAAAACCCAAAAAGAATGTGAACTCTTTTTATCACCCATTCTTTTCACAATTATACATTTGTGCTAACACCGCTAACAAAGCAAAAAGTAAGCATGAAGCTCAATATTACTGATCGTGAATCTATTCCACATTTTCCCATGACCAAGCCTTTCGTTCTTCCAGTCCACACAAACTATATGAGCTAACGTGAAAAATATGGTATGTGGGCTCAAGAAGAGTTTTACCATCATTTCAGGAACAAAATTGCAATGTCATGCAAAAAGGAGGCACAAATTCAGCACCGTGTATTGGGAATTTATTATGAGATGCAAGCAATTTATGTGTCACTAATTTGGTCAAGCAACATATATGGTATCATGTGTAAAATGTCAATGACTGTTAAAACAACACATCTACGCAGCATACACTCATAAGTTTAGTTTCCTCTAGGTTTCAATTCTCAGGAGCGATTCAACAAAACGGTGTGGATCAAACAAACAGCCCAAGTCACACCACATGTCAACCAGGAATTCAGATGAAGATTCTTTGTTCAGATATTGTAAACATAAGAATGACATTTAAAATCCAGTCCACCTCAAAGGAATTTGCATAAATACAACATTGAATCTTGGATCAAAAGTTCACCAAACCTCGCAAAACACAAAGGTTCATAACACACGCCAAGGAACTGAGGTAAAATCATTTACACCATATACATTAAAATGACGATACATATAATTATGTTGAGATGAGCTTGCCAGCATCAGATTCCTAGAGAAAAGACTCTCATGGATGCCTTCCCAAGACTTCATCCATTATATTAAGCCTCTGATATAGCATAGTGACATGAAAAAAAAATCGTAATAGAACAACACTTATACCCTAAGGATCATATGAGTCATTGGGAACAAGAAAAGAATTTTCTTTCAGAGGGGACCCAAACGGAAGTGAGGAGGCATTCAATAGAATGAAATTGAAGAAAGCAGTTGGACCAGACAAATTCCTATTGAGATGCGAGATGTCTTGGGAAGGTTGGAATTGATTAGCTCATCATCTTTTCAACAAGATTAAGAATACACATAAGATAACAAAGATTGGAGGATGGCGTTTTGGTCAATATTATAAGAACAAAGGTGAAGCCCAAGACTGTCCAAACTATAGGAAATAAAGTTTGAGTCACAATATGGAATTGTGGGAAGAGTGATAAACATGAATTGCACAAGTGCACTGGTGGCAAAAACTATTCAGATTTAAGACCGGTCCATCCCCACTAAAGCCATCCATATTATGACTTGTGACTTAATGAGATAAATGATGGAGTACTATAATAGATAAAGCATTTCTAGGCGAACATGTTTAAATTATAGTTTTATAATATTCTTTACTCATCTCTTGCCTAAATCTACCTACTTCCATCTAGTTAACAATAGAGTACTCTCTGTTTTTTATTAGTTGCAACTTTTGAATATTTTATCTCTCACAAAAAATACCCAAAATTGCAAGAAAAAAAGAGGAGTATAACCAAATAACCACTTCGACATTAAGAAACAATATAATATTTTATCTCATGCTTCTATATAACTCTTTAATTTTCTCCCGGTGCTAAAAACATGATGATGATAATAACTATAAGCTTTAACTAAACAATTATAATTTATTTCTGCCATATAAATTATGCCAACTATAACCTTATATTTAATTCTTGATGATATATGATCAACTTCTTCGTTCAATTCCTTATCATTTCCACTTGACAAGATTTTGATTTTTTGCTACCTATCACAATTGAATAACCAAATTTTGCTTCATGTAATTTCTACAAGTTTTGCTTTCCATAGTCATTGACTCGCCAACATCTTCTAAAAAAAAACACTAAATCAATCATTTAGAACATTGTTCCATCTTACTCTCTCCACATCATATGTCCAGACTTTGAAACTTTGGAGCATACAAATAATAAATCTTCTTATCCAGTTACTTTACAATTGTTGCCAATTCACTTAACTCCATTTCATTATTAACTTTCATGTCCTTAGTGAGGTTATTTTGTAACATCTCTCACGTGCACAAAGGAAGTGGCTCTGCTAGCATTTCCAGCACTATATCATTATTTATTCCACACTTCCCACATTTTCTTACCCATCGCACACGGCCTAATCTAGAAGTCAAGTCCCAACCAATGGCTAATGTTGCAAAAAACAAATTTTAAACATTTCCTATGTTTTCATTTGTTTTTTCTTGACCATTTTGGGAAGTTGCAAATTACATCCAATGTCGTTTTTGGGCAATAAATTTCTCTACCCCACCATGCAACATAAGCTCACTTTCAATTGTGCAAGTACAAACAATAACAAAGTCTAATTCCAAAACAAATTTTGGGTCACTAAACATGATTACACGAATCAATAAAGGAATCGCAAAGTTAACTGCAAAAATCTCTGTCTCCAAAATTCCTTGCTTAGCGCCAAATTCTCCTCAAGCATGCATTAAAAAAAAGCATCAATACTTTCAGATATGAAAATCAAAGTAGGAAACAACAATTTGGAGTATAAACATATTTCACTTCTCTCCACTAAAAGACAAACACTGTACAATAAACCTAATTATGATAAATATGAATTGCTATCAACCATTAGCGTGTTTCAAATTACATAAGAGATATACTTACCTAATGTTCATACATAAAGTTTCTTGTGTGAAACTCCAACCTATATGATACGACACATGAAAACCCTTACAAAGAGCCTAAAGATGCGCATAAAAGCTCTTACCTAAACTGCCCTGCTCGCCATAAGTGAACCCCGTATGTAGCTGAAGTCCCCCAAGGCCCTAATACGAGAAAATGCAAGTAGTCAAACAAAAACAATACAACGCCTTTCCCAAAATAATTTGCAGTCGGCTAAACATGAATCAATATGAGGAATCGCAATATTCATAGCAATTCTGCATAATTCCTCTTCCTCCAATTTGCCTTGTTTAACACTAAATTTTCCTCAATCCCCAACACTCCCATATCTCAACTAACAACCCTCATTTTGTTGCTTAGGTCTTCCTTTACTCTCCTCCGTCCATCCTGTCGCCACTCTTTCAACTTTTTAACCAAAGCATACACCAGGTCTCCTTATATGTCCAACCATCTCAGACGATTTTCCCTCATTTTATCTTCAATAGAAGCAAAACTCAACTTATTCCAAAAAGTAATAACCTCATTATGTATTTTGTCCTTCTATACCCACACATCCAACGTTGCACACGCATATCGCCACGAAGCAATGAGACCAATATTTTTCTAATGGAGGTGACAATATTTGAAAACCCAATATTCGGTCCTATAAAGCAAGGTCGACCTAATGACTGTGCGGGAAATTTTCCATTCAAGTTTTTGGGCCTATATGTGACCAAGTTTTGACGCCAAACTTTCCTCCTCTATCCAAGCTAGAGACCGACAATCTAGTTTTAAAAGGCGAGAGGCGCACCAAGGCGCAAAAGGTACGCCTCTAGAAACTGACAAAAATATTAAATTTCAAACAAAAAAAAAAAAAAACCCTAGAGGCAATGAATATCACAATTACAAGTAGACATAAAATGAATTTGGTTCTCAAATGGTTTTGAATGTGGGTTCAACTCTCAAAACGATGGTTACCATGGTACCATAGTCCTCTTGCTTAAGGTTGAAATTTTCATTTAACATCTAAACTCTGACCCTTCCAAGAGATTAATAAAATCTAGCTCCACAAATTGTTTTTGTCACCAACACAACTCCCATGATAGGAACAAGTTAGATAGGAAGACAAAAATAGCCTTGGAACCAAATAAGTGAACTCTTCATATGCGTCATCCCTCTACACAATTGGAAAGACCACTAAAATGAAGCAAGAATGACAACAATTGCTTTCTTATCTTTCCTTTTTTTTGTGTGAACATTGAGAGCATTACCGGACAAGAATTATTGGGGCAAGTTGTACTTTAACAACGTTACAATAATCTTAACATAAGAAAAATGCGCATAGCTTCATCAAAAGTTTCAAGTAGTGAATATAGATTCTTGAATATGCAAAGAAACATCAAGCTCTAGCCTTACTACATTGGATCATGATAATTGAAACATTGAACTTTGGAAGCATCAATTACAGCAAAATATAGGTTAAGCATGTTGAGAAAGTTGGGTGCAGGTGTGCATGTTGGGACGGGATGAAAGGGTGCGATATAAATTTCTATGGTGCTCAACAGTTTAAGAAGAAAAGTAATCAACACTTTCTACAGACCTTACAGAATAAGGATGAGTGTGAAAAGTATCATTATACCTTGAATTTTAGAAGCTATATAATGGTAAACTTCCTCCACCATGACCTACACATAAAACACGCATTTGCTCTTTCCGTTGACTGCATTAATTAGATCTATACTTCGGAAGACAAAGCAGTTAGTCCAGCTAATACCTACTTTTTGATCTGCAACGAAGTTCAAGATCAACTAAGTTATTCCCTAGCAAAATAAGTAGACAACTACAGTAGTCAAACCTGCAAGCGAGTAAAACGACTCAAAAATGATAATAATTTATTAGATGTCATCAACTAGATCATTAAAATCAAATGCCATGAGAACTAAGAACACATAGAAAAGAAGGTAAAGTACGCCTAATATAAGAAACTTTGAATAATCACTTATGGAGACATTAGAATGAGAAAAGCAAGAAGTGACACAAACTGGAAATAAAAGGGAAAAAAATGCCAGTTCCTTCTGCAGCAAAAAACCTAAGGGGCCGTTTCATAGGGGGAATTCATCAAAGGAAAAGGGAAACAACATCCCTTTGATTTTTTTGTTAGAGGGCTTTACCATTCCCCTATCATTCCTCCAAAACCCTCTACACCCAACCCACCCCCCCCCCCCCCCCCCATTCTTTTGCATTCCCTTTCCCTAGTCCCCACCACACTACCACGTACACCACCATGCCTCACCAAACCGCCCCTAGCCTCATCACTAAAATATCCTCCACCCCACCCACCGCCACCCACCGGCGCCATCCCCACACTCGCCGGCCCCCATTCCCCCTTATTCCCTTATCCCCCCTATCATTCCTCCAAAACCCTCTACATCCAACCCACCCACTCCCCACCACTTCCCCCCCCCCCCATTCTTTTGCATTCCCTTTTCCCTAGTCCCCACCACACTACCACGTACACCACCATGCCTCAGCCAAACCGCCCTAGCCTCATCACATAAAATATCCTCCCACCCCACCGCCACCCACCGGAGGCCATCCCCACACATCGCCGGCCCCCACCACCCTCTTTTCCACCCAAAACTAACCCTAAAAACCACCCAATTACCCCTACCCACCCCATGCCACCCTCACCCACCCCCTTGCCGGCCACCGGCAGCCCTTCCCCACCCCTCGCCGCCCTCCCCTTCCCCTTGAAAATCCCCCCCAAACCCTAGAAACGCGAATTAATTTCTAGGGTTTGTGGGGGATTTTCAAGGGGAAGAGGAGGTTGACAAGGGTGGGGGAGGGCCGCCGGTGGCGGGCAAGGGTGGCAAGGGGTGGGTAGGGGTAATTGGGTGGTTTTGGGGTTTTTAGGATTAATTTTGAGTAGTTTTGGGCGGCAAAGAGGGTGGTGGAGGCCAGTTGGTGGTGGTGGGGATGGCCGCTGGTGGAGAAGCGAGTGGGTGGTTTTTTTTTTTTTTTATGGTGGTTTGAGAAGGTGGTTGTTTGGGTGGCTATTTTCCCATTCCTATGTAAAACAAACAACATAAGGGAACTAAGGGAATTGCTTTCTATTCCCCTTCAAACCCTTTCCTTATGTCTTTCCCTTTCCCCCTTGTGAACCAAATGGCCCCTAAATCCAAATGGTTAACTTTGTTTTCCCTTATATTACAAATATCTTTTATTTGGAAATTAAGAGCAAGGAGTCATGTAAAATGAGATAAGTTAGTGCACAAAAATGATTATTTTAAAGGAAAATGACATATAATTATACTTTGGATAATACAGTATGTAGTTCAACACGAAAATGCAAAGCAATTTTTCAAAAATCCAGATACATATGAAATTCTAATTTCAAAAGAAAAGTTTATGTCAGCAACTAGGATAATTTACCATAAATGAATAGATAAAGGTACAAGGTGAAAAAATCTGATCAAGTCTCTATCTAATTACTAAGATGATCAACTAATCCTCAAACTTTAAGCAGAGGAAGAGAAAAGGATCACCTAACTACCGTTTTCCATTTTTTTTTCTTACTTAACCTGCCATGTCACACAGACCGGTTTATTTATTTTTTTAATCATGTGGCAACCAACATAGATAGAGAAAACCTAACCATTAACATGAAACCAGCATAGGGTATTTTCTGCAGGAAGCAACAATGTAACGGAGCATCCTAGAGCAAAACCACAATGAGATCATGCAAGCAAAATAGCATACAAAAATAAAAAAAAAAAGTTGGTATTCATCAACACTTCAGAAATTAGATATGCAACCTTCCAATTAGTTTGTTCCTTAAAGTGATGACATGACATGCTAAGATGTAGGAGAGTAGCAGTTTAAAATAATGTTAGCTACACAAGATAACATGGAATGAAAATGACATGAAGTACAATACCAGCTCAACGATTGGTGTATAAATATTTGGTGATTCCTTTAAACAATGTTACTATATGAAGTCATTGTAAAATAAGTTAATAATTAAAGCTATTCAGTTCAACAACGCTTACATAGAAAAGCAGAAATAAGTGGTCGCTGCATGTAGTATATCGAATTAGGTTTCTGTCATTGTAAATACGTATATCAAAGCTGCTCAACTCAACACCACTTACAAGGAACAGCCAAAACATGTGGTTGCTGCATGTAGTATATTGAACTAGGATCTGACACTTTAGAAGCAGCCATAACTTTCACAGCACTCTGGCGTGTGACGCCATTAAAGCGAAGCACACGCCATTGATAGCCTAGTACTTTGAATTCATGATCATGTTTAGTATCTGAACACACTTCTGCATATCTTTTCCTAAGCCAGTCTTCTGTTTTCCACCAATGATTTGCAGTCTGCCAGAGGTTCAGTGTAACAGAGGAAGTCAAACAACCTTTTAATCATCATTTCTACACAATTGTACCCCTATTTACTCATTTTAAGTTAAAAGGAAATTGATAACTATAATAGCTGAAAATTAAGTATCACTTGGTGTAAATGTTTTTAATGATTTAAAAGTTTTCAAGTTGCAAATTATTTGAATCCTTATAAAAACATGTTTAAAATTATTGTAAACAATTTATTCACTTTGCTAATAGTTCTATTGATGCACATTAAAATGACTAGCTAAGTAGCTAGCATGCAAATATGCAATAGCTGCTATGAGAAGTATGAAGAAAGCTCAGAGATTTGGATGAAAATTTGGAAAGATACTTCGACTGCCAGGTTGACATATAGAAAAGAACGGAATCAAGTTAACAAGGCCTGGATTTAAATACATAATTATGGGTACTTCTCTTAAGATTGCAATTTACAGAACACAAAAACGAAATTCATTTTAGTCACCTATTAAAATAAGTTTCATAATCACTCAATTACATGATCAAGTGCAAATAAGGATTTCATTAGCTCAAAAGCCAGACATGATCATTGAAATGGACTTTACTGCACTATTTCCCATTAATATTGAAATTTAGGACCCTGATGGTAAAGTTTTAAAATGACTTGCTACCAAATTTCGATGGCCTAAACATCAGAAAAATGCTAGGCAGCCAGACAGCATGGTGGTAGAATTGTATAAATATGGTCCCTAAGCAGATTCCTGCTTTAGGTTGTTGGAACTTCTTAAGAGGCCAAGAATATTCCTTGATTAATTTACCTGTCTAGGAACCAACTATCAATAGGAATCAATTGAAAATGATGACCAGAAAAAAGTGTTGGGTTGCTTCTATTATTAGCCTAAAAAGCATCAAGACTCAAGAGGGTGCAATTTTAGCATTATTGTTTGAGAGTTTAATGACTCCCAATGGCATACGAAATTTGGAGATGCAATTGTAAAATACGGAATACCTACATCTGTCATTTATAAAGGCTACTTCTACTATACAGAGGGTAACCCATTCAGATTTTTATCTTGCAGTTAAAGGTTGTTGAGGAGAGTAGCTGTACACTTTGTGTACACTATAACATGATGACACTTTGCAGTTAAATCTGTGTTTCTTGCTCGGATACAGGTGTCCAAGTAAGACTCCAAGCGTCCCAGTTGGCTATTTTGCAGAACAAAAAAGTCAGCTAATTAGTTTAAATTGAAGTATCCAAGTGTCCAATATAACATGATGGCACGAGTCAACACAAGATCTTTGAGACTAATGAGGGAGTCGAGGTAATATAGGAGTACATGGAATATTATAAGCCGGGTCACACATACACCATACAAATTGAAGTCTGTTCTGAAACATTTTCATCAACAGAGGTAGCTGAAAGCAAGAATAAAAAAGTTGATGCAGATTCAGTCAAGTACGTAAGATCAATCTCTTAACAATGACTTAAGTGTACAACAGAAAATTATGACAGGATGCCCAGAGACTGATTCTGCTCTGTTCAGAGTTGATGAGTCTGAAGAGATTCATAAAGCATATGGCCTATTGTCAACCAAGATATTAAGAGGCGTGTACGTTCTTATTATTATGTAGAGGGGAGTTTGCCCATGTTTATTACTTGTTTTCATTTTGGGATTATTTTTGTCAAACTAGTAAAAGGTAGGATTATAAATATTAATTTTTCCTAAATTACATTGCTTAAGCAAGAATAGAGACAAAGGAAAAGAGCAAGAGACTTTGGAAGAAGGATAAGCAAGACAAAAAAAAATGATATTTCATGATGTGATGAAGATTGGAATATCGAGTGAGACTGGTAATAGGAAATATTCAAAGATTGGAACTCCACCATCCAAGAGAAAAAGACCATGAACCTTCACCTTTGAAATTTGATTTGATTAAAGTTGATTATTTTACCAATATTGTTCTTGAGCTCATTTTTGTACATACATGTCACACAAGGTAGAATCACTCCCACTTTCTAGTTTCAATGGCTAGCTTCTTCTTCTCCCTTAAACCCTACTAAAAACATTATAAATAGGTTTTTTGTTTTGTTTTTACTTGAGCAATTTTATATTCTCACATACAGTAAAACAACTAAAAGTTAACAGCTATTCACCAAACCCTTTTATTCAGATGGCTAGACAAATAAATTAATTAGACATTTACGAGTAATTTTCAACTATATTCGGCTTACATTTAGGCTGAATTTGTTATGGAAAAAGAATATAAATTCTCCAACAATGTTCTTTTTTTATTGGTTTTCCTTTGTTTGTTTCCTTATGGTGGAAAACAATTTTCCAAAGGCGTTCTTGCAATAAAAAAAAAAGGAAGTAGGGGGCAATGGAAGTACAACTACAAATATTGATGATTATTAGAGATTCATCATCAAAGCCTTAGGTCCTGATTGCCCCATCTTATTTTTACTTAATTTTAGTAAAAATAAGTTATGTTCAGCAAATATAAGCTCAATTCAATTAAAACAAGTAAAGCAAAAAGTAGTTTCAATCCTTAATAAATTATCAATCAATCAATCGAAGCCTTAGTCCCCTAATTAGGGTTGGCTACATTAACCAAAATTGACCATTTCGTGTGGTCATCCACAGTAAATTGATTACAGTAAAAATTAATTCAATTTAGCAAAAATAAATTCAATTCAGTAAAAATAATTTCCGTTTAGCAATATTATGTTGATAGGAACAAAACTTCGATCCCCAAATTAGGGTCTATGACAATATTTTACTCCTTCCGTTTTTTTTAGTTGCAACATTTCAAAATGTGCAGCATTCATATTTTGAGCTTTGATTTAATTTTATGATCAATGTATAAAAAGGAATATAGTTGATATGAATCCCGTTTGAATCGTCTTGATGTGTACTTTATTAATATATATTTTTTATAATTTATACAAATATATAATTAGAGTTATAAATTATTAAAAATGTGCATCGGCAAGTGTGAAAAGTGAAATGTTGCAACTAAAAAAGAACGGAGGGAGTATTTCATAAGGTTATCCGCAAAGGTGTTTAAAAGAGAAAGGGAGATTGTATGGAAGAAAAAGGTAGTGATAGTGTGATTTTAATGATAATGAGGTATTGGCGACGCGGGATGGAGGGGAATCATTAACCTCACCTTATGGATAATTGTTAGTTTGTCACCCTAGAGAAAAGGTAGGTAATAACCTCCCTTCACACCCTATTCCTCATACCTCCACTAGCTTTTTTTTTTTTATCTTTAATACTACATAATCCTCTTTAGCACTATCTCTAAATATTGTGCATTCTTTTCCTTGATATAACTTTTATAATCCCTAAATCATTACCCCATTCCAAGCATACCCTAAATGTAAAAAAATTGTTATTTAGAAAAATGAAAACAATTTTTCTTTTGTAATGAAGGGTTGAAGGTATACCGCATATTCCTACGTACTCCTTACATCTCATCTCCTCTTCTATCATAATTTCTCTCTGTTTCATTTCTTTTCTCCTCCGAAGAGTTTTCAAATCATCCAACAAACAAAGGAAAAAATTACTTCCTCGAAAATTTCTCATGATTGTTTGCTTTAATTCCGCTTTAAAATATGAATTTAATGCTTATCTAACACCCAAAGCCGCAAAAAGGTATTCATCAAAACAAATGAATTCATAGTGACGCACACAAAACGCCTCTCATTTGTCGAAGACTCAACCCGACAATGATGTTCTAAATACATGAGATGTACGTTTTCTTTGTATAGCTAAATTGTGTCAACTACTCCAAATTTTCGGTAATACTTTTTACAAACACGTCACATTATACTATCAGAATCAATCTAATTCAATCGTATCAATCAAATCCAACATTTAAAAAGCAAAACAACATACACAAATGTGTCTGCAAATTGAAACCACAACAACAAAACAAAAAGGTAATTAAATTCAACTAGTAAAAACAAGAAAACAAACAAAAAGATTAAGAATGACTAACAGGGGTAGAAGACAGATAGTCAAGAACTGAAACGACACCGTTTCCGTGAAGCGACGAAGCTCGGAAAATAGTGTTAGTGTGAGAAGAAGGATGGTTTTCGGAATCATCAGAACCCCACCATTCAGGAGAAAAAAACCATGAACCTTCATCTAGGAATTTGGATTTGATTGAAGTTGAAGTTGATAATAATCTTTTTAATTTTGTTTTGGAGTTGAATTTGTACATTACCCATTGTCGCATAATGGAGAATTTCTCAGAATTTTCTCAAGCACTACCTTTCTAGTTTCAACGGCTACCTTCCTTCTTCTAGTTTCAAGTGCTATCTTTATATTTTTTGTTTTTTTGTTTTTAATGATTTGAGAAATGAAACTTCCATTTATTTTCAGCAACTTTATGTTATGTTATGGGCCATATTGTAGATAGTTACGAACTTTTGCGTTAAGGGTTATGGGTTGGGTATGGGCTGTGGCCTGTGGCCTGTGGCCTGTTTATAGAGCTATTAAATGTGGGTCAAAACTCAAAGCTATTAAATTGAGGTGAAATTAGGTGATTGTTGATCTCAATAAATTGATCTTAAGATAATTTAAAAACTTAACAAATAAACTGTATATGACTATATGTTCTAACGAGTAACAATTGAATTGAAAGGGACGTGAATTGAAATAACTGCAAAAAACTTAACAAACTATAATAATAATAATAATAATAATAATAACAATATTATTATATGATTATTAATTTAAATAATGACAATTGTAATAAATTATAATATCAATTAAATTATTAAAATAATAAAGTAATTGATAGATAAGATATTATTAATGTAATCATAATTATAAATAGTAATAATAATTTAAATAAATAATAAAAAAATAATACTATCCGTTCCTAAATGTTTAATACGTTTAGAATCTCAGCACTATTCATAAAATGGGAGAATCTTTTATATAAAATATAATATAGTCATATGGGGTCTTGTTTGATTCGTCTCGATGAGTACGTTATTAATATCCAATTATTATAATTTTTACATATATACAACAAAAGATATTTAAAGTCAAACAAGTACATTAGCATATCTGCAAGTTAAAACGTATCGAATTAATAGTAATAGAGGGAGTAGTATTATTATTATTTATTGAATTGAGTTGTTTGTATTGTTTAATTGCTTAGGTGTATAACTTATATATTCAAAAAGTGAAACTGAATTGCCTTGAAAATGAAATACTGAAGCTGATTTTGCCTCAAAAAAATCAATTGAAACTAAATGACGCTGAAATGAAAGCAAAATCAACTGAAATTAATTGAATTATGATGAGCTAAACTGTTTATATATAACCTAAACTGAATTGTTGACCTGAATTGACAGTGCTAGGTGTTACAACAAATTTTCAGGAATGAAACGTATGGGAGTGGTATTGGGGATATATCGTACGTCATACATCGTATGCTTGTAGCTAGGTATGACATGCAGGTAAGAATTGAGCGATTTTGCACCGTCTAGTTGGAGCGAATAAGGTGATAATTTTAGTTGGTAGTGGGTGGATATAGATATCAAAATTCATCATTTGTTGTGGGTAGATGATGCATTTTTTGAATATACTTGCTTCAAATCCACTCACTCCCACATACCCGTTTCGCCTTAATTCATTATGTTGCTACACTAAATCTCAATTTTATTTTATCTTTAGTGCATATTCTAGTCAACTTATTTTTACAGATCTAAACTTATTTTTGCTAAAATGAATTTATTTTTATTTATCTAAACTTATTTTTTATTGAACTGAACTTATTTTTGTTGAACTGAACTTATTTTTGTTGAAATCATTAATACATTACAAGAGCTAAAATTGATTTTTGTTCAACTAAACTTATTTTTACCGATTTAAACTTATTTTTGCTAAAGTGAACTTATTTTTACTGAAATTAAGAAAAAATAAGATGAGGAAAACATAAAGTTAATATAATGTATGTGATTAATGAATGTAGAAGAAAGTAAGTGAGAACACCACGTCCACTAGTAACTAGTAACCACAACAAGTAGCCATAGAAAAAATATGAGAGTTTGATTGGGACATTATGGTAATTTTATTAAAAAAAATAAAAGGCTAAGGCCCTATCCTACTCTTCTTATTTTTACTTATTTTCAGTAAAAATAAGGTAAGATCAACAAAAATAATTTCGATAAATTCAGTAAAAATAAGTTTCAATCCTTAATAAATCGTTAATGATTTCAGCAAAAACAAGTTCTGTTTAGCAAAAACAAGTTCAGTTTAGCAAAAATAAATTAAGATAAGTAAAAATAAGTTCAGTTCAGTAAAAAATAAGTTCAATTCAGCAAAAATAAGTTGGCAAGAACAATGCCTAAATATTACATATAATGTGAATCTAATAATATGGTACTCCTTTGTTCGACCGTAATTTGTGCATACACAATTTGAGTAAAACCAAGGACTATAGTATTATAAATATATTTATAATAATGAAATTGAAGTCAAAAAGAAAGATTTGATATAAGTGATAATGTGTAAATAGGAAAAGTTGTTATTTTTAACAGGTCACCTTTGTTTAAAAAAAAAGTAAAAATATGTCAAAAAAAAATACAATACAAAATAATAAAAAAAGTGTCCAAATAATAAAAAAAAATTGCACCAAACAATATAATTTTTTTATTGCACAAAGCAATTTAAAATGAATAAAGTATAAAATGTGAATGTAATGTTGTATCGTAGTATATACACAACTTATATGATTATTCTATATTTCTACTCATTCCGTATCAAATTACTTGCTACATTTATATTATCTCAGTTTTTTTTAACTTGTTACACTGTGACTTTTGACATTATTCACGTTTTAAGTTTGACTCACTTTAGTTTTTAATGCATAAAAAAAATATAGTCATATGGGATCTTGTGTGATCTATCTCGATACACATTTTCCAAAAATTAAATATTTATTTTTTTATTATACGAAACTCGAGATACTAATAATGTAATTTACGTCTTGTGAGAAGTGAAAAAGTGAATATAGCAATTAAAAAAAAAATGGAGTGAGTATTAAATGAATGTCCTAATTTACTTGCTAGATTTCCTTTTTTAGCTTGTGGTCCCCATATAAATTCTTAGACTTTATCCTAATTTTGTCATTTTCAAACCCAATTTCCTCCTACTCTCACCTTATACTTCTCTTCTTACCATTTAATTCCCTACCTTTTCATCCAATTATCCCATAAAGTAATGATCCTTACATGTTTTATTCTCTTGTATAAAACCTAATCCAAAAGCATATATAGAAACTATTTTGGGGCAGGGGAGTATATACTCCCTTCACTGTTTAAATATTCCTACAAATCTAAATGACAACACTACAATAGTAAAAATAAGTTGTACCTACCCATCCCCGCCCCACCTTACTTGCCTCGTCCCATCCCCACCTCGTACCCGCCCTGCATTAAATTAATTGTAATATTTATATAACTTTATCTATTTTTTACGTTTTTTATATACTGATGATGTAATTTGCACAAATAAAATATACTCTCTTCGTCTTATTCTAGATGCAACTTTAGAATATTATATCTCTCACAAAAAAAAACCCCAAAAGTTGCATCTAAAAAATTCGGAGGGAGTATTATATAACTTATTTTTATTAATTCAAGCTTGAACAACATTTACTTGTATTTATTTAGGTTTGGATACTTTGCTTTTCACTTTAAAAGTTTGAAAATGATTTGACTTGAGAGTTTAATGGGTGGTCGTGGGGAGAATGGGCGTGAGGTGTGGATGTATAACCAAGTGGGGGAGGCTGAAATAGTTTTACATGTATACCCAATGGGGCGCGAATGAGGATGAACACTATACGACCCACCATGGGGATGAGGATGAAAATAGGAGGCAGAGATGGGGATAGTTTAAAAATAATGGGCAACTCATCCTAATATGGAAGCCTTGACGATATATTTATATGAGTGTCATGTATTACAACTTATATAATAAATTACTATAATACCTTTCCAGCTAATACTCTATTACACCCCCTACATCTATGCTGGGGAAAATCACGTGCCGTTTAGACCGTGAAATTTCAAAACGTTGGCAAGATAAGACCTTAGTATAAATATTTGCATGTAGAAGCTAAGTAGTAACATAGCGCACAACGAGATTACCATATGCAGTACATTCTCATACAAAATGGTAGTCAACATTGATATGTTTACCATATGCAATACATTCTCAGACAAAATGATAGTCAACATTGATATGTTTACTCTGATCTTGTTGCACAGGGTTAACAATGAGACAAGTAGCTGATACATTGTCACAAAACAATTAAATGGGGTGTCGAACTACCAAACCGAGCTCCACGAATAGAGAGATAATATATAATGTATCTGGGACAATGTATGCCTCAAAACAATACTCTGCCTCGTTGGAAGACTTTGAAACAATAGATTGCTTTTTAGCTCGCTAGGAAATTAGATTATTGCAAAGAAAAATGGCATAGCTAGTCGCAAAACGACAACTATCAAAACACCTAACTCAAGTAGCATTTGAATAAGCAATCATGATGGTGACATCTTTCGACGGTCGAAGCAATATACCATAATCTATTGTACCGATCAAATACCTTAAAATACACTTAACAATAGCAAGGGGAGTAGTGAGAGGAGCATGCACAAACTGAGATACTAAATGTATAACATAAGTAAGATCAGGTCAAGTCATAGTCCAGTATTGTAACTTCCTACCATATTATGGTACTCAATCAGATCTGCAAGCAAGTCACCTAAAAGAGAAAGTTATTTCAAAAGGAAGAGGAGCACATAAGGGTTTTGCAATATGCAAATGAAACTTATGAATTAAATCATGGGTTTACTTTTGTTGGGATAGGAAAATCCCCTTAGGAATACGTACAACTTGAATGCCAAGAAAGTAATGAAGATCCCCCAACCCCTTCATAGAAAACTGTGTGACAAGTAAAGAAATACATCGATGTACTAAAGTAGTGGAATTTCCAGTGATGACAATATCATCAACATATAAAAGAAGGAATAAAAGATCATTGCCACGTCAAAAGTTAAATAGAGAATTATCGGCTTGACAAGAAAAGAAGCCTTGTCATAAAAGGAAGCTACTAAAATAGTGAAACCAAGCTCTTGGAGCTTGTTTTAAACCATATACTGCTTTGTGGAGACAATATAAGTGATTTAGTTATTGAGGATTATCAAATCCCGAAGGTTATTTCATATAAACCTCCTCTATAAGATAGCATGAAGAAAAACATTTTCGACATCTAATTGACGAATTATCCAACCATAAGAAATAGCAAGTGAAAGGACAAGACTTATAGGTGTATACGTAGGTTTTACGACAAGTCATGTCTCATCATAATCGACACCCTCCGGTTGCTTATTCCCTTGGGAAACTAACCGAGCCTTCTTCCGCTCAACACTCCCATCAGAATTATATTTTGTCTTAAAAACCCATTTTGAACCAACCACAATTTTTTTTTGTCATATGGAACCAATTCCCAAGTATGGTTAGAGATAAGCGCATGCATTACTATTTTTCCATGTCCATGCGCCATCCAGGATCCTCATAAGCTTATGAATAACATGTTGGATTTGGAGGATTAACAATTGCACTTACGGAAACTAAATATGGAAATTTCTTTTGCTTATAAATACCATCTTTATCTCTAGTTTGCACATGATGTGAGGGTTGTGATGAAGGTGCACAAGAAGTGGGGTGTATAGGTGAGGTTGGAGCATCACAAGTATTTCTTAACTTGAGTGTAAGCCTATTAGAATTAGGGGACATAGGGGGTTGCTGTTGGAGGGGCGAAGGGGACATAGTCAGTAAGGGAGTGCTACTAGATATAAGAAACCACGAAGTAGTTGCAGTCTATGGAGTAGTCACGTAGCTAGGTTACGGTTGGGGCTGTTCTATGAAGGCTGTGGGAGTGTGTGTGTAGCTGGACAAAGGGGGCCACAAGGCTGTTGCAGTATGCAGGGGGTGCCGCAGCTTAGTTGTGGTTGAGGTTGCTCATGGGATTGTATAGGGTGTTGTGAAGAAGGAGTTTGGACAACTTGCTCTAGAGTGTGACTAGGATGTGGAGATGAGCTATGACATACAGTTGGATTCCATGACTCAGTTGACAAATGAGGATTTTTATTAGAAGGAATTGGAGAGCTAACAAGGTGATGTGAATATAAGGTTGCCATTCACATCAGGGTTCTTGGTGGTTTTGCCTAGCTATGAGTTTTTTCCCACTGCACTTGATAGGATTTTTCTCGTTTTAGGCTTTTAATTACTTTTAAGTGTTTGTGTTATCCATGTTTTTGGTTATACTTGGTCTACAATGATGGAGGATCATGTTCTTCAATGTTTCTTAATTAAAAGATTCAATCCAGGACGTTTCTTGGAGCTTCTAAAGATAGAATTATAGTTTTGGAGCAGTACAATATGTCTGAATTTGAAGATTTTTCATTTACAGTTGGCTTTGAGTTAGAAGGTGTGTGAATATGCGTTGGAAATATTATTTAATATACTTTCAAGGAAAATATTTCAAAAATCAGGAAAAATTCAAAAAATAGTGTTTTATCCTGTTTTCTACTCGACTGTCAAACTCGAAATTAGTTTTTAGTTAAATTTGTTTTAGTTGTAATCCAATTATGTTTTAGGATATTGTTTAGCAAGAAATTTAGGATTTATTTTCTGAACTTTATCCTACTTTTAGGTGAGTTTTTATTCGCTTATAGTTGGGGGATTGTTCCATTCATAGTCCTATAAATACTCATAGTTTTCATTGTTTAGTCATAGCTTATTTTGAATAAAAAAATGTTTTCTTTGAATTTCAGTTTTGTTGATTGAATTGATAAAGTTTCCTTAGTTGTTGCTACACTTGCTTTTGTTCACGATTTCCACAGCATAATCCTAGTTCGTGTGAAACCTTTGGTGGGTGAATCAAGTTCATATCCCTTAAATTACCTAGAGAATTCGTGAATTTTGAGAGTTTCTTCACAAAATTTTCGAGCTTTCCTTGTTAAATCTAAACTGCAATCCATCAACCTTGTGAGTTTTATTGTTAACCCATTAAAATTCACATCATAAGGGATGTTTATTGAAAGGAAGACTCAAGGAAAGTTGTAACACCCTGGAATTTCCTAACTTCCTTCTCTAGTTGTTCCGGAAAACATATTATAATTAATAAATAATAATAATTACGAAAACTTCTAATTAACTCGGGAAAACCAAAGTATTACCGCCCCCGTGATAACGTCTAAGGCATTTATCAAAATACTACAGTGGAAGTCTTTAAAACCAAAATTAATTTAAAACTCAAAACAATTCTTTAAAATAAACTCAAGACAACCCAAAATTAAATTCAAAGCAAAACCAACTTAAAACTTTATTACACTTCGGAACCATATTGATGGCTGTAGACACCTGATTTAGTCTCCAGTCCCATGCTAAGACTCCATGATGAACAATAAAACCCACTTCTCTAGATTACTGGACAATTGATGTTATTGGACTTAATTTTACTATTTTTCTTAAATTACAAATTTTTTTTTAAAAAGGACATTTAAATTATTGGATTTTTTTATATAAGCCCAATATTTGATTTAAAAAAAAAAAGAGTTTTAGTGTAACGCGACTGCGTGACAAGCAAGCCAGCGCTAGTTGCGCAGCGTGACAACTTGTGTCATGCTGGCTGGTCAACATCACGTACTAAACTTGTAACGCTACCTGGCCAGCATGATTAAACCTGTCGCGCTACACATTTTCCTTATAAATACCCTTTTTTCTCCTCTAAAATGACGCTCTTGAGTCTCTTGATTTTTTCTACTCATTCTTATACTTCCAAAACTGACATTCTCTCATTCTCCTAAACCTACTTTCTCTTTATTTTTCTCTTTTTCTCTTTACACTTAAACTTTTCTCCAACAAATTATTTTTTTTTATTTCATTTCTAATAAAGTATTATTACGAATTAAATTCGAAACTTTTTCCAAATTAATGCTCGAAAAAACAATAATCAAGCGAGAAGTGTAAGTTTTCTGAGAGTCTTAAATTAAACTTTATGTATTGATTGTTGTCTTTATTTATTTGTATATTTATTTCATTTTTTCACAATGTTTTTGTTAAAGGACTTAATTTGAATTAATTTATCACATTAAACTAAGATAATTTTTGGACAAATTGTATCATGCTGGGAACCTTGAATTAATCTTAACGATGATTTGACTAAATTAATTAGTTTTATATGATTTTACCATAATAATAGTAATTTGGTGTTAGGTTGCAAATTATTATTTTTTGGTTCTTTGTATAACTTGTGTATAATTGAGAGAAAACTAGTAATGGCCGCCTACGGGCTGCTACGATGTACTCCGCCATATTAGTACCTTCACCCCCGAATCCAACCTTTGGTTCGTAAGATTATAACTTGGAGTCATCCCCATGGGATCGAAAGGGTTATTCGTGCAATTTAGATTATCGTCCCGTATTCGTGTCCCATTCGTAAATCAATCTAAATACACGGTTTATGAGTTTGATTCCTAAAACTCATTGACGACTCCTTACTAGCGTCGTCTGTTTTTGTTGAAATTATCTCGTTCGAAAAAAGTAATTAGAAATTAAAAAAAACACTAAAATAGTGTAGCGCGACAGACTTTGTCACACTAACGTCGCAGCGTCAGAAGGTGACCAAAAAAATTTGGGACACTAAAATCCGAGGCCCTTACAATAACCTTTCAAAAATCAAATAGTAGTAAACTTTTTTACTTCGAAAATAAAATCAACATCAATAATAAATATCTAATAAATCCAGAAGCAAATAAACTAAGAAACTACAAAGACTACAATGCAAGCACTCTCACTCCAGCCTAGCATGAATGACTTTTGCCCACATGTACCTATAGCTTTCTCTTATTTTAGACAACTGCTCGCCAACAAGTGGGTCATCGCAGGGCCAAGTCCAAGACAAATTCATGCACACATAACAAACAATCAACAAAGCTGAGTACATAAATACTAAAGACTATGCAAACATGGTCAAATTAAAAATAAAAGTATAACAACATACTCTTACCATTGACAACTCTTCACTTGTGCATAGACTCAACTTAAGCAAATTATTTATTATATTTAAACTTTGATTTTTCATCGAAGGGGTTTCTTTTCCTTTAAAATCGCCCCATTGGGCACCAACTTGGGAGCAACTCCAATAAGGTAATACCTATGTCACATAAAGTGACGGAATTCCAGCGCATTAAAAATATCAAAGAGTACAACGTCTTGTACCCCAATTAGAAGTCATAGACCACTGTTCCATATGACTCCCCTCATTGCTCATACTCAAGGTATATATGTTCCAAGATTTTTGGTGCTAATAACACCATTTTATACTCATATTTCTATGCTAAATTTGTGTGTTTTCATCTTACTTTTCCCATAGTTTCAACCTTTTTGAGCTATTATGCTTTATTCTTTGTTATTGTTCTTCTCGGGTGTATTTTGCTTTGTTTTTGTAGGTTGAAGGAGTTTTTGCTAGGATTCTTGAATATGCAAGTAGAGCTAATTGGATGTTGATCAAAGAATGGACAAATCAAGGCATCTATGGTGGCGAAAAGCTTCTAAAGAGTTGCTCATGAAGATCTACCGCAACATGGTTGTGGAAATGACTTAGTTTGCCACAACCTAGTTGTGGCCACTTGTTTTTGAAGTGTTTTGAAGAAAAAACCAGCCTACTCTGCACCCTAGTTGCAGCCTAATATCACATGCCACATCCTGGTTGCGGCCTCCTCTTTTATGTAGAAAACTCTCCATATTCCTAGCATCTAAATAGGCTTTTAGAGAGGAGTTTCATTCTGATTCTACACACATACTTCAATATCAGTTATTTTAGAAAAAGCTTTTAGTTCTCCATAGTTTTTTTGGCACACATTCTCAACTTTGGTTCTTTTGACATTGTTTTGGCAATTTCATCAATTCAAGTAATATCTTCTTTTCTCTATTCTCTTGTTATTGTTGTTAATCATGCTTTCTTTTAATTTTTGTTTTGTTTATTCAACAATTATGTGTGAGTAGTTTTATTTATCTAGGGTTAGGTCAAGCCCTAACCATGATTGATTCTTGAGAAATTTTGTAAAATCCCCAATTTAATTGTTGATTGTTCATGCTTAATTGATTGTGCTTATGCCAATACTAGATTAGGGATAATTGGTATTGTTATGAATTCATTGTCTTTATCACAATGGGAATTGGGTATTGATGAATTTGAATATTTCAATTAAGAACATGAGATTCTCCACGGGAGTAGGTAGAATGAATTGTTAGAAAGTTAGGGTTTTGTGATTAAAGTCTTTGATTTGCATGATTCCACAGGAGTAGGCTTGATTGCAAAATAAGGAAGCCATAGATACTCGGGAGAGGTTTGTGGTATTTTATAGGGTTACCTTTTCTCTTGAACAATTAGTTGATTAAATTGGGGTATGAATTGCCTGTGTCAATTATGCTAGTGGTGGTGCCTAACTCTAGGTGTTTTTATTCCTTGAATTTTATCATAGTATTTCCATTAGTCTTGTTTAGTGTTTAAGTAGTTAATAAATCTCAACTCTAAATTGTTACTTGCTTAGTATAAAGTAGAATCAAAATCGACTACTTTGAACCATTTAGTCTCTTGGGATTCGACCCTTACTTGCCCGACTACTTAGTTAGGAGGAAAAGTTAGGTTATTTTTGTTAGGTGCGCGACACGCCTTTCAGGTGAGAATCCTCTTTCACTTTACTTGATTTACTGGTTTAATAATATTATGACTTACACATAATACCACATAGAAGCACGCATAGAACCAATCAAGCCATATTAAATAATCTTTAATTTAAAGTGATCCTAGAAATAATTTTGTGTGTCCTTTAATTAAAAACTTCCTTTACCACACATTAACTGTGAGTGGCTAACTAATTACCTTCTCCTTGACCACACATTAAACTGTGAGTGGCTATGTAAATAAATATTTGCTCATTAATTCTAATAATCATGTGAATAAAAATTCACAAACTATATTTCTTGTTGATTAAGTAACTAACCAACTTAATTAACTTTCCTTCTTCTTTATTAAGCTATTGGCCAACTTTAACAATAAATTTAACATTCCAATTTAATAATGAAGAATTTATATTACTAAAGATGTGGAATGTCAAAACAATATAAAATCATGCTTTTCATACTTTCATAAACTTCTTATACATGTAAACTCAAAGTCAATCAAGCAACAACTTATATTTACAAGCATAACATACAAGATCATCAACCAAGCATGAACTCTAAATCTATATCCGCCTTTAGTACTTACGTACCCAGTGTTGTAGTGGTGATCCGCCACAACTTCTAGAAGTTAACTAACTCGAATTCTCCTACATAGAGAAAAATCGAAACTAAATTAAAACTTTGTTGACTAACTTCTACAACAACTCTAAACTAACCTTTTATGTTGGAAACTTGTCCAAAACGTTTCTTATATGGTCTCTATTCAATTCCGTACTTTATTTTAATTTTTCCATTGCAAAATACTTGATTTTCGGTAATTTCCCAAAAATGGCAGCTTTGTAAACTTCCTTAAAATCACTTAAGCACCCTTCTAAACATTATATTTTGATCATAAAGCACTATAGTCATGCTCTAAGATCATCATACAATATTTAGATGCATTAAAATAATTACGACTACTTATTTCACGTGTGACTATTTTTATTGAGCTATAAACACGTGTTAATAAAAATTCACAGCTTTGCTTAATTAATCAAAACTCCTTAAAACTCATCAAAGCATCATAAATCAATCATAAAACTCTTTTACAATCTATTATCAGCATCATGAATCAAATCTATGCTTTAGAATAATTTTTCATAAAGTAAAACATGTTCACAATATTTTTACTATTAGTTTTCATGATTATAAAAATTGGGCAGCAATATAAACCAACTTGAAAATCCTTAAAATGAATCTAAACTTCTTAAAATCATCATAAATTCATACAACATCAATTCATGATCATAATATTGAAGTTTAAATAATTAAAACCCCTAAAATCATGAATTTCATGATTTCATAAACCCTAATTTACAATTTCATGATCAACTAAATAAATTCATACTTTAAACATAATCATAACTTTATAAAAACATGATTAAAACTATAAAAACAAAATTTATCATAAGTATAAACATGAATTTTGCAAGATTGAATTAAAAAGAAAAGAAGAAGAATTTTTTTTTATATAAAGGTTCGGAATTGTACCAAAGACGGGAGGAAGGTGGTGCAAGGTGGCTGGAGGGCTGTAGGCGGCTGCAGCAGCGACGCAGGGGCGACGAAGGGTGGTCTTAGGCGAGGAAGAGGGAGGACGAGGTTTTTTTTTTTGCTTTCGGAATTTTTCCTATTTTTTTTCGAAACTTTTTTTTTTCTGGAATCCTAAAACTATGGATTGCAATTTAAATCTAATATTTTGGGGTTTTAAGGGGTATATAGGCCCCAAAGTAGGATTTGGTGCAATTATATAAATACCCTTAATGTTTGGAATTATTTTTATGCCCTTATTTTATAACAATTAAGGAAACTCTAAAAATTCCATTTTAGAAACTTTTTCAAAATATTTCATAAAACTTAAAATAACATGAAATATCATTGCTTTTTTTGTCAATAACTACCTAGAAGTTGTCTGTTTTTGTCAACAACTACCTAGGTTGTATTTTAATTTACATAACTACCTAAATGTTTGTGTTTTTTTGTCAACCACTACCAACCAACGTTTTCCGTCCAAGAAAGACGTTAGTGGGTCCCTTCTCTCAGCTTTCCCTCCAATAATCCCACACAAATTTACATTTTTGCCCTTGCCCTCTCCAACCAATTCAAACAGCTTCCTATTTACTTCACTCAACCGAAAACCCCTCATGAAAGTGAAGAGAAATCAAATCATACTTCACATTATCCCCAAATTTAGCCTTCTTCAAATTGAAAAACACTGAGAAACAGCATTCTCAATTGCGATCCCTTATTCGCTGTAACCCTAATTGTTGAAGCAATCGAAATTGCAATGGAGGAAAAGAGGTTTGATAGTGCTGAATAGCCCGTTATATGTGGAACTGTAAGCAGGTAAATTAACTTCCTACTTTTAATTAGCTTTGAATTAGCTTTGAATTACTTTAGTTTATGTTTAATGGAGTGACAACTTGTGTGAATTATGTTTGATATTTCAAGTTTGGGTTTTTTGTTTTTGTTTGGCTAGCTTAGTTATTAATCATTAAATTTCCATTTACATGAGTATTTTGATTGTAGTTGATGAACATGTGGGTTTAATTTCAAATTTGCAATTACTTTGATAACAGATTCATTCATGTCAATTTTTGGGTAAATGGGAAATTTGTGTTGAAGCAAAGGAAAACTGAGTATGTGGGTGGAGAAATTGTGAAGAAGAATAATTTGATTGTTGATAATATAAGTGTTGATTACTTAATGGAGATAGCTGATGGCATAATGAAGTTGTTTCAACTTAAGCCATGGCCATTGTTCAGCTTATAGTTTAAGAATGATAAAGGTGTTGTCAGTGTGATTGAAACTGAAGCAGATGTTGATGGCTTAGTTAAGTCTAGGGACAAATATGGAGTATTTGATGTTTATGCAAGAGAAGAATCATCAGGTGTTAGTTCATTTGTCAACATGGAATGTAATGCCACAACAAGAAAGAGCAAAGCTGTTGAGTTCAGTTGCAAATAGAAGGCTTCTGGGCTATTTGGTATCACTCAATAAACAACTCTTATGACTATTATTACTTGCACAATGGTAAATCTAGGGTAACTGTTCACTGTAGATTTAGATGCAATTGTCCTTGGGACAAGCAGCATGGTAAAATAGTTAAATGTACATGTTCTGACCCCTACAAGTGCTCCTTCAAAATTTATGCTAAAAAAGTGAGAATGCAAGATAAATTTCAAATTATGAGTCTTAGGTTGAAACACACATGTGGATTTCATCATTCAAGCACGAAGGTGACTTCAGAATACTTGGCTGAGAGATACCTACAAATGTGGAGGAGTGAGCCTCATTTGAAACTTAGCTCATTTAGGGAAAGAGTGTATGCAGACATTGGAGTGCATATTGGGTATTATAAAGCATGGTGTTTGCTAGAGCTAGAGCAATGTTAACATTGTATGGTAATGCAGCAGACCAATATGCAAAGGTTTTTGACTATACACATGCTTTGTTGAAGTACAACCCTGACTCAACTACAATTGTTACTATTGAAGGGGTGGAGTTTGGTTTACCTCACTTTCAGAGGTTGTATGTGTGTCTTAAATCTTTGAAGACAGACTTTATGAGGGGTTGTAGGCCCCTAATTGTAATATATGGGTGTAATCTAAAGGGAGCATGTCCAGGTGTAATTTTAACTGCTGTGAGTAAAGATGGAAACAACTGCATTTTTCCTCTTGCTTGGACAGTTGTTGAGGTAGAGAACAGCTACACATGGAAATGGTTCTTAACACTGTTAGCTGAGGACATTGAAACAGAAGTTGGTGATGAACTAACAGTGATCAGTGATAGACAGAAGGTTAGAACATTCATTCATTTGTTATGCAAACATATGCAAATCTATGAAACACTAATAATTTGTACTAACATAACTGCTTTTTTTTTTTTGTATGTGTAGGGTTTGTGCGAAGCTATAGCAACTGTGCTACCAAAAGCAGAAGTTAGATATTGTTGTAGGCATATATGAGCTAACTTCAAAAAACAATTCAGTGGACAAATCTTCAAGAATCATTTCTGGGCAGCATGCAGGGCAGGAACTAAGGTGAACTGTTGTGCCCTTGTTTTCCATCTCCTTGAGCTGTTTGTATTTCATTTGTTTGCCTTGGCTAATTTCCATCCGTTTTCTTGATGCACAGGCTGGCTTTGATGCACACATGGCCAAGATAAAAGCCTTGAAAGGTGATGCCTTCACTTATCTTGATAACATTCCTACAAAATTTTGATGTAGGCATGCATTTGGTAAAATTAGCAAGTCTAATATGCTGCTTAATAATATATGTGAGACCTTTAATGCTATTATTAGAGAAGCTAGGGATAAACCTATAGTAGACTGTCTTGAATGGATTAGAAGATATGTAAAGAAAAGAAACACTGAGAAATTTAATGATATTGAGAGGTGGGAGGGTAGATTTACACCCTACATAGGTAAATTCTTGACTTGGGTGAGGGAAGTGGCCAAAATATGTGATGCACAACCTAGTAGGTGGGATGAGTGGGAGGTTGACACTGAAAAGGATAGGTATGTAGTCAACCTAAGAAATTATACTTGCACTTGTTACCATTGGGAGCTCACTGGAATCCCTTGCATTCATGCATATACTTGTATTGTTAAAAAGAGAATGAGGCCAGAAGAGTTTGTGCATGAATATTACACAAAGGACAAGTGCATTGAGGCTTATACCCCATACATTAGACCTATGCCTGGTAAGAATCATTGGAAAAGGGCAACACAATGTCAACCATTACCACTAATTATAAGGAACATGCCTGGTAGACCTAGCTTGAAGAAAAGAAAGAAAGAGGATGGTGAAGCACAAGAAAAGGCTGCTAAACAAGGAAAAATGGTTAACTTGTGTTCCAACTGCAAACAACAAGGTCACAACAAAAAAAATTGCAAAAACCCTGCAGCAGCAAAAGAAGTGAAGCAAGGTGGAAGGCCAGCTACAGCTAATGATGAGTGGGTTAACAATGAAAGGAAAAAGAAGGCAGCAAGAACTTGTAGGGAGGTATGTTGTTAAGGATTTGTTACTCAACTATCTTTTGTAAAAAATTATATATAGCTTGCTTACATAATTGCAAACTGATGTTCACTGTTTTGTACTTGAAACAGATACCTACTCCTCAACCTAGCACTGCTGTCCACCAACAACAACCAACTGATTCAGCATGGGAATTCACTACATCTGCTCCACCTCAGCTAAGGCAGACATATAGCTGTCAACCTTCTGTTTGACAATAACCAGAATCTATATAAGCGAACCATCTTTATTATTCATTGCTTAAATTTGAAGTACATACACCCACTAACATTACATCATACATGACTACAAATCCTTCTCTAGCATAAGAAAAAAAAAACTAAAAAAAAGTAGAAGGGTGAGGTCTACATTTTGAATAAATGCAAAAGAAAGCAAAAACAAATAACAACAATGGCCAAATGCAAACAAACAGTCAAAATACTCCATCCCCTATTGCCATTAGCAGCCATGGTCTTCAACTTCTTCACCAGCTTTTCATCTCCTTCACCAACTTTGCATTTCCATCCTGAAGCCTACACACTTCTCCCCTTAAAAAATCAGCTTCTTGTTTAGCAAGTTTTTTTTCAAGCATTAACTCATTTGCAACAACCCTCTGCCATTCCAAATTCCCCTCATCAACCCACCTAAAAAACCCAAAGCCATTCCTACCAGTGTATGCATCAGAGAACTTGCAACACAAGAACCTCCTTCCAGGATTATCACTTGTCCAAGAAGTTAACATCTTTGAAGGGATTCCACAGTTGCACCTATCCATCCTAAAATTCGACTTGTGTACAAGAACAAACAACAAAAAACTAAATCAAAACCCTAATTTCAGAAACACAAAAATCAATTTCAGAAAATTTGAATTTTATTGAGAGAATTTTTGGAAGATATGGTGGGTGAAATTTAGCCGTTGCAACTGATAAAAAGGGAGAATCAATTGGGATTTAATTTGATATTTATAGGGAGGGAAAGCTGGGAGAAGGGACCCACTAACGTCTTTCTTGGACGAAAAACGTTAGTTGGTAGTGGTTGACAAAAAACAAAAACATGTAGGTAGATGTGTAAATTAAAATACAACCTAGGTAGTTGTTGACAAAAACAGACAACTTCTAGGTAGTTATTGACAAAAAAATTATAAACATAAAATAATTACTTTGATTTAAAATTAATTTATATTTCTTTCTTTATTGAGCTTAAATTTTCTATAAAATATTAAAACGTACATAAAATATATAGTTAATTCCTTAAAAATACGTAAAAATATGGGGTATTACAAAAGTGACATGACGACTTACATAGTCACGATTAGTTTTTGGATCGAGATACCCATAACCTTTACACTGAGGAGCATATCCTATAAACACATACCGAACCGACCTTACGAACACTTTATTTGAAAGTTTTCGCAGGAAATTTTGGGAAGTATTTATATCCAAACACCCATATAAAGGAGTAATTCGGAGTTTTAGAAAATATTTTTTCATAAGGTACAAACCATTCAAGATATGTGTTGGCAATCGATTAATTATGTAAGTAGCAGTATAAATGGCATCGACCCAAAAAGTAACGCAAATTGGCTTGAATAAGCATGGTACAAACCAATTTAATGAGATGACCATGCTTACGTTTCGCTAAACCATTTTGTACTTGGATATCAGGGCACGATTTACGAAAATGAATCCCCCACATTCCCAAAATCTATTAAAAAAAATTTATTATCAAATTCTCGACTGTCGTCACTTTGAAAATACTTAATTTTAGTGCCAAATATTTTTCAACCAAAGCTTTAAATCCAAGAAAATGGTGGAAAACCTTATATTTATTTTTCATGGGATAAATCCAAGTAAATTGAGAATAATCATCAATAAAAGTTACATAATAACGAAACCCAAGGTTTGGTTTAAAAGGCAACTGCCAAAAATCTTAATGAACAAGTTGCAAAGATTTATCACGAATTTCATCTGGATAAGGCAGGCGTTTAGGCTTTCCTAACTTGCAACAAACGCACATAAACAAACTAGTAGCCGCAACAATATCTTTATTTTTCCTAAGAGTCTCTAAGATACGATCTCCAAAATGACCTAGATGTTAATGCCAAACTAGACAAGTGGTAGTACAAAGTGAAATTGACGGTGTTGGTGAACTGGTAGTTTCTAGAGGGTAGACATGACCTTTACTGGAAGTACATAATTTTGTAACTAACAATAAATCATAGTTCAATATGGGACATGAAGCACATATTTTAAATTTAAAGACTGATCCATAGAGTTCAATGATGCATCACCAACATGGGCAACAAGAAGATTTGTCCCATTAGCCACTTTGACATGCAGTGGTCAATTAAAAACAAAAATAGAAGACAAAATACCTTCATTGGTCATCTGAGAAGAAGCGAGGGTACTATAAGGAAATTAAAGTCTCATTAGTTTCACTTGTGCGCGTTGCTACTAAGGCAGATGCAAAGTGAGGTGCATAAAGAGGCAGACAATTTTGAGTAGAATGACTAGGGTGGTAACAAACTTAACAAACAATGGAGGTATTAGAACTAGACACCCCCTATATCAATGGATCTCCTACAGACAAATCATGAGAAACACAATTAGAAAAGAGCAACAATACTATTTGATGACAAAACCGACTTACTAGATGCCACACCTGTGGCTACGAGATGTTTTTGGGCCGATTTTCTGTTTTGCATGCTCCCATTATTGTTGCAATTGCCGCGATTTAATTGTTATTATGACCTCAGTAGTTGTTGTTACGTCCTCAACAACCATTGTTATTAGCATAGTTTTCGTTGCAACTATGGTTATGATCAGAACTGTTGTTATTATTGGGATACAATTGTTAGTATGTAGTGGAGGAAGAGGTAGCTATAGATGAACCATGAGTAGTGGTCTGAGAACTAAATGCTTGATTGACGCTTAGAGCAGGCACCTAAGTAGTGGAGGTGTTGTTCCTTAAGTATAACTTAGCTCGAAAATTATCAAAAGTCAATTGACCGGGAAAATGAGTACTGGTCGTAATAAGTAAATCATAGTCTCCAATATCTACTAAGCCAATGATAGTGTGCTCAATAAGGTCATGAGGAGAGATCGAAGAATTCAAAGCAGTAAGAGAGTCAATAATCATTTTAATCTCACGAAGATACTCATCCATGGTTTAATTCTTTGATTTTAAATCATAGTTTAAGTACGTTTAAGTTCCATAGACCGAGAAAGACTAGCAACCATAAATCGATTTTATAGTTGATCCCAAAATTTTCCCAGATAATTTGATGTTATGCACCTATACCAATATATTAGAATGACGAGTTGCAAACAACCAAGACCGCACTAATTGATCAATTTTCAACCAACTAAAATAATCATTTTATGGACTGTTCAACCATCTGAGTCATATATATACATTGGAGGGATAGAAATAGAATGATCAATCAAACCCAACAACCCATGTGACACTAAAAACGATTCAAACTGAGTATGCCATGGCAAATAACTCTGAACCTTATGCAATATAGTGGTCACAAAATTTCTCGCATTCATAGTTGACAATTGGGAATAATTATGTGACAAAGAAGTCAAAGGTTGAGGCAAGGAAGTCAAACCATGAGAGGAATAACCCATCAGTGACGCAAAGTTTGACGACGGAGGTAGTTGAGAAACAAAGATTAACCCGGAGAACAGTGATGTTGGTGATGGGTTAATGGCACTTTGAACGTTAGTGATGAGATGACAGGTGGATTTTTAGTGTTACTCACAAATAACACTCAAAACTCATATGTTTCACAATTAATTCTCCAATCCAAGAGTAAATTCATTATGAGCTAATTAGTTGTTTAATCCCGAACTCAACTAAATAGGGTTCTAAAATCGAGATCTAATCAAAGAACACATGAATTTAAGAAGTAGTTTTGTCACAAAACTCTCACAAGAATTAATTACAAAACAAGACACATAATTTTCATTCAAAGAAAAGTTATGTTGTTACCTTGAATTTTGGGCTATTTATAGTAACAAATAACCTAAAAACCTTATAAAAACTTCCTAACAACTAAACAAAATCCTAAAAAACTTAGAAACAACTTGCAAGGCAAGCTAAAACAAACACAACAATAAACAACACAAAAATTCGGAATTTCCATAACAACCATGAATTTAGTGTTCAACTTCCTACCTATTTTAGGAAAATTTCCTAAAAAAAATTCTAACAACCTAACTAAAAACAAAACTAAACAACACAAACCCTCAAGTTTCTCCAAGAAACACGAAAATCCAATGATGCACAACAATATAGAAAAACGCACGAAAACACTCGCCTCAATGAGATGCTTGTTTTCTTGATTTTTCAAGAATTGTGCTACAATCTTCAAGAAACCTTTCAAGAACGAATCTTTTGATCAAGAAACCTTCAAGAAACTATTTAACATGCTTCTTAGACATTCTTGAATGAATACTCAATCATTATGACACACACACAAAAGCAATAAAGTCTGAAAATGAGAAAAGCCCTATCAAGTAAAGTGGGAATAAATATTTTATAAATTAATTAATTAAAGGAAATTAATTAATTAGAGAGCCAAAATATTTATTTTGAGTTTTTATATTTTTATAAATAATTCCATAGCATTTTAGTATTCATTGAAGGGTTTTTACTTTTGAGATTATTTAATGAGGAAACAAATAAAAAAAGTACCTTGCTTTTTCCAAGTACTTGGATGTTGCCTTTTTTTTTCATCCAATCAAATAAAAGATTCATGTCCACTATCAATTCCTTAATTCACGTGCATGATACCAAACGTAACTAACAAATTGAAAAGGAGAGAGTATAATAATATAACCTCTAAATATGTTTCAAAGGTTTTAAGTAAGGTTAGCGCTACTTTAAAATTAGGGAGTTGATTTTAAATGACAGGAGTACTTATTAAGTGATTTCTAAGGAAAGAAAGTAGAGTCTCGGCAAGTTTATACAAGGTACATGTAAAGTATGAAAGCTTGGACGTAGTAGCATGCCCTAGGGTTTAAAATTAAAAAAAAATAGAATCATGTTTAAGGATTGTTGTTTCTAAACATGTTTGCTGTGCGACGTTTATGTCTTACATGTGGAACATGTTGTATTATGATTGTTGCATGTAATGTTGTTGCTATCAAGTAATAAGAAATCAAGATTTCATGTTCTAGTTAGAGAAAGTAACAATAGTAATAAGTTTCATGAATAGGTTCATTGGATATTTCAAGCTTATTTCATTGGAGTGATTCCAATTAAGGTGTGAGATCTTGTTGGGAATCCTGATCGAAGGTGAGATTTTTGACACGATTTCCATTATGGTCATGTTCACTAAGATAAGTAAGAAGGATTAAAGATGAAAACTTGTGCATATGTGATTCATGACCACTTGTACATTTTTACAGAATATAAAATATGGTTCCTACATATGTTTCGATCTGTGACTTGTGTTTAATGTGTGATGACAATTGCTCAAGATACTAAGTACTTAAAAGTGAAATACAATTTAGCATTAAAACCCTAGACCAGTGCACGTCCACAGTATAAATAGATATGGGTTGGGGTTTGTAATACCCCACATTTTCACGTATTTTAAGAAAGTATTTTTGTATTTTATTTGTATAATTTTAATATTTCTATTGAAATTTATTCGTATAACTTTAATATATTTATTGAAAAAAATAAATATGTCAATGGGCATATTAAAATAAAAAAGAAATTAATAATAATGAAATAAATAATAAGTTTTGGTTGAAGGTAATTATTTCTGTTCTTAAATAATATTTTTATGTTTAAAAATATTTTTAAAGGCTTCTAAAAATAGAATTTTCAAAGGTTTCCTAATTTATTTTGAGGCAAGGGCCTAAAGGTAATCTCCACTTGTTAGGATTAGTATAGGCTTTTTCAAATCCAACTTTGGGGCCTATAAATAACCCTTAAAACCCAAAATTTCAGATTTTCTACTCATAATAGTCATTAGGATTTCCAAAAATTTAGAGAGAAGAAAGAAAAAAAAGTTTGAGTTTTCCGAAAAAAAAAAGAAAAAAAAACTGCAGTGTTGTGCAGTTCGGGGAAAAAAATTTTGGGGTTTGCCTCGGGATCCATGCCACCCGGACCCCCACCGCCGGCCACCGTCCGCCGCTGCACCTCCTCCCCGATTTTTGGTATATTTAATTTCGAACATCTTTAAAAAAAATTCTACTTCTTTCTCTTTGTTTCAATCTTGCAAATTCATGTTCATACTTGTGATTAATTATGTTTTTTTGAATTTTGATCATGTTTTAATAGAGTATGATTTGTTTTAAGGCATGAATTAAATTGTTGTTCATGAAATTTTATATTAGGGTTTATAAATTATGCAAGTAATGAATTTTCATGAGTTTTGTAATTTAAACTTCAATATTATGATCATGAATTATTGATGTGTGAATTTATGATGATTTTATGAAGTTAGATTGATTTTTAAAGGCTTTGAAAATAAAATAAATTGTTGCCCAAAATTTATAATCATGAATTTCAATTGAATAAATATTTTGATCATGTTTTAGTTAATGAAAAATAGTTCTAAAGTGTAGATTGGTTCCATAATTATGTTAGTTGGTTGTAGAAGAGTTTTATCATGAAATTTTGATGTTTTTATAAGTTTTTCATGACTTTAAAGTTTATAAATAAATGTGAAATTTTAATAAAAACAAGTTAAAGTAAGTTTTAAGTGTTCATATTACGCTAGTATGATCACATATGAATTCTATGAAGTTACAAATAATTTCTAGTATGTTCTATGGAGTTTAAAAGTGATTTTAAACATGTTTAACCTGTTGTCCAGAATTTATAAATTTAATAATTAGGCTTTTAAAGTATGTAATTAGCATAAATTGATCATATAATTTAAGTAATACATTGTATGATTGATTTATGTGGTTTTTGAAGTTTTCAAGGAGTTCTGATAATTTTATATTGTTGTCCACTTTTCTAAAGTGGCATAAAAATTATACTAATGTTTTATAAAGCATAAATAAGTCCTGAAAACTAAGTAATGTTGCAATAGAAAAGTTAAAGTGTAGTATGGAATTGAATAGAGACCATATAAGGAAGTTTTGGAAAAAGTTTCCAATATAAAAGTTAGTTATAGTTGTCGTATAATTTAGTCAACAAGGTTTTAATTTAGTTTCGTTTTTCCCTATGTAGAGACATCGAATTAATCCACTTCTAGAAGTTGTGGCGGAGCACGATTACTTTACAAGGTAAGTAAGTACTAAAGACAAACACAGAAGTTAGAATGCATGCTTGAACATTCTTGATTACATGAAATCTTGTATGCTTGTTTTTGAAACATGAATTTTTATGTGCATTGCAAGTTTATTAGTAGCATGTTCTTTAAGTATGATGGCATTCCATGTTAAATATAAAGTTAAATTTTTATAAGCTTGAATTGGAATGTTATGATCAGTTTAATTTGGCCAATAGTTTATTGATCAAGGAAGGAAGTTAATTTTAAGTTGGTTAGTTACTTAATCAACAAGAAAGGTAGTTGTGAATTTTTATTCACATGATTAAAAGAAGATATGAGCAATTATTTTAAGATATGTTGCCACTCACAGTTTAATGTGTGGTCAAGGAGAAACTAAGTTATTAGCCACTCACATTTAATGTGTGGTACAAGAGGTTCAGTTTAATTAAAGGACACACATAAGTTTAATTTGGAATCACCTTAAATTCAAGATAATTAAATTGGCTTACTAGATTTGATGCATGTCTTTATGTGATGTTGCATGAGAGTCATAACATTGCTAAGCCTGTTAAATCACGTAAAGTGTAAGAGGACTTGCATCAAAACTCTTGGAACGTATATACCTTGAGTATGAACAATGGGGGGAGTCGTATGGAACAGTGATATGTGACCTCTAATTGGAGTACAAGACGTTGTACTCTTTTCTATTTTTAATGCACTGGATATCCGTCATATTATGTGACATAGTAATACTTTCTTAGAGTTACTCCCAAGACCTCTAATCAGTTTTGATTTTTCCTTTATAGGTAGTTTCGAACTAGGTGATTTCTAGGAGTAGTGGCAGAGCATCGTTATAACACAAGTTATGTAAGTACTAAAGGCATGCTTGTAACTAAAATTCATGCTAGAATAGTTTAAGCCTCATGCTAGAATTTGTAGAATTGAAAGTTAATGATGTGTTAACTTGAGTTGACTTGCATGAGATGTTATGTTGGCATGATTACATGAAAAGTATGCACTGACTACCATGTTTACATTCCGTTTTTATAGCATTTTTATTAAAACATGGATGTTGGAATGTTGACTATTTTGAAAGGATTTGACTAGTAGTCGATAAGTAAAGAAAAGAAGTTAAGTTGGTTAATAACTTGAGCAGCAAGAAAGGTAGAAAGTGAATATTTATTAACATGTTTAGTAACAAGGTAAATGATCAAACAGTTAGCCACTCATAGTTTATGTGTGGTAAGGGAAGGTTTAAATAAACAAAGAATCAAGAAATTAATATTAGAAACACGTGATAATCAAGATAATTAATATGGTGTATGATGCTTTGTTTGTCTTGAATGTTCATGTGTAATTTCATGTGAGTCATAACAATTGTTAAAACTGATAATCGCATAAAATGAAAGAGGATTCCCACCAAAACCCTTAGAACGTATATACCTTGAGTATGAACGGTGGGGGGAGTTATGGGAATAGTAACCTGTAACTTCTAATCGAAGTGCAAGACGATGTACTCTTTAATATTCATAAACGCACTAGAATTCCGTCACTTCAAGTGACAGAGGTAATACCTTCTTGGAGTTTCTCCCAAGTTGGTGCCCAATAGTGAAATTGTTGAGAAAGGAAACCCGTTCGATGCGAAATACACAATGAAATATCCTAAATAATTTATAATGTTGATGAGTCTATGTACATGTACATGGTTGTGGTAATGGTAAGATGATATGTTGTTTAATCTTATGCTTAGGTTATTTATGTTAGTTGTGCATACTCTTAAGTGTTTATGTACTCAGTTTTGTTGATTGTGTGTTTTTGTTTGCATGTCTTTTTCTTTGACTTGGCCCTATGACGACCCATTTTGATGGCGAGTAGTAGTCTAGACTAAAGAAAAGCAACAAGTACAGGTACAGGTAGGCATAGTCAATCATGCTGCGATTGAGTGTTGAACGCTTGCAGTTGTTGTTTCTATTTACTTGTGTTGGACATGTTATTTAGTTTTAATGTTGACTTTTGGTTTGGTTATTTTAAAGTTTTAAAAGTTTGGTTGGTTTTGAAAGACCGTTGTTTCGGTTCCAAGTTGTAATAAAGTTTTATTTGGATTTGTTTTGAAAGTTCTTTTGGGTTTTTACATTGTTTTTAAAGTAAGAAGACTTCCGTTATAGTATTTTGATAATAGCGTTAAACATTATCACGATGGCGGTGACACTTTGGTTTTTACTTGTTAAGTAGGAAGTATTTTATTGTTTTATTTATTATTATTATATTATGTCTTCCAGATATATCTAGAAGATAGTTAGGAAATTTTAGGGTGTTACAATATCTCATATTTTTAAATGAGAACAACTTTGATCACTACAAAAAAAATGGTTATTTGCGACGGAAAAATTCCGTCGCAAAATACTGGAATTCCGTCGCTAATGGCATTTGCGATGGAATTCCGTCGGAAAATGCCCGTCGGAAATTTGCTTGTCGCAAAAACAAGAATTTGCGACGGAATTTTTCCGGCGGAATTTCGCCATTTTTCCGACTATTTGAGTTTTTGATTTGTGACGAAATTTCCGACGGACGTTAATCCGCCGGAAAATTCCGTCGCAAAACGAAACCATCAAAATAAAAAAAAAGAGCGGTGAGGCAGCAATAGCCACCCCACCACCTCAACAACCCCACCACGCCTAGACCACCACCCCACCCCACCACCACGCCCAGACCACGACCCCACCACGCCCAGACCCCTACCCACCCAAAAACCCAACCCATCTCCTACCCTGAAACATACACCCACAAACCCAGACCCAACCCCCACACACCCACCCAGAAACGCAAACCCACAAACCCAGCAGACCGAAACCCCACCCAGACCCACAAACCCCACCACCTCAACCACACAACCACCTCAAACCCCACCCACCCACCTAGACCGAAAACCACTAAACCCCAGAATAACCGGAACCACAAACCCACGCATCCACAACCGACAAACCACCAAAATCAGCCAAAACCACCATAAATCAACAAAAAAAAAACCACGAAAAAAAACAACGAATTTTTTGAAAAAAAAAACACGAAAAGTAAATCAAACATACCTCGAAAAACTTGGAATTGGTCCTTCATTGTGTTTTATAAGGCCAAAATAGACCACGAAAACTCCAGATCTGAAGTTTTCGAAGTCCATTTTGGCCTTTAAAACCATTAAATCCACCACGACGAAGAAGAAGAAGAAGAAGAAGAAGAAGAAGAAGAAGAAGAAGGAGCAGAAGAAGAAGAAGAAGAAGAAGAAGAAGAAGGAGAAGAAGAAGAAGAAGAAGAAGGAGAAGGAGAAGGAGAAGGAGAAGGAGAAGGAGAAGGAGAAGGAGAAGAAGGAGAAGGAGAAGAAGGAGAAGGAGAAGGAGAAGAAGAAGGAGAAGGAGAAGAAGAAGAGAAGGAGAAGGAGAAGAAGAAGGAGAAGGAGAAGAAGAAGAGAAGGAGAAGGAGAAGAAGAAGAAGAAGAAGGAGAAGGAGAAGGAGAAGAAGAAGAAGAAGAAGAAGGAGAAGGAGAAGGAGAAGAAGAAGAAGAAGAAGGAGAAGGAGAAGGAGAAGAAGGAGAAGGAGGAGAAGAAGAAGGAGGAGAAGGAGAAGAAGAAGAAGAAGGAGGAGAAGGAGAAGAAGAAGAAGAAGGAGGAGAAGGAGAAGGAGAAGGAGAAGGAGAAGGAGAAGGAGAAGGAGAAGGAGCAGGAGAAGAAGAAGAAGAAGAAGAAGAAGAAGAAGAAGAAGAAGAAGAAGAAGAAGAAGAAGAAGAAGAAGAAGAAGAAGAAGAAGAACCCGGAGTTCATGCCAAGGTGATATGTCATGTCAAGAGACAAGAAAGATAATATTAATGTGTAGAGACTTTGTTTAGATATAGTTAACTATGGATGTTTAGTGTTTCTAATGTTTAGATGAACAATTTAAGTTATTGTTTATCTTAGTTTGAATAAGTTGTAGTGAGCCATAAGAAATAATGAGAAAAGTTGAGTAATAAAATTATGTTATGATTTAGAGCCTCAAGTAGAATAGAACCAAGGGAATTATTTTTATTTCTTATATGCTTTATTTTTATTTTAATGGTTATGTAAACAATCAAGACAAAGTGAATCATTCGCTCTAAAAGAATAGAGTTTTATGATTTAAGCCTATGATGTCCTAACATTCAGTTAGACTTAATTTAATACAAAGGTCTTTTCCTCTACAGGAGAAATAAAATGGTTGAACGTAACAAAAATCAGCTGAATGAAGTAGTGAGGCAATTAGCTACTGTAGCTGAACAGTTAGCTGCCAGATGAAACGGAAATAGTAGTGACCCTGCTGGGGAACTCTTCAAGAAAATTTCTCAAAGTAAGCCACCCACTTACCAAGGAGAGCACAATCCAACTGTTCTAGAGGGATGGTTGAGAGAGTTTAATAAATTGTTGGGGGCAGTTGAGTATCCAGAGGGACTTAAAGTGAATCATGTTGTGTACTATCTTAGAGGAGAAGCTGATTTATGGTGGTCACAAAATGAGGCTATAATAAGGGCTTTACCAGGATTTAATTGGGAAATGTTTCAAGAGCAGATTTGTAATAAGTTTTACCTTGTGTTTCTTCAGAACAGAAGGCTGAGGAGTTTCTAGAACTTAAGATGGGGAGTATGTTTGTTACTGAATACTACTCTAAGTTCATAGAGTTTTCTAGGTTTACTCCTAAGGCTGTAGCAACTGAGAGGTTGAAGGCTAGTCATTTTGAGAGAGGATTACCCTTAGATTTACAGTCACAACTAGCTGGACATATCTTTGAATCTTTGGATGACTTATATGGTACAGCTGCACACTTGTATGCCATAGACCAAAAGAAGAAGGAGGTACAGAAGGAAAGCGAGACGAGGGAGAAAAGGAAGGATGGTGGAGGAAACTTCAACCAACAAGGAAATCATGGTGGATACAAGAGACCTCGATTCAACAACAACTTCCAGGGTAATAGGGGAAACTTTAGGAAGCCTAACTCTGGAAATGGGAATAGGACTCAGGTGGCTAGTCAAGGAGGGCGTGTGTACTTTTGCAAGAACTGTCCCAACAATCACCCAGAGAAGGATTGTGCAGGGAACCCAGTGACTTGTCGGTTGTGTAACAAACTTGGACACCGTGAGTATGAGTGCTTCTCTAGGAACAAAGGAAGGGAGGGACAGAATTCTCATACTAGGGGAAATTCAGTTGGGGGACAACAAAAGGGTTTTCAAGGAAATATGGGAGGAAAAGTGACTTCTCAAGCCGGAAGTAGGAATGGGAGTGGAAATGGAGGAGGATAGACTAAGACCTCAAACACTAGAAATATGAATGTGATGGCTCGAAGTGAAGCGGATGCTAATAAAGATGTGATCACTGGTACTTTTTCTATTCACTCTCTTTCTATTAAAGTTTTGTTTGATTCTGGTGCAACATACTCTTTTGTTTCCACTAAACTCCTAGAAAAGTTAAAACCTGTGTTGGGAAAAGTAGATGCGGTAGATATATCAATCTTGTTACCTTCAGGACAAGAAGTGCAATGTTCAAGGAGATTTCAGGATATACCTATTGAAATTGAGGGAGTGGAATTTAAGGCTAACCTAATCGAGTTTGATTTAGGTGACTTAGAAGTGATCCTAAGGATGGATTGGTTGAGTAAACATAAGGCTGAGATTCTATGTGAACCACAGAAGATCTCGTTGATGAATAAGGGTAAGAAGGTGAGCTATTAGAGGGCAGGAAGACCGAAACACAATAAAATAGTGTCATAGTGTCAGTAATGAGGTTTGCTACCTTTGCAGTGTGAGAGATGTGGATCATGTTGAGACTGCTAAACCTGAGGATATTGAAGTAGTGAGGGACTTTCTTGATGTGTTTCTGGAGGAGATTCCGGGAATACCACCTAAGCAGGAAATTGACTTTACCATAGACTTAGTCCCAAAAACAGCACCTATTTCCAAAGCACCGTATAGGATGACGCCTGCAGAAATGAGTGAGTTGAAGGTACAGTTACAGGATTTGTTGGAAAAGGTTACATTAGGCCTAGCGCTTCACCTTGGGGAGCACCAGTACTGTTTGTGAAGAAGAAAGATGGGAGCTTAAGGTTATGTATTGACTATAGGGAGCTGAATAAGGTGACGATCAAGAATAAGTATCCATTACTAAGAATTGATGACTTGTTTGACCAATTGAAAGGAGCTACTATGTTTTCGAAAATTGACTTGAGGTCAAGATACCATCAATTGAGGATTGCCAATGAGGACATACCGAAAACTGCTTTTCGCATTAGGTATGGACACTATGAGTTCACTATTATGCCTTTCGGGTTAACCAATGCGCCAACAATTTTTATGGATCTAATGAATAGAATCTTCCGACAGTTTTTGGATAATTTTGTGGTCGTTTTCATTGATGACATCTTGGTGTATTCTATGTGTAAGGAAGAACATGTTGAACATTTGAGGACAATCTTGATGACATTAAGGGAGAATGAGTTGTATGCTAAGTTCTCGAAATGTGAATTCTGGTTGGATAAAGTAGCACTCTTAGGGCATATTGTGTCTAAAGAGGGAGTTGAAGTAGACCCAGCCAAAATTGAAGCAGTTAAGGAATGGCCTACACCAAAGAATGTAACGGATGTACGGAATTTCTTAGGATTAGCAGGTTACTATAGGAGGTTTGTGAAGGACTTTTCGAGGATTGCTAAACCCATGACTTCGTTAATGAAGAAAGACTGTAAATTCTAGTGGAGTAATAAGTGTGAAGAGGCATTTCAGACCTTGAAAGAGCGTTTGACTACAGCTCCAGTGCTGACCTTGCCAGATGGAAGTGACTCTTATGATGTATATAGTGATGCTTCTAAAAATGGTTTGGGATGTGTGTTGATGTAAAATAGAAAGGTGATAGCTTATGCTTCAAAGGCAATTGAAACCATATGAGGTTAACTACCCTACTAATGATCCAGAGTTAGCAGCAATAATGTTTGCCTTGAAAATATGAAGACATTATTTGTATGGGGGTGAAATGTAGGATATACACAAACCACAAGAGTTTAAAGTATTTTTTCACTCAAAAGGATTTAAATATGAGACAAAGGAGATGGCTTGAGCTGATCAAGGATTATGACCTAAATATCCAGTAACATGAAGGGAAAACCAATGTGGTAGCCGATGCTCTAAGTCGTAAAACAAAACATGGAGTGAACACCTTGGTGGTTACTAATGAACTATGTAAGGACATAGATAGATTGAGCTTGGAAATAGTGAAGGAGGGAGAGTTGGAAGGAACTCTTTGTTACCTTAGTATTCAACCAACAATACTCGAGAAAATTAAGAGGAACCAGTAAGGAGATGTAAAACTAGACAGAATTAAGGAAAGTTGAAAGCAGGAAAGCCAATGGATTTTAAGAATCAAGAAGATGGAAGCTTAAGGTGCAAAGGAAGGTGGTGTGTACCACATAAATGTGAGGATTTGAAACAAAGAATCATGGAAGAAGGCCATAATACCCCGTATTCGGTACTTCCTGGAGGAGATGAACTGTATAAGGATTTAAAGAAGATGTATTGGTGGCCTAGGATGAAGAGAGAAGTGGCTGAATTTGTGAGTAAATGTCTTACTTGTCAAAAGGTTAAATTTGAGCATAAGAGACCTCAAGGAGAAGTCCAGCCACTTGAAATACCAGGATGGAAATGGGATTGCATTTCAATGGACTTTGTGACTTGTTTACCGAAGTCGAAAAATCAGAATGATACCATATGGGTAGTGGCGGATAGACTTACTAAGTCAGTAGTGTTTATACCCATGAAAGAGACTTGGAAAATGGAACAACTTGCAAAGGCTTACATAAAACATGTTGTGAGGCTACATGGAGTTTCAAAGGATATCGTGTCCGATAGAGATTCTAGGTTTCTTTCGAAATTCTGGAAAAGTGTTCAGGAGAACTTTGGTACAACATTGAAGATGAGTACAGCTTTCCATCCAGCAACTGATGGACAGATGGAGAGAACCATATAAACCTTAAAGGACATGCTAAGGGCTTGTGTAATGGACTTTCAAGGGAATTGGGAGGATCACTTGGATCTCATCGAGTTTTCATACAACAACAGTTACCATGCAAATATTGGCATGGCACCTTTTGAGGCTTTGTATGGAAGGAAGTTAGGAGCCCCTTGTGTTGGAACGACATAAGTAAGACAGTGATTCTAGGACCTCAATTAATAGAGGAAACCACCGAGAAAATTAGGGTAATACAAGCAAAGATTCAAGCAGCACAAGATAGACAAAAGTCCTATGCGGATAGAAAACGCTAAGAAGTTGTGTTTGAAGTTGGCGATAAGGTGTTACTTAAGGTATCACCAATGAAAGGAGTGATGATGTTTGGAAAGAAAGGAAAGTTGAGCCCGAAGTACATAGGACCCTATGAGATCTTGCAAAGGGTTGGAAAGGTAGCTTATAAGTTAGCACTACCAATGGAGTTGAGCAAGGTTCACAATGTTTTTCATGTGTCTCAACTAAGGAAGTATGTGCCTGACGAGTCACATGTGTTACAACTTGAAACAATAGAGTTAGACCAAAGTTTGACCTATTAAGAGAGGCCAATTAAAATCCTAGATAGTAAGGTTAGAGATACTCGTAGAAAGAGTGTCAAAATAGCGAAGCTGTTATGGTCTAACCAAGAAACCAAAGAAGCTACTTGGGAAGCTGAAGATTTGATGAGAGAAAAATACCCAGGGCTCTTTCAGGTTAGTAGTAGAGTTACGGGGACGTAACTCAATTTTTAAGGGGGGTAGAAAGCGACCTGTTTTTCGCGCGTTTTTACCCTCAATTTTGCAAGTTTTTATGAGTTTCTATGACTTTTAAGTAAGAAGTTTATGTTTGTCTACAAAAAGTTGTCAAGTAAGTGTCTAAAGTCTACAACAATATAGTGTTTCAATAAGAAAGTTTGAAGTAAAAGTAGTCTCTATTCAAATTCCATACACTAATCTACGCTAAGTTTCGGGACGAAACTTCTTTTCAGGGGGGTAAACTGTAATACCCCATATTTTCACGTATTTTAAGAAAGTATTTTTGTATTTTATTTGTATAATTTTAATATTTATATTGAAAAAAAAATATGTCAATGGGCAAATTAAAATAAAAAAGAAATTAATAATAATAAAATAAAATAATAAGTTTTGGTTCAAGGTAATTATTTGTGTTCTTAAATAATATTTTTCTGTTTAAAAATATTTTAAAAGGCTTCTAAAAAAAGAATTTACAAAGGTTTCCTAATTTATTTTGAGGCAAGGGCCTAAAGGTAATCTCCACTTGTTAGAATTAGTATGGGCTTTTCCAAATCCTACTTTGGGGCCTATAAGTACCCCTTAAAACCCAAAATTTCATATTTTCTCCTCATAATAGTCATTAGGATTTCAAAAAATTAGAGAAAAGAAAGAAAAAAAAGTTTGAGTTTTTCGAAAAAAAGAAAAGAAAAATAAAAAAAATGCAGTGCTGCACAATTCGGAAAAAAAATATTTTGGGGTTTGCCTCGGGATCCGTGCCAGCCGGACCCCCACCGACGGCCACGCCTGCCTCTGCCGCTGTACCTCCTCCCCGATTTTCGGTATATTTCGAACATCTTTTTAAAAAAAAAAAAAAAAAGAAAAATTCTACTTCTTTCTCTTTGATTCAATTCATTCTTGCAAATTCATGTTCATACTTGTGATTTATTATGTTTTTATGAATTTTGATCATGTTTTAATAAAGTATGATTTGTTTTAAGGCATGCATTAAATTGTTGTTTATGAAATTTTAGATTAGGGATTATAAATTATGCAAGTAATGAATTTTCATGAGTTTTATAATTGAAACTTCAATATTGTGATCATGAATTATTGTATTGTGAATTTATGATGATTTTATGAACTTAGATTGATTTTTAAAGGCTTTGAAAATAAAATAAATTGCAGTCCAAAATTTATAATCATGAATTTCAATTGAATAAATATTTGATCATGTTTTGGTTTATGAAAAATTGTTCTAAAGTGTAGATTGGTTTCATAATTATGTTAGTTGATTGTAGAAGAGTTTTATCATGAAATTTTGATGTTTTTATAAGTTTTTCATGACTTTAAAGTTTATAAATAAATCTGAAATTTTAATAAAAACAAGTTAAAGTAAGTTTTGAGTGTTCATATTATTCTAGTATGGTCACATATGAATTCTATGAAGTTACGTATAATTTCTAGTATGTTCTATGGAGTTTAGAAGTGATTTTAAGCATGGTTAACATGCTGTCCAGAATTTATAAATTTAATAATTAGGCTTTTAAAGTATGTAATTAGCATAAATTGATCATATAAATTAAGTAATACATTGTATGATTGATTTATGTGGTTTTTGAAGTTTTTCAAGGAGTTCTGATAATTTTATATTGCTGTCCACTTTTCTAAAGTGGCATAAAAATTATACTAAGGTTTTATAAAGCATAAATAAGTCCCGAAAACTAAGTAATGTTGTAATAGAAAAGTTAAAGTGTAGTATGAAATTGGATAGAGACCATATAAGGAAGTTTTGGACAAAATTTTCAGTGTAGAAGTTAGTTATAGTTGTTGTAGAATTTAGTCAACTAGGTTTTAATTTAGTTTCAATTTTCCCTATGTAGGAGACTTCGAACTAGTCTACTTCTAGAACTTGTGGCGGAGCACAATTACTTTACAAGGTACGTTACGTAAGTACTAAAGACAAATACAGAAGATAGAATGCATGCTTGAACATTCTTGAATACATGAAATCTTGTATGCTTGTTTTTGAAACATGAATTTATGTGCATGGAAAGTTTATTAGTAGCATGTTCTTAAAGTATGATGGCATTCCATATTAAATAGAAAGTTAAATATTTATAAGCTTGAATTGGAATGTTATGATCAATTTAATTTGGCCAATAGTTTATTGATCAAGGAAGGAAGTTAATATAAGTTGGTTAGTTACTTAATCAACAAGCAAGGTAGTTGTGAATTTTTATTCACATGATTAAAAGAAGGTATGAGCTATTATTTTAAGATATGTTGCCACTCACAGTTTAACATGTGGTAAAGGAGAAAGTAAGTTATTAGCCACTCACATTTAATGTGTGGTACAGGAGGTTCAGTATAATTAAAGGACACACATAAGTTTAATTTGTAATCACCTTTAATTCAAGATAATTAAATTGGCTTACTTGATTTGATGCATGTCTTTATGTGATGTTGCATGAGAGTCATAACATTGCTAAATGATGAGGCTATCGCACACCTATCAAAAGTAAACCAAACCACTCTAACTAATATAGCTAGGGAAGTAGGGATCGAATCCACAGGGAAGCAATTAAACCTATTAGTTCTAAAAAGTCTAAACTGTGTAAAGGGCCTTTGAATGTCGATTCAAGACTCAAACGCTAACTAAAACTAGAACTAAGTTGATTAAGGGAATAAATCTATGACTAAGTCTAGGACATCGGTTCACCATAGATTAACAAATGAATTGCACACAATTAATTAATTAGATTATCAATTTCCTTGAATTAAGGTCCACTAATTCTCTCGAATCTAGTCCCCTTCAAAACTCCTCTAATGGCTCTCGCTCACTTAGACTCGTTTTGCCTATTGTCCTTATGATCTAATTGTGGTAATCTTACCTCTCGGCATCGATTTCAACAATATCAAACTAACAATTAAACCTGGCCAGTATTTAACTGAAAGCAATAAAAATTGACAACAGGAATTCCAGTACATTAATAACCAATCAACAATTAAGAACAAGCATCAAAATCAATCCATGGATCCCCTAGTCCTAGAAAAGGAACTACTCACGCATAATAGAAACTAAAGGAACTAATTTAATCATAAGAACTGGAACTGAAAACATGACTTCAACAATTAAACTAATTAACAAGAACAAAAATAACTCAAAAGCAAGAACTAAAACAAAAACAAGATCTAAAATTAAAATACTACTAACAATTAAAACTAAGGAAAATAATTAAACTAATAAAAACAAGAGAAGAAAATAAAGAAGAACCTGAAATTGCAATTGTATTGAATGAATGATTGAGTTTTGACAAAAGTAAGTTCTAGAGAGAAACTGAATGAAAAATCCTAATGAGAGAAAATAATTTCTAATCTAGTCTCTAATGTCTAATGTAATGTGTTGAAAAAACCTAACACAAACACTATTTATATAAAAAGTACAATGCTCGGGTCAAAAGGAGTGAAAAACGGGCTCCGGACAATCCGCCCGACCAATCGGGCAAAAACCGCCCGATCGGGCTCACAAAGCGAGTGATTTTGGCCTTGGAAGCAATCCGCCCGACTGCCCGGGCGAAATCCGCCCGATCGGGCGCGATCAGTGTTTTCGCCCCTATCTTCTTGAAAAATGCTAAGTAAATTCCGCCCGACTGCCCGGGCGAAATCCGCCCGACTAGCCGGGCGAAATGACTTTTTTGCCTAAATCAAGTTGGCACGTCTTCTAGTTACTCCAGGCTTTATCATAGCTTCCTGATTACTTCAATTCTAACCCATGGCTTCTAGTATCTAGTTATAACTCATATGATTGCCTCGGAATCAATGCAAAAACACCGAAATCCTGCAAAAAGTCACTAACAAGCACAAACAACTCCATATAACCAAATGTTAGCCAAAATAGCTCCGAAGAGCATAGGTTAGAGTTAAAATAAACCAGAAAAGGGGGTAAAATATAAGCATAAAATACACTTATCACTAAACCTGTTAAATCACGTAAAGTGTAAGAGGACTTGCATCAAAACTCTTGGAACGTATATACCTTGAGTATGAACAATGGGGGGAGTCGTATGGAACAGTGATCTATGACTTCTAATTGGAGTAAAAGACGTTGTACTCTTTTCTATTTTTAATGCGCTGGATATCCGTCACTTTATGTAACATAGTAATACCTTCTTGGAGTTGCTCCCAAGTTGGTGCCCAATAGGGCGATGATTTTTAAGGAGGAAACCCGTTCGATGCAGGATCCATAAATTTAAATATAATAAATAATTTAATTGAGTCCATGTACAGGTAAAAAGGTTGTCAAAGGTAAGTTGAGTGCATGTTTTATTTCTTATTGTTGTTGCATAGTCTTTAGTAGTTATGTACTCGGCTTTGCTGACAGTTTGTTTTGTGTGCATGTCTTTGTCTTGGACTTGGCCCTACAATGACCCACTTGTGGTGAGTAGTTGTCTAGTAAAAGAAAAGCCTCAGGTACAAGTGNAAAGAAAAGCTTCAGGTACAAGTGGGCATAAGTCATTTCATGATGGATGGAGTGAGAACACTTGCTGTGTTTTGTAGCTTACTTTATTTTAATTGCTTATGAAGACTAAGAGTTATTTTGGATTTTTGGATTTTTGGATTTCGAAAGACTTTTAATATTAGTTTTGGTTGGGTTTTAAGGGTCATTAATATGGTTTCGAAGTGTAATTAGTTTAAAGTTGATTTTAACATGAGATCGTTTTGAAGTTTAGTTTTAAATTGTGTTGATTTTGATGAGACTTCTGCTGTAGTGCTTTGATAATTGCCTTAGCCGTTATCATGGTGGCGGTAATACTTTGGTTTTTCCGTATTTAGAAGTTTTAATAAATATATTTTTTAATAATTATATTATGTTTTTCGAAAAAAATGAGAAGTAGGAAGTTAGGGAAATTACAGGGTGTTACAGGGTTGTCATGGCAGGTCTTGTGACTACTTTAAGGGACCGACAAGATCCTAATGTTACATTGCAAGTTTGAGCTCATTTCTTTATATGACTTGTGCAGCTCCCGTGCATTATCAACTTCATGTTAGACAACTTGTTCGGTTATTAACTAGTATTCGACTCAAGTTGGGCCACAATAAAACATTAATAAGATTGCTAATAATCTTTGAGGAATTCTCTTGGTAAGGTTAATGCATGCTATTTCTTTTATTATTGTTGGTTGTTTATGCATTAATCCCATGTTATTGTAGGTGCTTTTATATTTTGTCATACTCATGTTATGTGTTTGGTATTGGCTATTACCCTTGAACCTGTGATGACTCATTTTTGGTGAGCAGTCTTTGAAGGATATTGGTTGTGCTTGTAGGTTTGTGCAAGGGCTAACTAGTGATTGAGTAACAATTTCAACCTTGACAACTCTTATTTTAAACTATCTGATATATGGTTTTGGACATAGATTTATTGGTTTTGAAGTCATTAGAAGCGTAACATACTTTGAAAATTTTTGAGGGCCAATTGTGATTCCAAGTTGTAGAGTGTTCGACTTATTTCCCTTTATTTTGAGTTTGCTTTGACTTTAATTTGACTTAGTTTTTCCATTGCAATACTTTGAATAAGTCATAAAATTTCTACATGTGGCAGTAATGCATTCATAATTCTCTATGCCTTAGCTTCTAGAATAAGGTTTTTACAAAAAGAAAGGTTGAAAATTATTGGGGTATTACAAGAATTCTCTTAAAGATGAAAACAACATGTTGAAGACAAGGTTGCAAGATCGAATTGGAGTATGAAAGACTTGCTTTAGTTGGAAATAAGTTTGTTTTTTGTTGCTGATAGGCATGTTGTTGTTATTAATGTTTGGCAAATGGCTGGAGTGAACATTCCTTGACTGATCATGATGTTGCAAGAGTTGGATCACATAATCATGCGAACGTTGGTGAAAAAAAGGCTTTGTGAAGGTTGATGATAGAAAAGAGCATAACTTTTACTAAAACACACACGCAAGTTTTAAAGTTATTACATTACGAATTGACCTAAATTAAATATGTTTTCTGACAAAAAAAATTTTAAAGGTGGTACTTTACAAAAAAGATTTTAGTTTGTGCCTTTCATACAAAAAAAAATAACAAAGGCTTTGCAAGAATTGGATCACATCATCATGCGAACGTTGGTGAAAAAAAGGCTTTGTGAAGGTTGGTGATAGAAAAGAGTAAAAATTTTATTAATACACAAACACAAGTTTTAAAGTTATTACTCTACAAAATGACGTATTTTACAAAAAAAAATTTTAGTTTGTGGCTTTCATACGAAAAAATAACAAATATACTTTGATTTTTATCATTGTCATTCCTTATTTCTTCCTAATTTAATCCATAGTCATTTTCTCAACTGATATCATTTTTTTCAAAAATTTTGTATTAAATGATGATCCCTTAATATTTTATTTATTTGCATGAAAATACAACATAAGAGTAGGGATGTCAATGAACCGATACACTCCTAAGCAACTCGTAAACAAGCTAGGACAAAGTTGGATCAAAGCTCATTAGTATATAAATAAACAAGTTTGAATAAAAATTTTCAAGCTCATTTACTAAACAAGTTTTTGTCGAACAACTTATTATTCAGCTAGTTAAGACTCGCGAACAACTTGGTCATAAACCATTTATAGCTCGTTTAAAACTCATTCAAGCTCGGATTTTGTAATGAACTTTACATTTATTTGTAGTATATTTCCTTTATAATGAGTATCGCAAAATAAACTAAATTTTAAATTAGGTTTTTCTAAGGTGCACCCACAAGTTTGTACGTTTTCTAAGTTGTACCCAATGTTTTTCGAAATTCCCGGTTAAACCCTTAAACTCGCGTAATTTCTAAGTTGTGCCCTTTGTAGTTAATTTTCCACTGAAATTTTTTTCGTTATTTTTGTTTTAATTAATTCTTGTATTGTAATTAATATTCAAAAATATTTAGATCTATTCTTAGGAAACTTTAAAAGAGTGTGAGGAATAAAATTAACCAAATTTGTAACTTAGAATTAGCTAAAAGAGACACAACTTAAAAGTATTGGTTAGCTCAACGGTACTGCTGGGAATATCAGAAAACATTAATTACAACTTAGAAAATGCAATTACCCATGGGTATACCTTAGGAAAAACCCTTTTAAATTAGAAATAAAATATTTATCTAATATTTATTCTTTTGAATAGTTGACTTCCCCAACAATTATCAATGAGATGATCAAAAATGTGCAAGGCTCGTTTATTAATAAGCTTATAAGCTTGGCTTCGGCTCGAGCTTGAGCTTGAAATATAAGTGAGCCGAACTCGAACAATGAAAATTTAAGCGAGCCAAACTCAAACAAGAATTTCGAAAGGTCGGTTAGGCTCGAACTCAGGTCGAGATCTATTAATGATTATCAATCGTAGCTCGAACAAGCTACTACTCAATCTATTAGCATCCCTACAAAAGAGATTATTCATCAAATAAATTGCAACAAGAGGGAGTATTAATCGAGAATAAAACTGAGTACTCAATTAGAATAGTACTTGTGTGGATGTCATAAGAATTGAATTCCCGTTAAAATATCAATTTCACTAAAATTAATTCTCACATCAAATTTTCATGAATTATCTTAACTTGTATGGTTGTCATTAAGCAATTAACAAATCATAGAAATTTACAATGACCATGGAGGGAGAGGGTAATTTGTTTCCCATATTACGAAGACATTTACGTATTTGTGAAATCTTGGAATTCCTCTATTTTTGTCAATTATTAGACAACCAAACAATTAGCTCAAGTTTAAAAGCGTGAGAATTTAGAATCTTTGTACACTTTAACTAAGCAAGTACTAATATGTCTTTGAATTTTATTTTATTTATTTATTATTATTACTATTATTATTATTTATTTATTTATGATATAAAGATGTTTTTGGTATTTCTTCTTCCCATCGTTGGATGGGGCATCTCTTTTTCCTAAATCCTAATACATATTATTGGTTTCACAGTTCACTTTCACACACACACCTACTTGTTCTACAATGGGCCAAAATGGGCAACAAGGTAAAATCCAAGTCACCGCACCTTTGAACAAACGCAAAATTCCAAGCAATTTCTATCGACAAAAAAGTCAGTCATAGCGTGACTACCTCCTCCTTTCTCAACTTTCATACAACAATTACAACTTCCTTGATGGTCTCCATTGAAAAAGTATATCCAGACTTCCATAGCAGTGTTGGCCTGAGGAAAGCAGTTTCATAATCTTACACACGTACAGTTATGTATTGGTCATAATTTTAATGAATGCACCCTAAAATTTTCAAGATTTTTTTTATTAAATTTAAGTCACAAGACATATGGTTTCAAATTAGAATAAATGAATTTCAAGTTATTTAAAAAACACAATTTTGCGTTGGACCCGATATGCTATTGATATATACAACTCTCCCCCCTCAAGTTACTTACTAGATAGCACAGTACAGTAGTTGTATCGATATTGGATATTAATATAACACCGATAATGTGGATATTCAATCTTTTAATCTACATCTACGTTAATATTTTGCAGTTTGGTTTATCATAAAATTTTATTGGATGTTAAAAATTACTCCCTTGATACTTAATTACTTGCTACAAACTTATTTTTTTATTATTATTTATCTTAAATACACACTTTTGAAATATATAATTTTATAATTTTTTATACCAAACTTGAGATATTAATATTTAAAGCTACGTCGTGGGAGATGTGATAATATATATATTATCAACTAGAAAAAGACAGAGGTAGTATATATATATTGTTTTTCAAATTATTTCATTTTAATTCGAGTATTTATATGAAAAAAATCCAAATAATATTAAAAATATTACAAATATATTTTCATTATATTTACTTTCATGTACTAGTACGAGTTTTATCTATAATTTTAAACATCACATATCTCATACCCATGCAACACTCAAAATCCATATCCATTGCTATTTAACGTCCGCTTTTACTAAGCGACATCCACGTTTCACATGTGAACAAACAACAATGACCTTCTCTCGTTTTCTCCCATTGAACCACCACTAATCTTAGTACCAACATCTTACCACCACTAGCCACACCGTTGAACCACCTCATCCACCACCAACAACAACCTTTAATTTTTCTTTTTTTTAAAGAAGCTAGCGCTTGCCGAAACTGCGGTCCCATGGCCTGCAATTTTGGCAGACGCTAGCGTTAATTAATTTAAAAAAAATAAAAATTCTCATTGATCGCCGGACACCACCAGACGCTGGCCCATCGGACACCACCAGCCGACCACTCGCCGCAGCCATCAACACTTGCCACAATCACCACCACAATCCTTATTTTTATTTTACAAAAAATAATATATATATATATATATATATATATAAAAGCCCAAAATTCTCGTCGATTGTCGGACACTTCCAGAAGTCAACCCACCGGACACCACCAGCCGACCACTCTCTACAACCACCACCACGATTTTTATATTTATTTTACAAAAAACTAGAAAATAATAATAAAGAAATCCAAAATTCTCGTTAACCAATGGACACCACCAGACGCCGGCCCACCGGACACCACTAATCGACCACTTGTAGCAGCCATCACCACTCGCCACAGTCACCACCATGAGCCACAACCACCACCACGAATTTATTTTTATTTTACATAAAAAGAACAAAAGAAAAACTATGTGGTTTTGTTAGGTTTTTTAAGGGAAAGAAAAAATAAGTGAAATTACGATAAGAAGGGCAAAAGGGAATAGCAAGCAAAATATGAACGTCAACCTATTAAAAGGTCGACGTGGAATAACAATTCATTATACTCCCTCGGTCTTTTTTTTAGTTGCTAAATTAGGATTTTTGACACTATTTATATTGTAACTTTGATTTACTTTGATTTTTAATGCGTAACGAAAAATATAGTCGTATGACATCTTGTTTAATCCTTCTCCATGTATATTTTTCAAAAATATGATTTTTTTGTTATAACAAAATTAAGATATTAATTTTATAAGTTACAGGAGTGCGAAAAAACAAATTTAACAGGTTAAAAAGGACTAAGGGAGTATATATATTTGCATGTATGCAAGTAATGCAACCTAGCTTCCTTAATGGTCCCTCTCATTTTCCCCTTTTTATATTGAAAAAGTCCTTATCATTTAGCTTAACTCCGTCAACTACGGCGTCTGCCGTCTACCATCACACTTACTCCCTCATTTTCCTACAAAAATACATTTTATATTAAGCCCTTCACACTTGACCCCCCTTTCTCAGAAGTCAGAACGAAACTCTCTTGAACTTTCCTTCTACTTTACCATTAATTATACCCACTTTTCCTTTGCTTCTCCTGCATTCACAAAACCAGCAACCCATTTCTTCATTCTTACACAACCCAAAATGGATGATCATCTTGGTAGGCATAATGATGAGATTCCACCGAGTCCTAAAATGTTTGTGCCCGAATCGAAAGGATACGCGCTTAGCGGAAGGATAATGCTAAGCGCGATCGTTATCTTATTTGCGGTCGTAATAATCATGGTTTGTCTCCATGTCTACGCCCGCTGGTACATTCTCCGCGCGCGGCAAAGACAAATTCGCCGCGCACGGAGACGTACACACCTCGTGTTCTACATTGAACCTGATGGTAATAACCACAGTGGATTTCCAGTCCAGAGTCGTGGTCTCGACGCTTCCGTCCTCAAGTCACTCCCTGTTTTGACTTTCGCTGAAATTGAGAGTGACGGTAAAGTTGAGGCGCTTGAATGCGCCGTTTGTTTGTCAGATTTTGAGGAGGCTGAAAAGTGTCGACTTCTGCCGAAGTGCAATCATTGCTTCCATGTTGATTGTATTGATATGTGGTTCCACTCCCACGATACGTGTCCGCTTTGCCGTGCTCCGGTGAACTCCGGCGATGTGGTGACACCAGCGGTGGAATCTCCGCCGCCGGAGGATGTGGTTGTCGAGTTGGGCGAGTTGACTCAGAGTCAACCTCCCGAGCTGACTCAGCAGGTGGGGCCGAGTCAAGGTGAAGTGGGGTCATCGTTGTCGACTTCGACATCTTCGTTGTCAACAAGGAAAGGTTTGGATTTGATTGGGGTTTCGGCAATTGAGGTGCCGAGGAGGAGCCATAGTTTTTGTTTCCATGGGTCAAACTTAGACGAGTCGGGTCCAAGTCGGTCCCCCGGGAACGGGTTCAAGTCACCAACGAGTCGGATATTATCGTTGAGGAGGATTCTTAGCAGGGAAAAAAGGTCACCACTGCCCTCACCTTCGGGTGTTGGGTCTAGTTGTTATGACTCGGATATTGAATCGGGTCGAGTTGATACTCCGACTCAAGGTTTGACACCGAGGTAACTAGTATACATTCTTTTGTGTACGATGCACCAATTGACAATGTGGCATGTCCTAACAATTACGAGTAACTACTAGTACAAACGTACAGTTATGATCTCTTTGTCTCATCCAATTTGGTAACCGTGTACACGATCACCAAATTAAGACGTCTCATTAAAAAAATATGGCGTGTCTAAGTGGGAGTCAATCTATTCAGTATTATCGAGAATGTCACACCATCGATTAAGGATATATACGACATTAAAAATTAGGATGTTAGTTTGAGTGGGAAATTAATTAAGATAGGAGATATTTTGGGAAAAGCGTAACGACGAGCACGGGACGGCGGAAAAGGGAAGACGTTGGAATTTTTGAAAAACTTCGGCAATTAGCTGTCAGAGAGACGTGCAAACCTCGAGCAATGCTGAACACATTGAAGAAAGGGGTCCCTTTTTTTTGGTAGGTTGAATGGTCAAGCTTCCGCAAATTACTAGCAGACTTTAGGGACTTCTCAAACTTTGACCTTTGACTTTGTAAATACATTTGCAAAATTGAAAAGAAAAACATCTGGAGTATACTTTTTGCAATCTGTAGTCTTGTACTAAAATCAAATCTTTATTGGTTTATTTATTTACTCCGTATCTTTTTTGTTGTGAATATTCTTGTGTATACTTTAGTTGTACACTTGTAGTAGTCATGGGATGAGGTGGCCGAGTAGAGCAACATTACATATAGACGTGCTATTATATTTGAAGCAGAAAAAGTTTCTATTCAAGACCATTTTAAAGAATTTTTGAATTTTGTATTTTATGAAGTCATTAGTTTAATTTTCTACTGACAACAATGTGTTGTTTGTAAATTTTAAACTATGTGATGCTGCTCATATTGTTGAAGTATGTGACCCACATGCACCAACTTCATGGAGTAGTCAATGGAAATGACTAATTTGAATTTTGAAAGTGATGGTAAATTAAGTAGTTAAGCTTTCCTTCTGATTTTAAAAGCTTCTAGGATCTATTCTCCCTAATAACTCCCTAATGCCAAAAAAAGAGCTTAAAATTTTAAGTTGATAGAACAAAAAAATTAAAGTTAAAACAGAATCAGCTACTCAACGTAGCCTAGTAAACCATTTGTTTTGAATCAGAACACATTAAATAGTTTAAAATTGATGCCAATAAAAAGGGGTATAAAAGTGTGTTGATATAAAAGAGAAAAAGGTTTAAGTAATGACCACGGACTTTACCATTTTTCAAAAAAGAAAACAGTTTTTGGACAAATTATGATGATTTGTAGGTTTATTTAACATCAAAAAGTAATTTAAGCAGATTTCAAAAAAAAAAAAAATGTTCCATAGTCCAAATTGAAAGAATTAAGATCAAAAATTCAAAACTTACAACTACCGAATGTGTTACATAGATACAACTTACAGATTTCCAATAAGTGTAGATACAACTGGCTGATAAAACATGTTACAGCTACTCTTAGGACTTCAAATTACACAGTAACTTAAGTTACTAAGAAATGAAAAGAATGTCAAAGGCAGCATATGGTCATTGTTAGCTAATCTATGGCTATAAATCATACAAGTAGCAGTACACTTATTAAGCGTAATGCCACCAAATATGCTATGCAGGAATGATGTATTCCAAATATTATATCATCTAGCTGGACTCAAGTCGGTAGATTCAACTAACTCTGATCTTCGTCTGCGCTTCCTATCAGGAGTGCACCTCAGTCCCCTGACCTTCCCGACCTCTACATCATATTTACAGTTCGGTTGCGATAAAATAGCTCTTGATTTAGATCCCGACGATCCTGATCTAAAAACGGAGGATTTTCTCCTTGGATGGTCATTTTCATCTTCGTTGCTATTTCTATTGGTGGGAGATTTTTGCCTCTTCTTCGTAAAATGAAATTGCATTTTTTTGGGACCCTTAGCATTACCAAGAAGCCGCACATGAAATGGATTCACAGCAGTATAGCAGAATGAATCACTGGTTGAAGTGCCTCTTTCTAGGTTAACTTTTCTGTCATTGACCTGCAAAATCATTTTCCTATTTTTAAAGAAACGAAAAGCAAACATTGCTCGATGAAGCAAAACAACGCAACAAATACATATGAGAATATGCAGATACTGCGTACAATCTTACCAGCTGCAGAAGTGCAGAAAAAGTTCGAGCAATATCATGTTTCTCTTGTCCCTTCACCACATCTGTGAAGGCCACAGCACTTTCAGCTTCACCTAGTGATAGTTTGTCCAAAACCAATTCCCCGTATTCGTGGATGTCAAATGGTGGGCGTGAATCCTGTAGCAAAAAGCATTATCTAAGTTCTCTATGAAACAGGGAAAATTCACTAAAACAGGATTAAGATAAGCTCTAACAAATATTGGATATGGTTTAGCAGGCATACTTCCTTTTCCAAGTGTTGTTCAGTCCTTTGCTTCCATGATGAAACACGAGCAGCCAACTCAGTTTGCTTCTCATTTTCAGCTATACTTGCAAGAAGGGTATCCTGTAGTAATATGCAATGTCCTTCAGAGAACATTAGACAATATAAAACCTAATGATCAACCAACTTTTGCTTGGAATAATAGCTTTTGTGTAGAACTGTGGATGTGACTGAATTAACATTATTGCCCTCAAGAGTCAAGGCCACTTTATTGTCATGCCCTTAAAAGCAGAACAATTAAGCTTGATAATGAAAAACGAAGTCCCCCATGCATTGAGTCAGCAGATAGTTGATTCTAATTACGGCATATTGGGGCATATACATCGTCATAAATTAGAAAAGTTGACCTCTAGCTTATAAAAGACTAATACCATACACTTACTACTCAACTTATGGCATCTTAACTGTCCTAAATTTGTAGCTACTAAGGCTTTACTTAGAGTCTTAGACACACAAAACTCAAACTCAGCAGCACTGCCAATGCTACAAATACAAAATTCAAACACTGACACTGCTTGTTACATAAGTAAAAGTATAATTGGTTTTCTAAAAAAAACCATATACAAAATTAATTTATTAACATTGAAAAATGGTACCTTCTACAAATTTTACAAANAATGTGTTACATAGATACAACTTACAGATTTCCAATAAGTGTAGATACAACTGGCTGATAAAACATGTTACAGCTACTCTTAGGACTTCAAATTACACAGTAACTTAAGTTACTAAGAAATGAAAAGAATGTCAAAGGCAGCATATGGTCATTGTTAGCTAATCTATGGCTATAAATCATACAAGTAGCAGTACACTTATTAAGCGTAATGCCACCAAATATGCTATGCAGGAATGATGTATTCCAAATATTATATCATCTAGCTGGACTCAAGTCGGTAGATTCAACTAACTCTGATCTTCGTCTGCGCTTCCTATCAGGAGTGCACCTCAGTCCCCTGACCTTCCCGACCTCTACATCATATTTACAGTTCGGTTGCGATAAAATAGCTCTTGATTTAGATCCCGACGATCCTGATCTAAAAACGGAGGATTTTCTCCTTGGATGGTCATTTTCATCTTCGTTGCTATTTCTATTGGTGGGAGATTTTTGCCTCTTCTTCGTAAAATGAAATTGCATTTTTTTGGGACCCTTAGCATTACCAAGAAGCCGCACATGAAATGGATTCACAGCAGTATAGCAGAATGAATCACTGGTTGAAGTGCCTCTTTCTAGGTTAACTTTTCTGTCATTGACCTGCAAAATCATTTTCCTATTTTTAAAGAAACGAAAAGCAAACATTGCTCGATGAAGCAAAACAACGCAACAAATACATATGAGAATATGCAGATACTGCGTACAATCTTACCAGCTGCAGAAGTGCAGAAAAAGTTCGAGCAATATCATGTTTCTCTTGTCCCTTCACCACATCTGTGAAGGCCACAGCACTTTCAGCTTCACCTAGTGATAGTTTGTCCAAAACCAATTCCCCGTATTCGTGGATGTCAAATGGTGGGCGTGAATCCTGTAGCAAAAAGCATTATCTAAGTTCTCTATGAAACAGGGAAAATTCACTAAAACAGGATTAAGATAAGCTCTAACAAATATTGGATATGGTTTAGCAGGCATACTTCCTTTTCCAAGTGTTGTTCAGTCCTTTGCTTCCATGATGAAACACGAGCAGCCAACTCAGTTTGCTTCTCATTTTCAGCTATACTTGCAAGAAGGGTATCCTGTAGTAATATGCAATGTCCTTCAGAGAACATTAGACAATATAAAACCTAATGATCAACCAACTTTTGCTTGGAATAATAGCTTTTGTGTAGAACTGTGGATGTGACTGAATTAACATTATTGCCCTCAAGAGTCAAGGCCACTTTATTGTCATGCCCTTAAAAGCAGAACAATTAAGCTTGATAATGAAAAACGAAGTCCCCCATGCATTGAGTCAGCAGATAGTTGATTCTAATTACGGCATATTGGGGCATATACATCGTCATAAATTAGAAAAGTTGACCTCTAGCTTATAAAAGACTAATACCATACACTTACTACTCAACTTATGGCATCTTAACTGTCCTAAATTTGTAGCTACTAAGGCTTTACTTAGAGTCTTAGACACACAAAACTCAAACTCAGCAGCACTGCCAATGCTACAAATACAAAATTCAAACACTGACACTGCTTGTTACATAAGTAAAAGTATAATTGGTTTTCTAAAAAAAACCATATACAAAATTAATTTATTAACATTGAAAAATGGTACCTTCTACAAATTTTACAAAGTCAACTTGTTAAGCTTGTTAAGCATGAAGAATTAAATATAAGTAGTACTCCATAGTAATTTATTACACAAAGTACAGTAAAATCTATAACAAAAGTGGAAATTCCATGTAAGAGAGTATGTAACTTGTAAGGGAGGTTGCTTTTTTGTAAAGTTGGCAACATTGTAAAGGAAAATGAGATAGCTTTGTGGACAGAAAAGGGAAAAAATTGACATTATCCATGTTTGTGGAGAATCAAACCTACGACTAGAAATAGTCATGGGTCAAGTTTGGGTTGGCTCCAAAAAGACCCAATAAGACGGTTCAGATGAGTCCATAGATGTGTCTAACCTCTTAACGTATTAAACTAATGTTAAACAATATTTTATATGAGCTACTATAGCAGTTAGCAATCAATGCATTTTTAGTTCACTTGGTGAACAGAATAGATGTGGGCTTAGGACCCATGGTAAGGCACCAAGTTTGTTAAAAGGGCCGACAGGCTACAGCCACACAAGCCAATTTCCACTTTATTCTCCATCTGAAAAATGAGTATCTTTTTTATTAAACCAACTCAGTAACACTTAAATGTCTAGCTTCTTAGATATGCGTACATATACGATACTTTATCTCAAACCAACCAAGACCGGTCAAGACTCAAGAGACCAAAAGAGATGATATACACAAGTGTGAAAACCGTTCCCCTTGGTACATATGAGGTATAAAGGAGTACACGTGCTTCATTAATGGCACACACACACACACACACACACACACACACACACACACACACACACACACAAGTAGAAGAGGGATCCACTAAAAAATATAAGTTTGCTAAAAACCATGGAAAAAAAATGGTACATATGAGGTTTAAATGGGTATATACTACGATTGAAGCGATGCAAGTGCTTTTACAATCAAAGTTTCCAATATTTAGATCTATAAAACACGTAAACCTCTTTATGCCTCATACATACCGGATTTTAACGTGAAAACCGGTACATTAGAGGTATAAAGAGGCACACGTACTTCATTGATGAGATATTCATAAATATTGAAAATTTTATTGTAAAAGTATCTGTACCACTTTAATCTAAATATTTACCCTTTTTGACCTCATATGTACCCCTTCTTTGTGGTTTTCACGGTTTTTAGCGAACTTGTGGTTTTTAGGCCGATCCCTAGTAAAACAAACACATAACAAACACGATAGAAAAACAAAAATAGATCCACAAACGAATGAATTGTGGATTAAAAAAAAACAAAAGAAAAAGCAGTCGTACCAGGTGAGAACGACAGAGATCTTCCAAACTAGGTTGAGAAGTTGGGTCCTCATTATCATCAGCATTGGCAGCATCATCAGCAAAATCATGATGCTGGATTCATTAGCAAACTAATCAGCAGAAAAATTGTCTATGATTCCTCAAGCAAAATATGATAATAACAACCCTCCAAACTTCTTTGATCTCTCTATTCCCAAAAAGAAAATTCAATGGTGATTAGAAGATATTATTATACAAAGGCAAAGTTTCACTGACCTTATCTGCCTCAAAATCTACTTGTTCGTCCATATAATTGACATCTGGCCTGTCAAAATCAGGTTGGTCAAAATCATTGATCCCATCATCAAATACACCTTCTGCATCACCATTCTCAGGAGGGCAAAAGGAACCATGATTAGGATGTTCCTCAACAAGGGATTGGCGCAACTGCATTTAAATTGACATAGATCAGGCAAGCACAAACAATTAAAATCAAATTCTAACCAACACAGGTATAACAAACCTTTTCGTACAATGGGATAGGTTTGGATTCATCTTGTCTATTACGAGCACGAAAGTGCAACTCCCATATCCCTGTGAGCTCTGGACTAACTGTTCCATGCAGCTTAGCTAGGGGGAATTGAGAAGCTACATTAAAGTTCTTCATCATCCCTTTTCTCTTGAGAGCTTTAACTGCTTCACATTAAACAAATAACAATAACTAGATATCAGACATGAAAATAACAGAATAACTTCATAGCATGTGATACAATACTCATATAACAAACCTTTTCTAAAAGGCTTCACTTTTAAGTTTCCAGTTTCGTGGGGATTCAAAGGCTTCCAAGGATCGTCATCAGAATCAGAATCACTAACATCCTCATGCTGTGGATTATCATCATTTGATTTGAATCCAAAGTTCCCATGATCAGCGAAACTGTTATCAGAAGGGCCAGGTTCAAAACCATCATTCAGAATTTTACTAGCATCACCAAGAGGTGAAGCCTGACCAAGATCATCCAACTTTTTCTTCACAGATGACTTTCGGGCTGTCCCTCCAGAATGTCTGGCAGGAGACAAGAAACTTTTGTGAGCTTTAGATATCAATGAACTTCCCCTGTAACCATTATGCTGTTTGTCATCCGATTTATCATCCTTTAGAAAGTCATCTACTGCTATTGCATCACATGGGTCTAGCAGGATAAAATCATAGTAGAGATTGTTGGTAGCCAGCTGTAACCATATATTATCAGAAGAATAGTCAGCTTAAAGTCAAGGCATAAAACCAGCCACAGAGATAGAACAGAAAAAATAGAGCTACCAGGTATGACTCCAGTTCTCCCCCGTCATCAGTAGAATCTAAGCAATCACCTTCATGTACAACCAGGTTAGCAGGCGGCTTGACAAATTGATCCAAAGAAGTTTCCTTGATAGTCGCATTATCCAGGCAATTTTTCCCATCAACTGCCATAGTGTTAGAGTTTAGATAATAAATAATAAAATATGACGATGAACAAGAGTCACCAATCCACTAATCCAGGTCATTTCACCAGAACATAGCAAAACATTGAACATAATCTAATAGAGTACCAGGAACATCATCTGAGATCCAAAAATGATCATCTTCGTCATGTCCTGCTCGAGATGAACTTGCTTCAGGCTGCACTGAAGTGCTTTCCACATTGTCTTGTGATCTGTTGACAATCATAAGAGTTAGTGTCGGGTTTAGAAGGTTCTTAGTCAGGCCACGGCCAAATTAACACAAACATTAGAGCCTCAACACAAATTCAAGCGAGTCCTAACTGAAAAGGTTTCTAAAATATGTTATAGCAATACAGAAGAATGGCTTAGAAGAATGAATAGTGACAAGAAATTACTCAACTCCACCATAAATGAAATATTGCTAAACAGACCATGTTACCCATTTACAGGTATGCCTAAGGTGGAAAAACTATAAGACTGTTTGGTCATCAGATGATGAAGAAAAAGAAGGGACACTTTATCCTAAGGCAGATAAACGTTTAAGTGGTGCAGCCTATACCCATAAACTAGTTACCAGTTACGACTGTCTCAGTAAAAATAAAATCTTAGCAGCATCATTTGCATAGAAAACACATTTTTGATATTTTTGAACTGATCCTTGACCATAAGATTATGCAGACAACCAATGGATATTGTCTTTAACGTGAAAGTTTTTCCACAACCATTATTGGGAAGTATTCAGCCGCCTTTAAATATGAAAAATATGGCCTCCATAGAAGGGTGAGAAACATATTCCACAACAGTAGAGCTCCAAATTATCATGGGTATATATCTAAAACAGTGTTTGGAAAGGCGCGCCTCAAGGCGCAAGGGGTTAGGCGCCTAATATGATCTGGGCGAGGCGATTTTAGCAAGGCGCAAGTGAGGTGCGCCTGATTGAATTTTAGTTGAATTACTATATGCATTCAGTATTATTATAGTATTATCATATTATTATTATACTACCTTAACAAATAGAAAGTGGGTAAAAGCCCAAGTTGAAGGTTGAACAATCTAGAAGCATGGAGAAGAAAGAAAAGAAAAGCAGCAAGAAAAAAGAACGTTGAAGAAGAAAGAACGTCGAAGAAGAAAATAAAATTGATGTGTGTATCATCTACATGTGTTTTTTTGGAAAATTAATAAAAAAAATATTTAGAATTTTTGTTATATTATTATGTGCTTTCTTGGTTTATTTTAGTGGGTTATGTATGCTAAGGCTTATCCATGTAAAATTGTGCCTCACTTCGATAAGGCGTGCGCCTTGCGCCTTTTTATACACTGATCTAAAGATCTACTCCTAAAAGGTCCCAAAACTAAATCCGCTAAGGATAAAACATCAATCATCAAATGTTTAGTTAATGATTCTGCAATCCACTATAGTTAATATTTACCTTAACTGATTTTTTTTACAAAAAATGAGAATAGTTAGTATTGAATAATTAAAATTTGATTGCAATTATTGATTCAATTTATGTTGCAAACATTAAGGATCAACTCGCAAGTGCACGCCAAATTACCTTTGACAAATAAATTTTTTTAGCTTGAGAACTATAAAAGGACAACGAGTGACAATTATAATATTATACGCACTAGCACTGAGTTATTTATTAGTAGAGAAATCAAATAGGTTAACCATTTAATTTGAGGGTTATGCCGCTAGGAGGCATATCGCCATATCTATTGAGTTGAATTTTACATATCAAAATATCATCCATAGTCTATACCAAATAGATATCAATGTTTCATTAATGGGTGGTACTATGGGGTATTCAAGGAAAAGTTCAATTACCTTTAGCTACTAAATGCCAGGCTTAATCTCAAGGTTCAGTTTTCAATTTTTTTGTATAGGGAAAGTTGATGGCATCATGGTTTGCTCAAGGAAAACATAGGGTACATATGAAATGTGATTTTTAACACGTAAAAGAACCTTTCCTAAGGATACAGGATTTCATTTATAAAAAATGAAATGGCCAGACATTTAGTTATAGTATGACAAATGATTCCAACGGAAACTAATTGTTATTTTCATTAGAGGAAAAACAGTTAGCTAATCTCCACCAAACAATGCCCAATTTATCTCTTCGATAGGCAAAAGTAACATTTTTTTTCATATAGCGATAGTTGGCAATAGGTTTGAGAGTGGAGGGGGGGGGGGGGGGGGGANGTGGGGGGGGGGGGGGGGGGGAGCAGAAAAGTATTTTCAGAACCCTGATAAAGAGTTCACCCTTCAAATATACAAGTTTCAACATTTAGAAGTCAAACATGTGACATTAACAAGTAGAGGCTTCAAATATACAAGTTTCAACATTTAGAAGTCAAACATGTGAAATTAATAAGTTGAGGCTTCGAATATGCAAGTTTCAACATTTAGAAGTCAAACACGTGACATTAATAAATCAAGGCATATCCACAATGTTTATTTGTAGTTTCAAGCTATAAACATGTGCTCGTTCATTTCCATGTGAACTAATTGATTAATATGATACTTGACTATTTGGTATGGATTTGCAATTCATTAAAAAATTTATAAAATTGGAGCAAATCTACCAATCCACCACAATAATTTGCTTTTTTTTTTTTTTTTTTTCCGTTCACAGCGAGCCAAAATAGGTAACAATTACTTGTACACCATATCATTGATTCAACTAAAGCTCTAATTTCGCCGACAACATTATGACGCCTTCTTGCCATCCCATTGCAGACATTAATGTTAAATGAAGACAACACATATCTAGTAAAATAAAACTTCATCAAATTATCAATGCAAATTCATCATAAAAACTAAAGATAAATCCTTTTTTAGGCCTTATACTAAAACAACTCTATGCAAAAAACCAAGACTATGAAAACAAAACAAAGGCAAACCAAACAAAGCTAGAGAGAATTTCGGCGAATTTGAAAAATCAACCTTGTTTGGGAGATAAACTCCAAAGCATGCAACACCAAATTGTAGAGGTACTCAACCTTTCGACTATACACTTGTATCGAACCTTGAAGAAGCAAAGCAGCTACAAAATTCACCCAAAAAAATATATATATTTAATCAATTACAAAATACCCAACAACAAAAAATTCAAAATTTTAGAAAAGCTTAAAACTTTGAAGCGAATATTGAAATCAAGAAATTAAATTAAATTAAAATCAAATCAAACCTTCAGCGAAATTTACAGACAAATGAGCATCATCTGCAGCAGAAATTTCACCAGAACAAATCTTCAAAAGATAATCTTCAAGATTTTTCGCAAGATCAACACCCCAATTAGATTCAAGGTCTCTATGCGCTTGAACAGTGTGAAACTTATCATGGTTTTCGCTTTCCATAATTCAAGAATAACGAATAATCCATTATACAGAAATCATCTTCTTAATTTTAATCTAAAACCCTAAAAAAGGAAAGTTTGAATTTTGGGAAATTGAAATTAGGGTTTTGGGATTTGGGGATTTGTTGATTCAAATAGGTTGGTCGGAGAAAATAAGAATAATTTGTAAGTTAATTTGGGAAATTTTAGGGTTTTGTTGTTTGGAAAGTTGAATGTTCGATTGAATGAAGTGAAGTATGTGTATTGTGTAAGCAGTGAGTTTGTGAGTTTGTGAGTTTGAGAGAATAGTGTTCGTTCAAATTATTAGATGACCGCTTTCCCGCTTGCTTGGCAAACTTTAAAAAATGATGTCAACGGGAATATTCACCAAGTTGGGATAATATGTTGGTAAATCGCAGTAATATGTATAAATAGCAAAATATATGACATTTTCGTAAATAAGTAGAAAACTTTATTACCACATCACCCCTTAAAGTACATATAAAAAGACGATCTTACCATCGAACTTCCAACATATTACTCTAAAATGTCATTGTGATATGCAAAATTGCATATCACAGTGATTTACTGGTCAGTACTCACCGACTAGTGACTTCACTAGTTCACTCCAAGGTCGAGAGAGGAGATTTAATCAAATGAGTTAAGTATATTTAGTGATTTGAGTTGCAATTACGACTTTATGAGTATTTTATGGACTCAATAATTAAAGGGTACTAGGGTAGTACCAGTATGACGTTTTTGCAAAATTTTGCATTCAAAATTTCGAACTTGGTAACATGCGCCCTTAAGTGTTAGATAATCATTAAATATATTTCTCAAAACGGTATTAATTAATAACATGCTGCTCCTTATTTTGCTGTTGTATTACAATCTGCTGCTGTTCAATTGCATATTGATGTTGTTGCTCATTTACATTTGCATTCTAATGCTCCTGGTGAGTTCCATTTAAATTTTGACTTTGATGCTGAGGAGACATTTTACTTTTAATAATGTTAGTATGCTCACAAATGTCATTGCACACTAGTAGACAGCAACCAAAATAAAAAACAACACATAATAAACTTAAAGCAACAATTAAATCAAACTTTCTGCCAACAAAATAACTTTAATATTCCAAAGGAAAAAACGTCTCTCCTAGCAAAATAGTGAACACAAACCACTAATGCAACAAAGGTTGTTACTCAAATTAATAGCTAAATCAAAGTTTAAATGTGCAATATAATTGCTCCTAAAACACCAACGCTCTTAGCAAACACGCTACAGCTCCTCTGCAATATTGAAAAGGGCTTGTTTAGTATTAAAATAAAAATTATCCATGTGTTATATTTACTTCGTTTAAATTCGACAAATAACAACTACCACAAATTAATCTGAGAGCGAATCAGTAGAGCTGTCACTTTCGGCTTCTTCATCTTCAAGATCTTCACAGAGCTCATGCGTGCTAGAGTCCGTATCATACTCATCTTCATCCTCCTCTTCACTCTCTTCTTCTATCTCATTTTCGTTAGCTTCTACCACATTTTCAATAACTTCTAATACAACATTAGCATCAACCAGTTCGAGTTCAACGTCATCTCTAACTAGTATGATTTCTTCGTCACTCGTTTCAATCACTTCCACCACATTAGTTGCCCCCTCAACCACAGTATCCCATAATAGCGCCAGGTAAGATTTTGCCCAACATTGTCTTAAGACTTAATTCATGTCCAACATCAGCTTTTCATCATTATTTAATATTTTTTTTATCTCTTTAAGACTCCCAAACACTCAACAAAATTTACTTCTTCACCTTTAAGGCTCACTAGTTGTGACACCGTGCGCACCGCGCACGGTGCCCCAAATTGATAATGTAATACTTTTTTATGAAGTTTTGTTGCAATTTGGTTGCAATACTTGATGGTATTTTATATGATTTTGCTATAATCATGTAATAAGTGATCGAAATACTGTATTTTAGTATACTTGCAATTTTGCTATGAAATATATATGTCTGTGGTTATATATGATGTAAATTTCATTAGCAAGTTTGATATGCTACGAAATATTATAGCCTTGCACGGTGTTTGTAATTTATCAATAATATAACGGTGGACTAATTAGAAGAGATTTTTTTAATTTGTTTTTGCTTTTTAGGTTGATAGGCAACCATCACCGGTCATCATTAGAATCATTCTTAGGATCTCAAAATCGAGAGCCCGGAGAGAAATTCTAACCAATATATATGGTTTATTTTATTTTTTTTGGGCAAAGCAAATTCCTCTCTCTCAACTTAAGGGAAAATATAAATATCAAGAAAATTTGAATTTTCTTTTTATTCTAATTTCCTTTGAATGACTTGACAAAGGGAGTAAATTAAATAAATCACTTTTCTTTTCTAAGAAAGGCAAACCATGTTTTCCTCCTCTTTTAACAAGTACACACAGATTTAATGTGTTTCACCAACAATATGTACTTTATATGAGGAATTTTATTATACAGAATTAAAGGGTAGTCTTAAGAAAAAAATATATATAGAGTTTATATAGTACTTTAGTCCCTAATATGTAATATCCCCAAAATAGGTGGTTAATCATAGTATTTATTTATTTAATTTTTTTAGAGGATAGATACTCATAGTCTAATATAAAATATACCATAAGTTGTAGACTTTAAGATTTGATGCACTGATGTCCCCGAAATGATTTGATTGCAAAGCGGGGACGTACTAAAGTATATTAAAGACATATTCCTACGCCGTTCAACCATTCAATCCTCTCCCTCTGAATTTATATAATTATATTGCATGGAATAATCAAACACAATGGAAACAAGTTTTGTATTATGACTTCGTGCAAGGTTAAATATTTTATTGCGCGCGGTGGCCCAAAATGCTTATGCTCTTGCTTGTTATGTTCGAGTTTTTGTGTATTGTAATTTTAGCTTTTTATTATATCATCACAGTTACGAATAGATTATACAACAAGTTTCAAATTAGAACCGATTTGAAAATATGTTTCCAATTGTTTATATGTCATCAGCTTTAGCATTGGACGATTGTTTTTGATTCGTCTGCTGGATATAACAACAGTTAGTTGTTTCGCTGTTACTGGATGCTTTTTTTTCACATAGGAGTACAAAACCAGCATCTACTAAAAGGAAACTAATCACAACCAAAAGAAGGGGGTAGGAGGTTACGTCAGCACTTGGCAGCATATACATCAAAGACTCATTAAACAGCAGCAAAATGCTCACTATAATATGTAAATTATATATTGTAACAAAGAGATGGCATCATCATACGACATTTCCAATTTTTGCCATATTCTTCTTTTGATACAAGTTCCTTATCCAAAAGAGCCTAAACACAATAGTTATTAAATTATAGTCCTACATAATCACATATTGCAACAAATATAAAAATAAAGCATAAACATTTTTTTAATTTAATAGTTGAACCTTAGAGATAAGTAATACAAGAAAATAATCAAGATTCAAATACCTTTGAAGCCACAGCAGCTGCACGACAATGGTGACTCTGGATTCCGCTTATCATTATAACATAATATGCACTCTGAGCCATATCAGCTGCCATCAAGAATTGCAGTTTCCATCGCAATTTGTTACCACTTATTCTAAGAGATCATCACGCTGTGACAACAAACTATTCATGTCAATCCATGTTTCTCATCTTCACAAGGTGTGGAGTGTGAACAAGGACAAAAATCGATTAAAGGAGCAATCAAATGTAAGCACTTTGGTTTTCTAGGAATTAGGGAAGATAATTGCTACTTCTAAATCAAAATAAGGATCATTCATTTCACCAATCCGATACATCAAAATTGGACTGGTACAGTGATATACCACATGAATACAGTTTTACCATCTCCATCTCATGTCTCTTACAAACTAATGTTACGCAGCATATGTAAAGTACTACACTAAATTGTTAAATATCATTTGTAAAGAAACACAAGCACATGACAAGTAATGAGGAAAAGGAAACATCACAGACAGAATCGACATGTAGAAAAAAATTAACAAGTTAGCAGAATTGAACCTGGAGAAACTTTCGTGCTTTGGATTTGGGGTAATAGTGAAACAACAAAAGGAGTTGTGTCAAATACATCTACACACCTCTGCACCTCAGAGTGTAGACTGCACACAACACATCCAGCTCACAGCAAACCAAACAGAACAAGGCCTCCAAAACAACAAAGCAAAACCCAGCACAAACTGCATTAATCCTGCAGTCTGAGCACCCAAAACTGAGACTGTAAACTGTCAAAACACTCTGAAACAGCCAAACAAAACCAACATACTGCAGTCACTTTATCAGTAACACAGGCCAGGGTAACCCCAACCCATCAAACTAGGACCTCAACTCCTGCAGAACAGCACAAAACCTCCACAACACCAGCCTCACCACAACACCCAAACTGCAGAACAAAACACCTGCAAAAGACCAGAGAAAAAACAGCTTCCATATCCAACACAACTATATACAATAGCCTTGCTTTATGAACTTGAAATCAACCATCATTATTATTTCATCATTATATAATTTACAATAACCTCCCTTTGTGAGTTTGTTCATTATTTAGCATTTACAACTTGGCCAATTTTGTTGATCGAAGGAAATCATTCTTCATTTGTTTTGGAATGGGGGCTAATAATTAGCTTTGAATCAAATGTCTAATGTCCTCACTAATTAAATTGAGACTAATTAAAATTATAAAATGGTGTTTTTATTCGCTAATTCAGAGACCATATTTTTTTTAAATGAAATGGATTAAACAAAAATAAAAATAATATGTAGTCTCAAAATTTACTAAAATAAATTGAGAAAAACTGTACTAAAATAACAAGCCAAAAACAATATGAACTTAGTTTTGAAATTCGAAATACCAAATGTAATGGACTGAATATTATTATTATTATTATTAAAATTATTATTTCCAATCAGCATGGGATTAATTTGCAGTGTGAGGAAGAACTGAAGAGGTACTTAAATTGGGAAGAGAGATTATAAATGCATTTATTTTTGTTTGGAAATGTGTGTTTTGAATTAATATTAGGCTCATAGGCTGTATACTTTGCATTGTACTATTACTTAATTGGATACTCAGAACTGAAGAGTTACTTAAACAGGGAAGAGGTCTGTTCAGAGAGTATATTAATACAAGTGAAGAATTACTCAGAACTGAACAATTGCATTTTACAATCAAAGCTGCAATAGATTACGGGCAAAAATAGACTTAGGTTACGGTTTTGTTTGTAAGCTATACTGCGTCGCATATAACTTTAGGTTACGGGCGGTGAGCGTAACCTAAAACCTGAATTTAGGTTACGGGCTCTAAGATGACCGTAACCTAAAACCTGACTTTAGGTTATAGGCATTGATGAATGCAGTAACCTAAAGTCAGGTTTTAGGTTACGGTCATCTTAGAGCCCGTAACCTAAAGTCAGTTTTTAGGTAACGCATATAGTCTAGCCAGTAACCTATACTTTGTGTAGCTTAGTTACAAATTAAACCTTTTAAGTAACGTTAAATAGATTGGCCCGTTACTTATAAGATATAATTTTTTTTTGACATATTTTTTGAATAATGCCTGTACCTGCAATGGCGACATTACTAAATCCCTATACCATTATATACTATTAACTCCACATAATAACCTGTAAAATTCATCTCAACACATCCATTATCAAACTTAATAATAAATTCTACGAACGTCCACCAAAATACTCCTGTTGAATCAACAAACACATACCATTAATATTGAAATTAACTAGTACATTAATTTAGTATAAGGTGCTAGTAAGTAGTTGATGTGAAATGTTGGGTATTAGATACCTACAATCTTTAAGTACAAAAGACAAAAAAAAAAAAATAAATAAATAATAAAAAATGAACTTATACAAATTTATTTCACCAAATACTTAGTTCTAAAGAACTTCGCCCATTGTTCTCGAAGTTCTTTCATTTCTTCTTCTTTGTAGGACTCACTTCTTGGCACATAATCCTTCACAAAAAGTAAACAAAAACAATAAATAACTTGTATAATCTTCAACTAAATCACATTGCAACCGAAGGACCACCCACAACGTGCTCATCTTTCCACTAGTATATATATAAAGAGATCGAGAGAGACTAAACTAAATTCCATAACTTTAAACTAAAATCATCATTTACTAACCTCTTTTAGGTCACCTTTGCAATCTCCATGTCTAACAACTACTTCGTACATGAATTTCATGATGTAGTATCCACAGTCAAGGCCGCCTTATTGCCTTATTGTTGAGGGCACTACATGTTGAAATATTATTTAAGGTTACAATGCATTATCGATGTTGATGTTGTATATAAGGAAGTCAAAGTTTACTTATATATTGACAAACCTCAATCCATTTATATTCTAACTTCGGCGGCATCTTTCGCAGTGCTGGTCCTTTGACGATTGATTTATAAAACATGTATGCACTTAAATCATTTAAATAATAAAAATTAGGAAATATTCATGTATACATATAAGAATGTAAGTATAACAAACTTTCACTTACTATCGAAAAATGTTCATACAACATAACCAACGACGTGGGTCAGGACCTTCGAGTGGAAGAGGGTCAAACACATATCCCGATCCCAGTGACATGTCTACTACAACAAGAACCCAGTGGCCACTACATAGGACATAAAAGTTTCCATTAAAACCCAATGGGCATTCTCTTTATTATATCAGATAACATATAAAACATGCATGAAAATTTATCACAACAGCTCACTTATTGTCTTATTGATGCAAGAAAATCATTAACCAAAAGCTAACATAAAAATATATATGGATCCTTCAATAAAACAATATGATAACTGAATTTATAATATGTGAAAAGAAATTGTTGCATAAGGACAAAAGAAATAATGTAGGTTGAACATTCAAATCTTTGAATGTAAATACAAATAGTATTGTATGTTTAGAGTATTCTCTAATACAAGGACATGAACTATTCCTTCATATTAGAACTCATCAAGTTTTTACTTGGTCCTAACCTATCAATACTCCAACTAATATTTAACTTAGGTTGAAGTGATGATAAACAAATACGAGCATAGCACAGATCATTAATAATCAAATACCATATTACAAGTAACACGCTAAAATAAATATCAGTGTCACCGTCAATAGATGAAAGAAGCTTCATCTATTATCACTTTAAGTGATATCATTGTGAAACATGATAAATTAATTCCCAGCCGTGCATATAAGCAGAAAATGGATCCATGTAAGAGCATTACATTGGGAAAAGTAGAAAATTTCTGTGAGGTATATTTTCTGACTTTTTTTCTGATGGAATTATAAACTTATATTGACCATAATATCAAATGATGTTGCCTTGGTAAGCTAGCCATTATATTCTGATAAACTTATACTGCATTCATGTAATCTCTTTTGAATTCCGTGGCTTTAACTATCCATGCCTAGGGATGGTAGACAAAGCAATATACATGGGTACTGCTCATTTTGCTTTAGCTGGGGGCAATACGACCTAATTTGTAATTAGGCCACATGGGGAACACTGTTGGTGTTGTCATGGGTGATATTGTGATTTGCGTGTTGTTTAATAGATTGTGTTATATGCTGTTAACACTATATCTTTCTTCCTGTGTTGTATGTAGGCTATTCACGATGTTATAAAGAAAATAGATGCAGGAGGTAGTATTGAAGTTGCAAAAAACTCATGTGGGCTAGACGTTTTGAACCAGACGGTTAAGTGGAAGGTATCATGTATTATTCTTCTATTTTTGAATAGCAGTAGGTACTTCACAGTGTTCATCCACCCGAACCACAATGTATTATAGTAGATGCTTGGATGGAAAGAGGTGTGGAGGGATATGTAGCACTAGATAAAAGTGAATGTAGAGATGTCAATTTGGGTCAAAATTGCCNCAATTTGTGTCAAAATTGCCATATTTAATTGAAACTAGTTAATTACTCATCTGAAAACTGAAAAAGCGGATTGATGTGGAAGTGAATTGAATTGAGATCAATTGCACCAAACTGAAACTGACGTGATTGAAATAACCAAATTTTTAATCCCCAAATTTAGATTTAATTTACTAAACCCTAAAATTAAACCCTAAATTGACGCAAACAAAAGAATCCGCCACAAACTAAAATGTAAATCGAAAATTCAAATCAACATCTAAAACATAAACAAACTCAAATCATATTATCTTTTAAACAATTAACATACTAGCATAGAACAAACTAACAAATAACAAATTAATAATGCAATATAATTATAAAAACAAGTAATTAGCTTATTAATAATGAAATTAAAATTAAATCTCACCGGAGGTCGGCGGTCACGGCGGAGGGAGACAAGAAGGAGCACTGGAGGTCGGCGGTGCACAGGTCGTGGCTGTCGTGGGCTCGTGGGGCGTGGGCCGTTGCTGTCGTGGCTCGTGGGGCGTTGGCGGTGGTTGAGAAGAAGAAGGAGAGAAGAAAGGAAGGTTCCAGAAGAAGGTGGGTATGATGAAGGAGTATGAAGAAGTATGAGTGGGTTCTTGATAAATCAGACATGCGAAGAAGGAGAATTATTGAGAAGGTTGCTAAATAAGAAGAAGGAGAATTATTGAGAAGGTGGGTTTTTGATAGACATGCGAAGAAAATTATTGAGTGGTTTTTGATACAAAATTGGGTGAGTGAATAAAAAAAAAATAAAAAAAAATAAAAGAAGTTAATAAAAATAAAAAATACAAAATTGGGTTTTTGATAGAATGCTAATGTAGAACTGGCAGCAGAAGTGTAAAAAAAATAAAATAAAAAATAAGTTAAAAAGAAGTAAATGAAAATTATTGAGTGGTAAAAAATGCATGCAAAGATAACCTCAAAGAATAGCTAACGGTCACTTTGGTCAGTAACCTTTAACAAACAACAAGTAACGGGCATTTATAGATCGTAACTTATAAAACTTAACTACCAAAGTTTAACAGTACTTTAGATAGCGGGCAGTTGAAGGCCCGTTACTTAAAAAAAAACCGCCAAACAACTTAAAGTTTAGGTAACGGGCAACTGACAGCGGGCGAAACTAAGCCCGTAATCTAAAGTGTGATAAAAGGGACTTTAGGTTACAGTTTTAACTTGGCCCGTTAGATATAAAATAAAAGTTACGTGCAGTTGCTCAGCCCGTAACCTGTCAGGGGTTACCTTTGACGATTTTTCCACTAGTGAAAATTACATATTTCGGTTGTCTTTATTGTATTTGAAGAGTTACATTAATAGTTTTATATCAGTTTCCAAGGTGTTTAGAATTAATAGTTTTTGAAGAGTTGCATTCTACTGACAGTTTCCAAGGCCTAGGGGAATCCCTGGTTAGTTTAAAACTACAGAGTTTGTTCTTTTTTTTGTTTTGTTTATTTTTTCTTGTAAGCCATGGAGGGGGATTATGCTAATCTTTTGTGTCACGCCACTAAGTACAAAGAGATTTACAAGAATTTTTTGGTATGTACATACTTTACTAAGTACAAACAGATAATTTGGTTAAGTATATAATTATCTATTTTACTAATGGGTTTTAAGTACATAATTTGTCTATTTTACTAATGGGTTTTAATGTTTTCCAGCCTTTACCGCAACAATGGAGGCTATTGATGGTGCAGTGTTCTGGCAATGCAACAGTTTCTCTTACAAGCAATGGCCAACCTTGAAGTATGAGGGTGCTTGCAAATGAGGAGGGGTCAAAGTTCGGAGGCTTTTTTAAACAATAAAGAGTGGACCGACTTTGTGAAGCATAACAATCTTGTTGTTGGTGAAACAATAAGTGTTTATTATGTTCGACGTGGGATTTTTTATATCAGAATTTTCAACAACAACAATGAAGAGAGGTTGCCTGCTGCTGCATAGAAGTTATGTTGCTTTTGTTGGATCTTGCTAAGTTTGTATTTTTGCTTTTGTTGATTTTGTTTAATAATAACAAGGATTGACTATTAAAACATTTTAATGTGTATATTTGGTTTGAATTAAATAAAAAACAAATGTCTTTATTATTGTACATTTCACTACCAAAAATTCTAAATTTAGAAGAAAAGAAATTTCAAATTTTAAATTAGTGCCTAATACTCTCTGTTTGGTTCCCAATCGAAAACAGTTGGCACTTTTCAAATGGTTGGTTCCTACTATCACCTATTTTTAGCATTTTGGTTCTCACTTCTCCCACTACACATATCAACATCTATTTCACTTCCCCCGCTCACGCCTACAATCGAATCTGAAACCATTGAACAGTTGCTAACAACCTAATATGCCTAATGGTTAGCTACGAAACAGCACTAAAATAGAAAATTTTATATAGTGAAGTACATACCTAGCAACTCAATAAGGTATAAAAGTTAAAATCAAAGTGAAGCATCAACAAATCCCTGATTAAAAACAAAAAAACATTACTATCTCAACTAAGATCATAACAATTGTCCACAATGCAATAAAATTATCAGTCCACACTATTTTCGACAAAATCGAATACCCGAACCAGTCGAGCAATATCAAATACATACCAATAAGTAGAAACAACAGTAATGGCAACAATATAAAACATTTGCAAAACCCTAAACCCTAAAACTATAAACTTCAATCCACAAACCCTGATAACCTAAAAAACCCAAAATTATAAACAATAACAAAACAACAACATAAAAATAAAAATCAATTCAACGAAACAACAACTACAACAACAACAACAACAACAACAACAACATTTGATTAACAACCCATCAATATTTCACACACCCAAAAAATTATAATTCAAAAAAATTAACTTTTTAATTAAATATCTTAAAAACCAACAAAAAAAAAAAACAGCAGAAAATAATCAAAAATCAATAAAACAACAACATCTCAGAACTTCATAAATACCCCATCATTACTTTATACTTTAAAAATAGAAAAATCAATAAAAATTGGAACTTTAAATAAAAACCTTCTTTTTAGGAACAACCATGAGATCAAAGGCACCGCCACCACCAGGAAATTCGGATTGAAACTGTAACTGAATTAACCCTAAATAATCAAGTTCAACCCTAATTAACCCCAAAACTCTCATTGAAACCATAACAGAACTATCCCCAAAACATCAAAACCAAATGAGATCAAAACCCTAATTCAACCCCTATAAATCCGGAACAATAAGTGCGAAACCCTAATTCAACCCCAAAATTCAAAACTAAATCAAATTAAAACCCTAGTTTAACCCCCGAATATCTCTAATTAACCCCAAAATTTTAAAGAAACAATGAAACCTAAATCAACAAAATCATTCACCAAATCAGTTCTATAAAAAATACACAAGTACACCACGCTCTCAAGGTGCCAAAAGAAAATAAAAATTAAAATAGAATCGCTATATAAAATTCAAAATGACAACTTCAACAGTGTCTCAAAAATTCAAAATCTCATAACACCCATTTGGTTGAAGTTTTGAAGTCCAAATATTGAGCAAATGTACAATATGTGACATCAAAATCCCAAAACTCAAACATTTCATCTTCCATCATCATTTGCACAATAATTTTATCATACGCCGCTGCTTCTTAGAAGTGATTCAAGTGCTTAATTTAGCAAATTCATAAGTATAAAATATCAGAAGGCAGTATTGAAAGCACCAAATATCAGAAGTACCATTTGACAACACCCCTGAGCTTATATTATAAGTTGAACAAATATAAAGAAACATCAAACAAAAATAATACTCATATTGGACCTATGTATGTAACAAACACTAATGCTAAAAAATCAAATATACAAACTAATGATACCTTTATTATCAAATATACTACCTCCAACCTCCGACCTCCAACTTGGTGAGTGGTAAGCCAGCACAACCAATCCAAATGTTCCAGCAAATTAGGAAACAAACAGTGTGCTCAATAAAATTAAAATTAAAATTAGAAAACCAAATCTTCCACAAAGAATTCAGTCTGATAAAATTAACTTCAACAATGAATCAAAACCCCTTGAAAACCTTTTTTTTTTTGGCAACCCCACATCATAAAAACTTCAAGTAACTTTCCGATTCATATTTCTCATGAACTTCAATCACAAATTTACACCCTGAAAATATGCAATAACCATAAGAGAGATGAAGGTAACGACAACAACTAACAACAAAATTTGACAGTCATACCTCCAGGAAGTCATTTGAGACCTTTCCAGAAATTCCCTAAAGCGACATCCAGTACTCACGAGCTAGGCACTGGTCAAGAGTCTGATATCTATCCTTCCTTATCTGGTAGGTTATATATTCAAATGCGTAATCGATCATTCATACCTCCAGGAAGTCATTTGAGACCTTTCCAGAAATTCCCTAAAGCGACATCCAGTACTCACGAGCCAGGCACTGGTCAAGAGTCTGATACCTACCCTTCCTTATCTGGTAGGTTATATATTCAAATGCGTAATCGATCATTCATACCTCCAGGAAGTCATTTGAGACCTTTCCAGAAATTCCCTGAAGCGACATCCGGTACTCATGAGCTAGGCACTGGTCAAGAGTCTGATATCTACCCTCCCTTATCTAGTAGGTTATATATCCAAATGCGTAATCAATCATTCAAACGAAACAATAATAAGCTTTAATTTAAATCGAAAAAATTAAACCCTAAATTGATATCATTCAACCCCGAAAAATCCCCCTAAAACTGAAAACCCTAACAACTTCGAAAACCCAGCACGCACCTCTGAATTGAAAAAATAGATAGATCAGTCAAAAACCAAAAGAAATAAGAGAGTAATAATCGAACTTGTTGCGTATGCACCGACTAATTAACCCTAATTAATCGAGTTCAACCCTAATTAACCTTAGAACTCTAATTAAAACCATAACTCAACTATCCCCAAAAAATCAAAACCAAATCAGATCAAAGCCCTAATTCAACCCCTACAAATCCGGAACAATAAGTTCGAAACCCTAATTCTACCCCAAAAATTCGAAACTAAATCAAATCAAAACCCTAGTTCAACCCCCGAATATCTCTAATTAACCCCAAAATTTTTTAATTTAATCAAATCAAAACCTAATTCAACACCCAAAATTTTAACATGGATCAAATCATAAACGCCTTACTCGTAATTGATCAAATCAATAAATACCTGAAATAAAATTGCATTGTTGAGCAGGATTTGAAAACACATTTGCCATTGCCATCATTCGTCACCAATAATCAAAAGTATTATACACGCAAAGCAGTCTGAACTTCACCGGCCAACAGTTGCAAGGAACTCATAAACCAAGTGAAGAATATGATGGGCAAACAAAATGGAAGGAAAGCTAAGCCTGGAGAAGGAGAATGAAGGGGATTTTTTTTTGATTTTTACAGGCAAGGGTTGCACGGAACTATGGCTTTCAAAGCACAACAATGGAAATCAAAGAATGAGGGAGAAAGTAGGTGGAGAGGAAGAAAACTGAATCTGAGTTGAGCACGTGAGAAACGAATGGAAGCATAGTGATTTTACTATTCCAAGCTGACGTGGACCAATAGGAATGAAGAATTGTTTTTTTAACAGTTATTCCTCTACCACACTTTTTAAGTAGTAAGGATTTAAGATTTGCAAAAACAAAAATAAAAATAAATATAATAAAGCAGTGCATAGAGACAAAAAAATATAATAAAAAACAATGGTTCCCACCTTATATGTCTTAAGTTAAGTGTTGAAAAATCTAGACTCAACTTAAGACTTTACTTTACTTAGATTTAGGGTCTGTTTACTTCAGCTTAAAATCATATTAGTTCTGTTCATCTCAGCTCCATTCAGTTCAGGTCCGCTTAGCTTAGCTCAGCTCTTCTTTTAGTTTGCTACTTTTTATTTTGCTATTTTATTTGTTCCTAATATTATTTGTTTATATATATATATAATTTTGTTCATAATATTTTTTTCTTCATACTTTGTAATATATTTGGTCATAATATTATCATTATTTTGTACTCGGTTTTGTATTGCTCTGATATTATAGATGTGTATTAGTTGTGTTAGTGTTATTTTGTACTTGACTTTATTTTGTTCATAATATTGTTTGCGTGTTCATAATATATTTTTGAAACACTAATCATCATTTTATTCAAGAAATGATACAAAAGTATAAGTGAAATATCATTCACAAAAATATTATTATATCACATAAGTGGATTACCATTCACAAAAATATAAAAATGTATTAGTGATTTTTATTTCATAAAATATAAACTACCACTAACGATTTTTTTTAATTTGTTTAATAATTAGTAGTGGATTAATGTCAAAATTATTACCATGTCATTACTCCATAGTTAAGAATCAAGAGTCATAGTCATAGTCAATCCATAAAAAACATAGATAAAAAAACAATAATCATAATTAAAAATCAATAGTTAAAAATCATTGATTCATAATAAAAACTTTCAGCTCAACTGCAATAAGTTCAGCTCAGCTCAGCTGCAATCAGTTCAGCTCACCTCAGTCCAATCTTAAGATGCATGACGCCCGTAGTTGAGTCTTAAGTTCAGACATGCCTATTTATGCTCTGAGCCCTAAAAAAAAACTTTGGGTCGATACATGAATTAATCATGGATTCATGGGAACCACAAAAGTAAACGTATATTGTAACTGGCTTTGAAAAATATATTAAGAAGAAAAAAGAAAGAAAGAAAGATTTGAGTAAAAAATATCAAATCATGAAATGACTTTGAGTAAAAAATATCAATCATGAAATGACTTATATATATATTTAGATTTATTTTTATGAAAAAAAATAAATTATGCAGCAACAGAACAATTGCCATTTCCCTCTAGTTGTAATCAAATTCTTTACAACAACAACTACAAAGCCTTAGTCCCAAAATAATTTGGGGTCGGCTAGACATGAATTAATATGCGAAATTGCAAAAGTCATCTGTAGAAATCCTCTTCCTCCAATTTTTCCTATTTAACAGTAATCTCTCATCAAGCCCAGCAATCTCCTATCTCTACTCTTCCAATACCCTCATCAAACAATGTGTATTAAGAAAAAATAAAGTCTATAGAAATGAAAGATTGGAGTAATGAAAACCTTGTTATAGTGGGGTTATATTTAACAACTTTAGGTCTTCTTTTCACATGGAGTAGCCAAACCTCTTTTCTAAAATAATTGTACATTGAGCTTTTCGTTAAAGCTTTTTGAGCCCAATAAATATTTAATACCGAACACCAAAATGAGCGATTTTACATTGGTCAGACCTCGAAAGTGGTTCAATCTGCTTATCACTTATGAATTTGTTATCTCCCAAATTATGCATGTATTACACTTCTATGATTGTTGCTAAATACATTAGATGATAGTGTGAAATACTTCATTTGAATAGAAAATCCCAGCTTATTAGTGGGTCAGTCCTTTTAACTTCATGCTGAAAGCCCAAGGATTTTAATTCAGTAAGAAAGTGAATGGAAGCCACAGATCGATGATAGTGGCTAAAAGCATGTTCAAGACATATATTTTGATGTCAGGTGGGTTTTAAAGAATGCTCAGCGAACTTATAATGAAAGGAGTGATGTTCATATGATAGCCAAAACTCTGCAGGATAAGTTTGAGGCTAAGTGGCATTTACTTTTGCTAGAAGCCATGCAAGAGGTAAATTTCTAGCTTGATAGAAATCCTGAGAGGTTGTTAAGTGGTTCTTATCAGCTTGCTTCAGTTACAGCCGATAGTGCTTTTTTGTTGCTTACAATCAATTTAGTTGGTATAAGTTTACATCTTTGTTTTTATAGAAAGTTAGAATAGAAGAAGAGGAAGGTGATAAGCAGTTTCATCATGCTCAGATGGCAAATGATGTAAGCAATGAGGTGGGAAGGTTTTTTCTTGTCATCTCTCTTGCAAGAATGTACATGTTGGCCCCACGCAATTTATGATACTACACCTGCTACATTGTTCTCGAACCCTTCCTACATTTGCAGGTTTACAAGATTGACATGGGCCTAAATGAACTCAGAGAACTTGTTCTCTAGGGATGCAGGTTCACCAAATAAAAAGACACTTTCGGCTGCATTGTAATGTTCTATTCTCATTTGTTCTGCCAAATTTTTATCTTTGAGTTTGTAACGTATGTAGTTGCCTAATTGCCATGATAAATTGAAGTATGATTTCGTTATATGGATTGAATTAGAATATGTACTACGCATTAGTTAATGATATTGCTTGCTATTTTAGGATAATGTCGACATTGGAGAAAGGATTACTTCCAAGTGCTCTAACAAACCTCTCTGCAGATGATCTAACGAGAGCTTTGGAAATTGTTGCACAAGGAAATCCTACCTTTGGGGCAACCACAGAAGAGGTGGAACTTGACATAAACGCTCAGGTAATTGACTACTATTTATGTTGCTATATAGGGTAAAATTTTAATCTCTTCAGACAGTTGTTTTTGTGTATACAATGGTTATGCATTTCTGCAACTTTGTAGAGTGAATCTACCTTGTGGAGGTTGAAATATTTTATCGCTGAGATATATCAAGTTCGAGGCATCCATAGTAGCATTAGGTGTGACATGAATAATGAGCACAAAAATAATATGCCTAAGAACCCCTCCAAGCCTCACAAGTCCAACCCAGGCAGGTAAAAGAGATTGGAGATGGCCTTGTTAAACCTCCAACAAAAAGAGCAAGAAGGTTGGCCAAAATTCGTATTGAATTCTTGCAAAGTTGCATCTAGAGTTGAAAGGCAGAATGCTCGAAAATCAAGAAGTTTTGTCAAAACCTTTGATCACAAGCATGATTTGGTACCTACCAAATTAAATTTTGATAAAACATCCAAAGCACCGACCTTTTCTAAAGATATGAGTTCCTCTTCCAGACCCATGGATACTAAGACTTTCTTCAAGTGCAAGGGTCAAGGTCACTTTCAAAGGGATTGCCCACATGCTAGAGTGACAACCACTAGGGATTGGGGTGATGAAGGAGACTTTGTAGAAGAGGAGCAGGAGAATTTGGATGAAGAGGAAGAGGTGCAATATGATGAGGAAGAGGTGGAAGAATTTGATCCTTTATCCCAGGGACAAAATTTGGTTCTGAGAAGGGTGCTTCAATCTCAACTAATTCCACCAGCTGAAACCTAGAAGGAGAAAATATTCCTAACTAGGTGCAATGTGCAGGGAAGATTATGTGAAATCATTATTGATAAAGGAAGCTACACTAATGTCGTGTCTACATTACTAATCGATAAGTTAGACATGCATACACAACCCAATCCACAACCTTATAAACTTCATTGGCTCAGCAACACCAGTGATGTGAAAGTGACTAAGCAGGCATTGATAGCATTCGAAATTGGGACTGATGAGGATCAAGTGCATTGTGATGTCTGTCCTATGGATGCATGTCATATATTACTAGGGAGGCCCTGGCAGTATGATAGGTTTGTGAAGTTCAATGGGAGGACTAATGTGTACATTGTGCGCAAACATGCTAAGGAAAAGCCATATGCATTGAAACCTTTGATGACTTCTTAAACTAAATCAGGCATGGGGAATTCGAAAGGAGCCTTGTTGGTTGGTCGAAAGGAGTTGAAGTTCTTGAAAGTTGCGCAAAAATTGACGAAGCAACATGGGCGAGTTTTTATGACGTTTTTCAGGAATCTTCGGCATCAAGCAAATTCTGTGATTTTTGGTTTAAATTCTGTTGATTATATTTTTAATTAGTTATTTAGTTAGTTTGTAAGGATATTTTCTTGATTAGATAAGGTTTGTTAGAGTTTGTAAGCAAGATAAGGTCAAAATGCAGTTATGATGTGGCATTCTTATCTTGTGAGTCAGGTGTGAGTCATGTTGTTCGTATTTATCCTTGTTTTGTGCGTGCTTTCTATTGTTTTGATTCCTACGTAGTTGTTAGGATTTATTCTTAAGTTATTCTATAAAGAGCTTTAAGATTTATTTGTAACAACATAAATTGAATTGAGTAATAAAATCAACTTGTTAGCTGTACGTTTTTCCTTATTGTTTCGTTCAAAACAATATACCTTATTTTGTGAATTGGTGCTAATTGCTTTAGATTCACGTGAGAACAAAGGTGAGTTTAAGGGTTCTTAGGATTTAATCAAACACAGTTTGTTCTTAAATTCCTTAGTCTAAACTGTTGGTGTAAACTTTATAGAGTGGAAACTAGATCCTTTGATTGTGTGTGGCGTTGGTTTAACAATACTCACATTATCTTTTGGTTCTTTCATTGAGAGATCTATAATTCTCAGGTGCTTATCAAATATAAATCACTTTAAAAATAAAATTATGAAAGGTGGTGATGAAGTTCTTGCAAACATCACTAGAGGACTTTCATTGCAACAATCAAAGGAAGTTAGGATGCAAAGTGAAATTGACAAACTTAAGGCACGTTTTGATGAAGTGTTGCAGGTAGTTGCCTGTATTGGTAGCACACCAACTAAAGGTAAAAACAAGAAGCAAGAATCCTCTGATTCATAAGAAGAAAGCGTGACTGTTAGGAGTGTTAGAAAGCCTAAAGTCACGAAAGAAAGTTCAAGCAGCGAAAGTGAAGATGAGCCTAGAACAAGGCGCAAAAAGAAGGTGAAACCTAAGGATGATGATCGAAATTTGAAATTAGAAATCCCTTAATTTGAAGGAAGCATTGATCCAAACCAATTTTTTGAGTGGATTCGTAGGGTAGAAAGGATTTTCACTTATAAGGAATATGATGATCATAAATCCTATAAAGTTACTTAATTGAAAGTCACTTCTTATGCCGCAAGTTTATGGCTTGAAGGTCTACAGAAGAAAGTAACAAGGATGGAAAATCTAAAATTGTTTCATGGACCAAACTCAAAAGAGAGACGAGGAAATGTTTTGTTCGTCAATATTTCGAGCAAGACAACTTCATTAAGATGCATTCTTTAAGACAAAATCGAAAAACTGTGGAAAAATACATGGTGGAATTCGAAAATCTTGTGATGGTTTGTGATTTGGAGGAAAAGAAGGATCACAAGGTAGCTCGTTTTGTGGCTGGTCTAGATGAGAAAATAAAGGAGAAGGTTGAATTACAACCATATTGGACATTTGAGGAGGTTTGCAAAGTTGCATCTAGAGTTGAATGGCAGAATGCTTGAAAATCAAGAAGTTTTGTCAAAACCTTTGATTAGAAGCGTGATTTGGTACCTACCAAATTAAATTTTGATAAAACATCCAAAGAACCGACCTTTTCTAAAGATAAGGGTTCCTCTTCAAGCCCCATGGATACTAAGACTTGCTTCAAGGGCAAGGGTGAAGGTCACTTTCAAAGGGATTGCCCATATGCTACAGTGACAACCACTAGGGATTAGGGTGATGAAGCAGACTTTGAAGAAGAGGAGCAGGAGAATGTGGATGAAGAGGAAGAGGCGCAATATGATGGGGAAGAGGTGGAAGAAATTATTCCTAAATCCCTAGGACGAAGTTTGGTTATGAGAAGGGTGCTTCAATCTCAACCAATTCCACCAACTGAAACCAGTGGGAGAAAATATTCCTAACTAGATTTAATGTGCAGGGAAGATTATGCGTCATTGATACAAGAAGCTGCACTAATGCCGTTTCTACATTACTAATCGATAAGTTAGACATGCATACACAACCCCATCCACAACCTTATAAACTTCATTGGCTCAGCAACACCAGTGATGTGAAAGTGACTAAGCAGGCATTGATTACATTAAATTTGGGATTTATGAGGATCAAGTGCTTTGTGATGTATGTCCTATGGAATGCATGTCATATATTACTAGGGAGGACCTGGCAATATCATAGGTTTGTGAAGTTCAATGGGGGGGGGGGGGGGAGGGGGACTAATGTGTACATTGTGCGCAAACATGCTAAGGAAAACCCATATGCATTGAAACCGTTGATGACTTCTAAAATTAAATCAGGCATGGGGAGTTCGAAAGGAGCCTTGTTGATTGCTGGAAAGGAGTTGAAGTTCTTGAAAGTTGCCCAAATATTGATAAAGCAACATGGGTGAGTTTTTTGACGTTTTTCAAGAATCTTAGGCATCAAGCAAATTCTGTGATTTTTGGTGGAAATTCTGATGATTATCTTGTTAATTAGTTGTTTAGTTAGTTTTTTAGGATATTTTCTTGATTAGATATGGTTTGTTAGAGTTTGTTAGCAAGATAAAGTCAAGATGTAGTTATGATGTGGCATTCTTATCTTGTGAGTCATGTTGTTCGTATTTATCCTTGTTTTGTGCGTGTTTGCTATTGTTTTTAATCCTAGGAAGTTTTTAGGATTTAGGCTTAAGTTATTCTATAAATAGCTTTAAAATTTCTTTGTAACAACATAGATTGAATTGAGTAATAATATTAACTTGTTAGTTGTACATATTTCCTTATTGTTTCATTCAAAACAATATACCTTATTTTGTGAATTGGTGCTAATTTCTTTAGATTCACATGAGAACAAAGGTGAGTTTGAGGGTGCTTAGGCTTTAATCAATCACAATTTGTTCGAAAATTCCCTAGTCTAAACTCTTGGTTGAAACTTTATAGAGTGGATACTAGATCCTTTGATTGTGAGTGGCGTTGGTTTAACCATATTCACATCAACTTTTGGTGCGCTTTCGGAGTTACCTCAAGAAACTTTTAGGCCATGTGGTTAGCGCTCGATTAATTAAAATCGATTCTGCGAAAATCAAGGCTATCATGCCCTTGAAACCACCCAAACCAAGAAAGAAATCCGAGGATTTTTAGGGAGGCCGCACTCGAATACATAAGTAGGTTCATCTCCAAACTCACTATGATATGCGAGCTGGTCTTCAAGAAATGAAATGAAAATGCTCCAAGGGGAATGGGTGACGATTGCCAACGAGCCTTTGACAAAATCAAGGAATATCTCACTAATCCGCCCATGCTGGTACCTCCTACCCTGAGACATCCCTTGAGGCTTTACTTGACTGTCTCTTAAACAATTGCTGGTACTATGCTAGCACAAAAGATTGATGGGAAAGAAAATTCTATTTATTAGTTAAGTAAAAAGTTCTTGTAATACAAAGAAAAATAATCTGACATCAAAAAGTTATGCTTAGCATTTGTATGGTCTACTAAGAAATTTAGACACTACTTGCTCACTCATACCGTTCACGTAGTAAGCAAGGGAGATCCACTCAAGTATCTCTTTGATAAACCTACGGTTAATGGGGAGGATGTCGTGATGCATGACAATGTTGGCCGAATTTGACCTTAAATTCGTACCACAAAAGTCTATAAAAGGTAGTGTCGTTTTTGGCCGATTCTCCGGATGAACCTCGACCTGAAGATTATGGGTTTCCCGATGAGGAATTTATTATGACGGAAGAGGAAAGTTGTTCCTGCACTTAGACACTAACTCCAACAAACAAGGATGTGGGTTTGGAGTTCAACTTATCTCACCAAAAGATGAGCATACACTTATTTCCGTGAAATTAGACTTCGACGTAACAGCACCACCGAGCATGAAGCTTGCATCATAGGGCTCGAAGCTGCTGTGCCCTTAAAAGTGCAAAGTTTATGAGTTTATGGGGATTCATCTTTGATCATCAATCAAATTTCTGGAAAACGGAAAGTTAGAAGAGAGAGTTTGGCCCTGTACTGATTCATTTGGAGCAAATAGCTTCAAAATTGATGAAGAAGAATATACATACAATTACTTGAACAGAGAAGATAATCTTTTTGTGGATGCCCTAGCTAAATTAATGTTAATGGTTCGAATTCCCATCACTTTGACTGATATGGCCTTGGTGGTCAAAAGATGAAAGGAACCAGCCCATATTTGCATGATTAACAAGGTGAACAACCTCGCAAGAGAAGATCCTTGGTACACCAGTAACAAGAATTATCTAGAAAATCAGCAATATCCCTCAAGTACGTTGAAGAAGGAACAACGAGCTTTAAGACTCCTAGCCTCTCAATATATTATCCAAAGGGTGATTTGATAAGTTAATATTTGATCATATTTTATACCCGATCCCAATTGATTTATAGCTCTAATGAGGCTCTTTTGAGCAATTTCTGCTAACTTTTGCTATTTTGAGTGCTTGTTGTGTTCTTTATAAGATTTTGCAAGAATCGATGATTTATCGTTGTTTTCCGAGACTTTTGAAGTGTTTGAAGAATGAGTGAAGAGTTTAAAGTCATTCGGGAAGCCTTGCTAAGGATTAGGAGTGTTAACGAAGCATTAAAGAAGTAATTAGAAGAAAATGAGCGAAGAAATCAAAGAACGAAGCCACCTGGCGATCCGCCCGGGTCGAGTGCAGCGCGCCCGGGTAACCCTGGCGAGATGCTCGGAGGGCTTTTTCATGCGTTTTTTTTTTCTTGTTTTGGGCTTTAGTATATAATTATTTTTACTCCAAAACCTATTTACAAAATCATAATCATAAATCCTTGTTTTTTAGCCATAGCTTTCTCTCCCTAGATTGTGAACATTAATCATTCATTCAATTTATTCAATTCAGGTTTCAATCAATTCCTCCTTAATTATTCTTTTAATTAAGTTTTCAGTTTATGTTTTTGTTTTTGTTTATGTTTTTAATTCTTCGTTTAGTTTTTGTTTTTGTTATTATTTTTTATGTCCTAGTTTTTATGTTCTTAATTAGTTTAATAGATTTTAATCAGTTTAGTTTTAATCATGTTTTTAGCTTTGTTTTGTTTATTTGAATTGAAATTTATGTTCTTAGTCATGAGTGAGTAGTTTCCTTTCTAGGGCTAGGGGATCTATAGATCATTTCTAATGTTTGTGTTTGATTGATTAATTTGATTGTTGATGTTCTTGAATTTCTATTGTCAATTAGTATTGCTTTTAGTTAAATTATGGTCAGGTTTAATTGTTAGTTTGATATTGTCGAAATCGATGCGGAGAGTTAGGATTACCACAATTAGATCACAGGGATAATAGACAAAACGAGTCTAAGTGAGCGAGAGCCATTAGCGGAGTTTTAAACCGACGTCCTAGGCTTAGTTACTGAAATATTTATTGTGTTTAATTCCTTTCCTTATAGTCTTTAACTTTTTAGTCAAAACCCAAATTCAAAGGCCCCTTACGGCGAAATAGCTTTTTCGAATTAGTAGAGTTACTTTGCTTTCCTGTGGATACGATCCCTACTTCCCTGTCTACATAGTTAGAGTAGTGGGTTATTTTTGATAGGTATACCACTATCCCTCTTCAAATTTTGGCACCGTTGTCGGTGAGGCAATTTTTTAATTTCTACTAATTGTTCTTTGAGACAGTTCGTACGGATATCTGCAGTTTCAGTTTGTATGTGATATGTGCGGTTTTTATAGTGTTTTTCCCCCTTGTTTCGGGCCAATTTTATGCCTAGTGGTTGTTATTCTGGCTTTATTTTAGCTCATTTGGTGTTCTTTAGCTAATTTGAAGTGTTTCGCCAAGTTTGATTGATTTCCGGCAATTTTAGAGCTTTTTAGTTTGATTTTATCATTAGCGGTTGTTATGCTCGGTTTTGGTGTGTTTTGTAATTTCAGGCACGGAAACCGAGGCTCGGAACGAAGCCGGAAAGCTTGGACGGGATAAGAATGATATATGCATGGAAGTGCGTGCCAAAAGTATGTAAACAAGTCTTGAAGAAGTCTTGAAGAAATAAGAAGAAAAAAAACAAATAAGGCTTCTGAGGTCCATATGCGGCCGCATAAAACACTTATGCGCCCGCATTTAATGAAGGTTGTAGCTGAAGAGGTGTTCTGGACGTCTGATGCGGGCGCATAAATCTCCTATGCGCCCGCATCAGCCTGTTTTCCGGAATTTTTGTTTTTCTTTTATTTTCTTCGTAGTTAGGCTTTGTAAGCCCAACTTTGGGTAAAATAGGCACGACTTTCTAGGCAAAATAACTTATGCTTTTCATAATTTAGAATTAGACTTTAGGTATTATTATTAAGCATTTTTTTTCTCTCTCAAATTAAATTGGGAATTAGGGTTTTTGTTCTTGACAATAAATTTCTATTCAATTCAAGTCTTCAATTTGTTCTTCAAATTGGTAATTCTTTTACTTTTGTTCTTTATTTTAGTTTAATTTATGCTTTTTAGTCTCTTTAGTCTAATTAATTTAGTTAATTGTTGATGTTAATTAGTTTATTGGTCAATTACTTCATGAATTCAATTATGAATTTTACAATTATGCTTGCTTTAATTTTCATAATCATGAGTGAGTAGTCTAATTTCTAGGGTTAGGGAAACCTTGACTAATTAATGGACTAATTAAATTAGATTGTTTCAATTCCGCAATTGGTAGTCAAATTCCTATTATTGGGTTTTTCGTTTACAATTGAATTGTGCGCAGATTTAGTTGTAATTTTGGTAATTGTTGAATTTGATGCCGAGAGGTAAAAATACCACAATAAGACCACTGAATAATAGGCGGAATTAGTCTAGGCATGAGCGAGAGCCGCTAGATGAGTTTCGAGGGAGTCTAGATTCGAGAGAATTAGTGAGCCCTAATTTGACGATAATTGTGAGATTGAACGATCTTTGTTAGTGAATCCATTAGTTGTTCTTGGTGACCCGAATGACCCTAGGCTTCATTTATTGGTTTTAATCTTCGTTATTTCCCGTAATTGATTAGTAGTTAATTAGTAGTCAGTTAATTAGTCAACATTTCTCAACCAAGGCCCTTTGTACGGTTTAAGCTTTTAACTAATAGGGTTCAATTGCTTCCCTGAGGATTCGATCCTTACTTCCCTAGCTACATTAGTTAGTGTCGTTTGGTTTATTTTTGATAGGTGTGCGATAGCCTCATCAAATCTTGGCGCCGTTGCCGGGGAGGCAATTTTTAATTCTATTAGTCGGGTTTATACTGTTTTATTTTTATTTTTCTTAGTCTCAAAGAACTATTCAGTTCTTTGGGGCTTTTTCTTATCTTTGCTCGGAGTTTCTATTGTGTGCAGGTTCATAGGTTTATGCATAACGTCCACGAGCCTGATACTTTCATTTTCCCTGAGCCCGAGCGAGTGTTTTTGAAACGGTTGAGACGTAGTAGACGCCGAATTTTTCTTCCCCGATCTGTGGAGGAAACTGTTTCTGACTTGTCTCAGTTTTTCGAGTTCACCTTCAATCCGCTGTTTGAAGGGTATTTAGAAGTTGAAATGGCTGCCGAAGGAGAAGGACAGGGTAGAGGACCACCGCCTCCACCACCACCGCCACCTGCGGCCCGTTCATTGAGAGACTATTCCTTGCCTAGTTCGGAGTCTATGGCTGGTGGTTATTCAGTACCTGATACCGATGCTGCTAACTTTGAACTGAAATCGGCTCTTGTGAATATGGTTGAACGAAATCAGTTTTCAGGGACATTGAAGGAAGATCCGAACTTACACTTACAGAATTTCCTTCAATACTGTGATACTATCAAGCAAATGAATGTCTCTAAGGACTACATCAGANCATCAAGCAAATAAACGTTTCTAAGGACTACATCAGAAGGCGAATGTTTCCATTTTCGTTGAAAGACAAGGCTAGAACCTGGTTGAATGACCTCAATATGGCTACCATTAATTGTTGGGAGGATTTAGCTCTTGCTTTTCAGAGGAAATACTACCCACCACAGAGAACTGCCTTATTGAGAAGCCAAATCACTAACTTCAATCAGGAGACAGATGAGTCATTATATGATGCTTGGGAACGGTTTAAGGAGTTATTGAGAATGTGTCCTCATCATGGGCTTGAGAAATGGTTCCTAGTTCAGTCATTCTACAATGGGTTGGGTAATGAGAGTAGGGCTTTGCTAGATTCTGCTGCTAATGGTCGATTTATGAACCAAGAAGTCAACGCTGCATATGAATTGATTGATGAAATTGCCACTCATAATTCACAGTTTGGTAACCTTAGAGGGCATTCCAAGAAGGGTGGGAAACATGTAGTTGATGATAAGTATGAGAGTTTAGCTGCACAGATCAATGCCATAAGTTAGAGGCTCGACAAGATTGGTACCACAGCTCCTCCACCATCACCTGTAGCTGCACTTTCGGGATGCACTGATCCTTTCTGTGATTCATGTGGTTCTTTCGGTCATAATTCCCAGTCTTGTACTAGTTCAGTAGAACAAGTATGTGCTTTTCAAGCCTACAAAAACAATCCATATTCTAATACATACAATCCGGGCTGGAAGGATCACCCATACTTTTCCTACAAGAACAACAGCAATGTCCAGAATCCTCAGCAAGCCATGCCACCTCAGCAGCCACCCCAGCAGATGCAGAGATATGTACCACCACACCCACCAGGTTTTAGCAGACCACCACTACCAGCACCGCCAATGCCACCTCAACCTAGTGGAGAAATCTCGGAGTTGAAGAATATGATGTTGCAAATGCAGAAAAATATGGAGGCGATGCAGGCTCATAACAAGCACTTGGAAACTCAGATAGCTCAGATTGCGCAATCAACTGCTCAAAGGCAACCAGGCCACCTTCCATCACAACCCACACCCCCATCATCACAGGCATCACAGAATCCCCCGAGGGACCATGTCAATGCCATTACCTTGAGGAGTGGAGCTGCTTATGAAGGCCCGAAAATGCCTACTGATGATTTTAATTCTGATGTTTCAGGGTGGAGCTAAGAAGACCAGTGATGTGGTGATTGAAGATTTAAAGACAGTTCCAGATACGGAGACTGAAGCACCTAAAGAGAAGGTAGATGACACATCGATTGATACTATCCCGAAGCCACAGGTTAGGTTGCCCTTTCTGAACAGGGTGACCAGTAAGAATGATAACCATTTCAGTAAATTTTTAGCTATTGTAAGAATTTGCAAGTTACTGTTCCATTTACTGATTTGATAACTCAAATTCCTACTTACACTAAATTTTTGAAAGACATTTTGAGCAGGAAACGTGAGTTGAGTGTGGTAGTAGAGACCGTAGCACTCACGGAGGAGTGCAGTGCCATATTGCAAAACAAGTCAACACCGAAACTAAAGGACCCAGGAAGTTTTTCTATTCCCTGTAACATTGGCCCTCTGTTTATTGACAAAGCATTATGTGATTTAGGAGCCAGTGTTAGTGTTATGCCACTATCTATTTGTAAAAAGCTTGATATGGGTGCTTTAAAAGTTACTAACATTACCTTGCAGATGATAGATAGGACAGTGAAATACCCTAAGGGTATTTTAGAGGATGTCCCGGTGAGAGTCGGGAAATTCTTTATTCCTGTTGATTTTGTTGTGTTAGATATGGATGAGGATGTCATATCCCAATCATTCTTGGTAGACCTTTCTTACACACTCAGGTGCTGTTATCGATGTCAAAAATGGTAGTTTACCTTGTCTGTAGGGGATGATAAAGTTACCTTTAATCTTAATGCTGCACTTAAGAGTCCAATGATGGAACAATCATGTTATGTTATCGATGTCATTGATGAGATTGTATTTGATGATATGCCTCGATTCTACTACAAAAATCTCTGGAGGCCGTAGTTTGTCTTAATGTTGATGCAGGTGAAGGTACAATCGATGCTGATACTTTAGTCCAGGACCTTACTGGTGAGGAATTGAACTCGGAAGAGAGCCGGAGATTTATTGAGTTACCTCAAGAGGTTTGTTCTGTTAAAGAGGTAACCCAACCTGAGATGAAACCCCTCCCCTCTAACTTGAAATATGCTTTTCTCGATGATAAGAAGTTGTACCCTGTTATTGTTAGTGCTTCTCTTAATGATAATCAATTAAATAAACTTTTATGTGTACTTAAAGCTCATAAGAAAGCTATTGGCTATACTATTGATGATTTGACCGGTATTAGTCCTGATTTTTGTATGCATAGAATTCATTTAGAAGAGGGTCACAAACCTTGTATCCAGGGTCAACGACGTTTGAATCCTAACATGCAGGAGGTAGTGAAGAAGGAAGTCCTTAAACTTCTAGATGCAGGTATTATTTACTCAGTGCCTGATTCCCAGTGGGTAAGTCCCGTATAGGTAGTCCCTAAGAAAGGAGGGACAACTGTTGTTCGTAATGAGAAAAATGAACTAATCCCTACTAGAGTTGTCACAGGATGGAGGATTTGTATTGATTATAGAAAGTTGAATGTTGCAACTAAAAAAGACCATTTCCCCCTTCCTTTTATTGATCAAATGTTGGAAAGATTAGCTAAGAATAAGTATTTCTGTTATCTCGATGGATATTCGGGTTTCTTTCAGATCCCCATCCATCCTGATGATAGGGAGAAAACGACTTTTACATGTCCTTATGGTACTTTTGCATATCGTAGGATGCCTTTTGGATTATGTAATGCACCTGCCACTTTTCAACGTTGCATGATGAGCATTTTTTCTGAGTTCATAGAGTCTATTATGGAAGTCTTCATGGATGATTTTAGTGTTTACGGCTCTGATTTTGATTCATGTTTGACTAATTTGACTAAAGTTCTCGAAAGATGTGAACAGGTGAATCTGGTTTTAAATTGGGAAAAGTGTCATTTCATGGTCAATGAAGGAGTAGTTTTGGGACATTTGGTCTCCGAACGTGGCATTGAGGTGGATAAGGCGAAAATACAGGTAATTGAGCAACTGCCACCTCCAGTGAATGTAAAAGGGGTAAGAAGTTTTTTGGGTCATGCTGGTTTTTATCGCAGGTTTATTAAGGATTTCTCTAAAATTGCGAAACCACTAACTCAATTGCTGCTAAAAGATGTTGAATTTAAATTCACTGATGAGTGTCTTGAATCCTTTAATATGATAAAAAACGCACTAATTTCGGCACCCATTATACAGTCCCCTGATTGGAATTTACCTTTCGAAATAATGTGTGATGCTAGTGATTTTGCAGTTGGTGCGGTTTTAGGTCAAAGGAAAGATAAAGTCTTGCACGCTATTTATTATGCCAGTAAGACTTTAGATGAAGCTCAAGTTAATTATGCCACCACGGAAAAGGAGCTGCTTGCTATAGTTTATGCCTTAGATAAATTTCGTGCTTATCTTGTAGGTTCGAAAGTTATTGTTTATACTGACCATGCAGCTCTTAAATATCTACTTGGGAAGAAGGAAGCCAAACCGAGGCTTATTCGGTGGATTTTGCTGCTTCAAGAGTTTGATCTCGAGATTCGTGATAAGAAGGGAGCAGAGAATGTGGTAGCTGACCACTTATCGAGGATACGGTATGATGATGGGGAGATCTCTACCCCCATTGACGATTCTTTCCCTGATGAACATTTGTTTGCTGTTTGTGTGAATCCCCCTTGGTTTGCTGATTTCGCTAATTACGTTGTAGGAGGTGTTTTACCTTCTGATTTGACTTATTAGCAGAAAAAGAAATTTTTGCACGATGTTAAGCGATACTTTTGGGATGATCCTAACTTGTTTCGTGAGTGTGCAGATGGTTTATACAGGAAATGTGTTCCGGAATGGGAGGTATATGGTGTCCTTCACCATTGCCATTCATCACCCTATGGAGGTCATGCTGGACCCTCCAAGACGATGTTCAAGGTCTTAGAATCNGAGGTCATGCTGGACCCTCCAAGACGATGTTCAAGGTCTTGGAATCAGGTTTCTATTGGCCCACGATCTTACAGGATGCGAGAGCCTTTATTATGTCTTGTGATTCGTGCCAACGAACAGGTAACATCTCCCAAAGGCACGAAATGCCGCAAACAGGTATATTGGAAGTTGAGATCTTTGATGTTTGGGGTATTGACTATATGGGACCCTTCCCATCTTCTAATGGAAACCGTTACATTTTAGTTGCTGTGGATTATGTTTCTAAATGGGTGGAAGCTCTTGCTACCCCCCATTGTGATTCTAATACGGTTTTGCGGTTGTTTAAGCAGGTCATTTTTCCTAGGTTCGGAGTCCCTAGAGCTGTCATCAGTGATGGGTGCAAGCATTTCCATGAGAAAAGGTTAGATAAGCTTCTGGAAAAGTACGGTGTTTACCACAGAACAGGACTAGCATACCACCCACAAACAAGCGGCCAAGTTGAGGTTTCCAATCGCGAGATCAAGTCCATCCTCGAGAAGACAGTTGTAAAATCGAGAAAGGACTAGACTAACAAGCTCCATGATGCTCTATGGGCGTATAGGACGGCTTTCAAAACTTCAATTGGCACCTCACCGTTTAGATTAGTTTATGGTAAAGCGTGTCATCTTCCGGTTGAGCTAGAGTACAAAGCATACTGGGCAGTAAAGGAATTGAATATGGATGCTAAGCTTGCGGGAGAAAAGCGACTTCTTCATTTGAATGAGCTCGATGAATTCCGTTTAGCTGCATACGATAGTGCAAAAATATATAAAGAGAAGACTAAGAGGTGGCACGACAAAAGAATCAGGAGAAGGGAATTTCAAGTTTGTGACAGGGTACTCGTATTTAACTCCCGTCTCAGATTGTTTCCTGGAAAACTGAAGTCCAGGTGGAGCGGTCCTTTTTCGGTTACTATGGTGAGCAAATTCGGGTTCGTTGAAGTCCAAAATGATAAAGGTGAAAAGTTCAAAGTCAACGGACAACGATTGAAGCTCTATTATGAAGGTGATGCGGTTGGATTAGTAGAAGAGGTGCAATTCTACAATCCCGATTCACATTGACCACATCGGAGCCACGGTCAAGCTAATGACCCTAAACAAGCGCTTCTCGGGAGGCAACCCGAGCTTTCTATCCCTTTTTAACTCTTTTTGTGTGTTTTTGGTGTGTTTTATTTTATTTTCGTAATTTCTAGTTAGCTATGTTCTTGTGTTTTTTGTGTGCTTTTAGGTGTAGTTGAGTAACTAGAGGTTTTCGGTTGCATTCCGTAGTTAAAAATCTAAGTGAGGGTCAAGGTAAGTGAAAAGGAAATTTTAGAGGAAGGAAAAAGCAAGAGTCGAATGAAATGGGGCAGATGTGGGCGCATAACATGCATATTTATGCGGGCGCATCTGACCCCCAGAACCCCATAAAATTTTTTGAAAAAGTGAGATGCGGGCGCATAGTAGTTTTATGCGGGCGCATCTCACCTACAGAATGCCCAAAAATTCTGCAGCAGGGGTCGATGCGGGCGCATCAGACCCCCAGTAGCCCCAATCTCCTAAAATTTGTGCGAGATGCGGGCGCATAAATTTGTTATGCGGGCGCATCTCGGCCCGATTTTTCTTTTTTTTTTTTTATTTTTTTTTACTTCTTTTTACTCTTTTATTCCCTTTTATCCTTTTTTTTTCTCTCACTTCTCACCTCACATCTTCTTCTTCAACCTTCAACCTCCATCAAAACCTTACCTTCAAAAACTTCTTTCTCTCTTATCTCACTCAATCTTTCTCCAAATCAACTCAAATTTTAACACAAGCATCCTCTCACCTCCCTCAACAAAACCCCTCAATCAATTTTCGAAAAAATCTGAAGGCTAATAGGGGCGCGCAAATTTCTGGAAATTTGGGGCGTTTTTGATTAATTTTGGACTCTTTAGGCGTTTTTTCCACTTTACTTCCAACTCATCTTCATCTATTAAGGTATAAATCTAACTTTGAGTAAGTTTTGACAAGTTTTCTTGATTTTTTCATGGCGTTCACACTATAGGGTCTCTTAGTTACGAATTTTTAGTATGTTTTTCTTGAGTTTTATGCTTGTGTGATGTTAATAATTGCTTGTTTAGTTGTTATTAATTTTCAATTTCAAATTTATAACTTAGTAAAATTCATGCTCTTATCTTAAGTTTGTGAACAATGCTTTGGGTTTTTGAGTTGATGATATTGTAGTCTTGACTTGCCAAATTTTTGCCTTAATTTGTGTTGATAAAGCCATGGAAGTTTGTTTATATTTCCTTCCCATGACTGTAGTTGTTACTTGGTGAAATATGATGCTTTGAATTAGTAATTGAGGTTTAAAATGTCGGTAATAGTTGCACTTTTGGTTTCATGAGATTGGTGTTTCTATTGAACTTATGTTGGAACCCTTGGAAATGTGTGGAAATCTTGGATTTTTGTTGAAAAACATTGGTTTTGGTGATTGTTGGTAGCCTCGCGGCTTTTGGCTAGATTGATAAAATAGACGGGTCATGCCGAAATTTCCACTCAAGTTGTCTAATTGAAGAATTCTTCACTGCATGTGCTTGCTATGTTATGTTGTTTTGTCACGAATTTCACTATGGTTCTAATGCATCCCTTTTCGATTTTCAGGAACCATGAGCTCTCACAGAACTTCGAGGAAATCACAGAGGACCGAGTCTTCTACCTCGGCTTCTAGGGGCAAACAACCTGCGAGCTCCAGTTCTGGCGACCCCGCACCACCAAACCGCCGCCAACAACAAGCCCGGTTCGAGAGACTGCAAAAGCGGCCCATCCACTCCACCAGATTCTTCGACCGTAGCACCTGCGATGAGATGGGGATCACTGACCAAGTGGTCCAGACGGCGGATAACATCGGCTGGGGTGCATGGCTTAGAGTTATCATGCCAGGACCTGATGGCGAACCAATGGCCCCACCTACATACCGGGAACTCACTCTGGAGTTCCTTTCCACCTTCCACTTCAGGATTATTGTACGAAACCCCAGTAACCCAACAGCTAGAACGGGGATGGTCAGTTTCACAATCTTCGGTACCCATTATGAGCTCACCCTGCAACAGTTCAACGAACACTTCTTCTGGGACCCAGACAACTTGGTTTCTGTAGCTCTCGAGCATGGTTGGTCCAACTACGAGGAAGCCTCCTGGTGGCTCCGTATCACTGACGGTACCACCCCCTATGCCTAATCCACCAGTAAGACTTCGGAGGTTCAGCATGCAGCCCTCCGATACTTCCTCCGCTTCGTTGTCTATTGCCTATTTTCCTGCGGAGAGTTGGGGCAAGTCTATCCAGATGAGCTCAGACTACTGTGGTTAGCTACTGAGGGATCCCATCTACGAGGCCGAGACTACAACTACGGGTTCTTCCTCGCCCGTAGATTTGCTGAAATAGCTGAAGGTGCCACAAACACGGGGGTCATTTACTGTGGAGGCATGATTACCTGGCTGGCCTACCAGTTAGGCAATCGAGAGAACTTTGAAGGGTTGCACCCCATTGAAGAAAACCCACTGATGGACATTCCCTCCTTGCGGACTGCCGGGTTCTGCAGAACATACACCAGGGGCCGGCACGAACGCTTGGTATGGAATGTCCGAGAACTATCTTGGTGCTACCTCCCCAATGCCTTCACCTCCACCCACTACCTTGACCACCCCAAAGGCGTGAACCCCTGGAGGATCCCCCCAGACCCTATCCCACTGGTTGAGAGGACTAATGCCGAGAAGAGGGCCCTTAGAATGGCCCAAGTAATGCAGCAGGCGGGGGGTGTCCCTCAGGAGAACATTCCTCAACACCCAGCTCCGCCACTCCCACCTCCCCAGGGCGCCTTTGATATGACCCCACTGATGAACCGTTTGGATGAAATGCATGCCTACAACACTCAGCGGTTCGATCAGATCGACCAGCGGTTCGAGCAATACGGACATCGGTTTGACAGATTAGATGATAGTGTCCGCGGTCTCCGAACCGATGTGGATCACCTGCAGCGGGTCTAGTGGAGAGAGCACATGCACCATGTCGACCAGGGCCACGTGCAACCATTTCCCAACCACCCTAACTGGCCACCCCAGTACGACCCCAATGTGGACCCCAACTCCTACCCACTCCACCACTACTACTCCCAATTTCCACCCTATGGGGGGCCCGGGCAGCAGTAGGAAGGCCTGCAGCTCCTATTCCCTTCCCCATTTTTATTGATTATGTATCCCGGGACGGGACAATGTTTGGCTTGGGGGGTGATTAGTTACTCTTGTTTAGGTTATAATTAGTTGTAAACAGTTTGGTTTTTTTAATTTTCTTTTATTCTTCCTTTTGGACTTGGTTTTGGTTTCTTTTTCCCCTGCAGATATGACATTCGGATCAGGACTAGGACTTCTGATATTGGATTTACGGTTTTGGTTGATTTACATTGAGTTAGATGTTCCTAAACTCCGTTCTCCTTCTGCCTGTACCTGTATGTTTTGGGGATAGCTGTTTAGCCTTAGGTTTTTTCTGCTTTCTAGTGTAGTTTTTACTGCTTTCGTAGGACCGTTACATGGTTTGTACCGTCCCTTAAGGCCGGGAGTTTACGTGTAACCAAAAAATTGTACTGCTTTCCTAGTTTAATGTAGTTCAGCTTTAAAAAAAAGAGAATTCTTATTGTGATTCGCTAGCTGCTCGTCCCGGTTTTTCGTTGATTTGACTCTTCATATACCCATTTGCTTAAATTTTCGGAAACTTCATGATTCTTGTATTTGGATGAGTTTACTTATGTGATTTGCCGGGCATGACTTAGTTTTAAATTGCTAGCATTCCTTGTATTGGTCAACTCTGTCTAACCTTGCTTGGGTCTTGGACTTGAACTGTGTTAGCGGGAGGATTTGAGCCACTTCTAATCTTATAGGCTACATTAAATTGTATTCTTTTCATGTATGCTTAGTTCCTGGTGCATTTATGATCTTGGGTTTGCCTTTGGACTTTAGTAACTTTTAATTGAGGTTTTGTTGCATGTTGCGCATGATAAGAGGCATTCAATTGTTTTTAGAGCTTCCAGATAAATTATTAGGATTTTCATGCTGAACATTTTTCCCCTTGATCCTGTGTTTTCTTAAGCCTATATCCCTCACAAAATTGAACCGCATTACAACCCTTTTTGGCCTCGGTGTTTGATGACATATTGTATGCCCAAGCTTGGCTTGGGGGAGTTGCATTGTGGTTTATTGTGGTTGTTGATTGTTGTGATGGTGTATTCGGAGGACTAGGTGAAATTGTGAATTTTTGATGTACAGGAGGTTCTATAAGTTTCATATTAAGGCTCTGCGTACCAATGACTGGAATTGTGTTTTAAAACACNTTGCATTGTGGTTGGGGGAGTTGCATTGTGGTTTATTGTGGTTGTTGATTGTTGTGATGGTGTATTCGGAGGACTAGGTGAAATTGTGAATTTTTGATGTACAGGAGGTTCTATAAGTTTCATATTAAGGCTCTGCGTACCAATGATTGCATTGTGGTTGGGGGAGTTGCATTGTGGTTTATTGTGGTTGTTGATTGTTGTGATGGTGTATTCGGAGGACTAGGTGAAATTGTGAATTTTTGATGTACAGGAGGTTCTATAAGTTTCATATTAAGGCTCTGCGTACCAATGATTGCATTGTGGTTGGGGGAGTTGCATTGTGGTTTATTGTGGTTGTTGATTGTTGTGATGGTGTATTCGGAGGACTAGGTGAAATTGTGAATTTTTGATGTACAGGAGGTTCTATAAGTTTCATATTAAGGCTCTGCGTACCAATGATTGCATTGTGGTTGGGGGAGTTGCATTGTGGTTTATTGTGGTTGTTGATTGTTGTGATGGTGTATTCGGAGGACTAGGTGAAATTGTGAATTTTTGATGTACAGGAGGTTCTATAAGTTTCATATTAAGGCTCTGCGTACCAATGACTGGAATTGTGTTTTAAAACACAAGGTGTTGGTTTCTAAATGTGATTTGGAGTCCAGTTATGTACGTGTGATAGTTTGGTCTTAATGGCTAACTGTTAAGGGTCGTAAAACTAAAGTGAAATGAAAAAAAAAAGGCAATGAAATTGAAAAGGAAAAAAAGAAAGAAAGAAAAAAAAAAGAGAATTGAAAAAAAAAGGGAAAAACAAGTTGAAATTGAAGTAGGTGAATGAAAAGCTTGAATTTGGTTTATATTTGTGCTTTGAATGAAAATAAAGGTGTGAAGTGAACGAAAATTGAAAAGTTTGGTTTGATACGGTTGGAATTGGAAGATGGGAGACATTGATATTATTGTATGATGTGTTGGTGAGTCTCCGATGTTTTATATGCGTATACCTCGCATTTTCAGCCACATTATCCCAAATTTATCTCACCCTTCACCCTAGCCTTACGTTACAAGCTTATAAAGTCCTCTTTGATCTTCATGTGCATGCTTTGGTTGATTGTGGAAGAGTCTTTTGGCAAGGTCGTAGAGTATTAATTGCATTTCGAGTCGACTTTAGGATTGAGTGTATACCTTTAAACACTTGCATGAGGTGTGAGATGTGGATTTGGGCTCCTCAAACTTGCATTTAAACACTTTATTGCATTTGCATTCCATTTTCTTATGGTTGGGTGGTGAGGGTGAGCTACATTATTAGATGCTCAATTGTGTGGAGTGACAACCCGTGAGCTATTCTAGTCATCGATTCATTAAACTTGCTTGGTTGGCTTTGTTTGACTTTTGCTTAGGAACGTGTAGCATTTGACTTGCTTTGATCTTAGTAAACTCGGAAGGATCCTTGAGTTGTGATGCATATGTTTTTATGGGGTGAAAGTCATTTCGTTATCTTTGCTCGGGACGAGCAAAGGCTTGGCTTGGGGGAATTTGATATGTGCGGTTTTTATAGTGTTTTTCCCCCTTGTTTTGGGCCAATTTTATGCCTAATGGTTGTTATTCTGGCTTTATTTTAGCTCATTTGGTGTTCTTTAGCTAATTTGAAGTGTTTCGCCAAGTTTGATTGATTTCCGGCAATTTTAGAGCTTTTTAGTTTGCGGTTGTTATGCTCGATTTTGGTGTGTTTTGTAATTTCAGGCACGGAAATCGAGGCTCGGAACGAAGCCGGAAAGCTTGGACGGGATAAGAATGATATATGCATGGAAGTGCGTGCCAAAAGTATGTAAACAAGTCTTGAAGAAATAAGAAGAAAAGAAACAAATAAGGCTTCTGAGGTCCATATGCGGCCGCATAAAACACTTATGCGCCCGCATTTAATGAAGGTTGTAGCTGAAGAGGCGTTCTGGAGGTCTGATGCGGGCGCATAAATCTCCTATGCGCCCGCATCAGCCAATTTTCCGGAATTTTTGTTTTTCTTTTATTTTCTTTGTAGTTAGGATTTGTAAGCCCAACTTTGGGTACAATAGGCACGACTTTCTAGGCAAAATAACTTATGCTTTTCATAATTTAGAATTAGACTTTAGGTATTATTATTAAGCATTTTTTTTCTCTCTCAAATTAAATTGGGAATTAGGGTTTTTGTTCTTGACAATAAATTTCTATTCAATTCAAGTCTTCAATTTGTTCTTCAAATTGGTAATTCTTTTACTTTTGTTCTTTATTTTAGTTTAATTTATGTTTTTTAGTCTCTTTAGTCTAATTAATTTAGTTAATTGTTGATATTAACTAGTTTATTGGTCAATTACTTCATGAATTCAATTATGAATTTTACAATTATGCTTGTTTTAATTTTCATAATCATGAGTGAGTAGTCTAATTTCTAGGGTTAGGGAAACCTTGACTAATTAATGGACTAAATAAATTAGATTGTTTCAATTCCGCAATTGGTAGTCAAATTCCTATTATTGGGTTTTTCTTTTACAATTGAATTGTACGCAGATTTAGTTGTAATTTTGGTAATTGTTGAATTTGATGCCGAGAGGTAAAAATACCACAATAAGACCACTGAATAATAGGCGGAATTAGTCTAGGCATGAGCGAGAGCCGCTAGATGAGTTTCGAGGGAGTCTAGATTCGAGAGAATTAGTGAGCCCTAATTTGACGATAATTGTGAGGTTGAACGATCTTTGTTAGTGAATCCATTAGTTGTTCTTGGTGACCCGAATGACCCTAGGCTTCATTTATTGGTTTTAATCTTCGTTATTTCCCGTAATTGATTAGTAGTTAATTAGTAGTCAGTTAGTTAGTCAACATTTCTCAACCAAGGCCCTTTGTACGGTGTAAGCTTTTTAGAACTAATAGGGTTCAATTGCTTCCCTGAGGATTCGATCCTTACTTCCCTAGCTACATTAGTTAGTGTCGTTTGGTTTATTTTTAATAGGTGTGCGATAGCCTCATTAGTATGCAAGTACTAGGTTTGCATGCCGGTTTGGATTGATCCTGAACCAAAACGACCATTGTATAAGGAAAGTCGTAGGAGGAAGTGAAGAATGTGGAGATTTATTCTTTCTGAAAGGATACTATCGGATTTGTCACAACTCTTTACTGATTTGAGCATTTCTGAGAATTCTGTTAGGGAAGAAATTGCAGAATCACAGTTTAACAAAAACAACATACCACATAATGATGGACAGGCACCGCCATCGCCGCCGCCGTAAGCATGATCATTGAAGGATTATTCCCTACCTAGTTCTGCAGCAATTGGAGGTGGTTATCGGCTCCCTGATACTGAGGCTCTAAATGTTCTGATACTGAGGCTCTAAATGTTGAACTGAAGCCAACTATGGTGAATATGGTGGAAGGGAATCAGTTTGCAGGAAAATTGATGGAGGATCCAATGTAACATTTGAATAACTTCCTCTAGTATTGTGGTAAGATCAGGCAAGTTGGAGTCTCTTAGGACTACATTAGAAGAATGATGTTCCAGTTTCCATTGAAAGACAAGGCTCCTACTTGGTTGAACAGTCTTAATATGGATAACATCAACAGTTGGAAAGAGTTGGCTCTTGCATTTCAAAAGAAATATTACCCTCCAGAGCGAACTGCAACCCTTTGGAGTAAGATCACGAATTTCAACCAGGGTTCAGATGAGAGTTTGTATGAAGCATGGGAAAGGTTCAAGGATCTATTGAGATTGTCCCACATCACGGTCTTGATAAGTGGTTCCTGTTCTAGTCATTCTATAGCGGTTTAGGGAATGAGAGTTATACATTGCTTCATTCAGCTGCTAGTTGACGATTCATGAATCAGGAAGTTAATGCTGCATATGAGTTGATTGAAGAGATCGCTATTTATAATTCACAGTTTGGCAATCCTAGAGGAAATTTGAAGAAAGGTGGAAAGCATGTAGTTGATGACATATACAAATGTTTAGCTTCACAAATCAATGCCATAAGCCAAAAGCTCGACAAGATTAGTACTGCAACTCCTCCACCATCACCTTTAGCTACGATGGCTACACTTTTTGGATGTATAGAACCTCTCTGCGATTCCTGTGGTTCATTCGGTCACAGTTCACAATCATGTCATAATTCAGTAGATCAAGTGTGTGTCTTCCAAGTCTAAAAGAACAACCCGTTCTCTAACACAAACAATCCAGGGTGGAAGGATCATCTAGTTTTCCTACAAAAACAACAATAATATGCAGAATCCACAGCAATTTATACCACCTCAACAGGTTCATCAGCAGGTGCAATGTTTCGCACCACTACAACTACCAGGTTTTAGTAGTCCACCATTGCCAGCACCACCAGCTCAACCTAGCAGTGAAATTTTAGAGTTAAAGAACATGATGCTACAGATGCAGAAGAATATGGAGGTAATGCAGGCTCACAATAAACAACTAATAACACCCAGCTAGTTGAGACTACACAGTCTATAGCTTAGCTGTAATAGGGTCCACAGCCTCCTCAACCAAATCCACAAGCCTAGAGAGAAAATTATAATTCCATCACTACCAGTAGAGGGACCCACTATGAAGGTCCTAAGATGCCCACTAAAACTGCTGATTCAAAGATAGGAGTGCAGAACGGCAAGACCAACAGTGTGATAATTGAGGAGATTGCAAAGCCTACAACCTCTGCGGAGAAAGATGTCGCGGAGAAGAGAGCTCTAGTAGCTGACTAGCCCATTGATATGTTGACACCTCCCAAAGTGCCACTACCCTTCCCGAATATGGTAGATAGGATTAAGAATGACAATCACTTCCGTAAGTTTCTCGATATTGTTAAAACTTTATAAGTTATTGTGCCTTTTATTGACTTGATTACGCAGGTACCTACATATACTAAATATTTGAAAGAATGTAGTCCTATTTTGCAGAATAAGTCTCCACCTAAACTCAAGGGCCCTGGGAGTTTTTCGATACCCTGTAACATTGGTCTACTTTTTATTAATAAAACTTTATGTGATTTCGGGGCCAGTGTTAGTGTTATGCCGTTGTCTACTTGCAGAAAATTAGATATGGATTCCTTAAAGTTTACTAACATTACCTTGGAGATGGTGGATAGAAGTGTGAAATACCCAAAAGGTATTTTGGAGTATGTCCCGATAAAAATACTAGTGGAAAAATAAAGATATGCTATACTTCATTTGCTCCGGTGTTTTTTTGGTGAATTAAAAAAACGGAGTAATTACTGTATGCGCAAACTAAGAGCAAAGTTAAGACTCCGGTTATGAATTCACTAGAGAAAATAAGTATATACCCCGGTTGTCTTACTATTAAACCGGAGTAAAAAGTCTAAACAAAAAAAGACGGACATAACATATAATATATTACACATCTAGCTAGGGTCCTTCTTGTTCCAGACAAAACCCCACCCAAAAACCTTCTTCTTCATTCCACACAAAACCCCTTCACATTAATTCCTTCTTCCTTCTTCTTCCTTGATTCGTTTTTGTGTGAAACAAAAGAAAAATGAATGTAATTTACAGATCTTAAGAATGTAATTTGAGAAGCAATAACTATTTCGAGATCTTAAGAAGCAATAACTATTTTTTAATGGTTGACTTTTTGGATTTCTAGAAAGGTAAGTGATTTCTTTATTTTTAATTTTTTCAAATCCTCACTAATTTCTCCTCAAATTCTCTCAAATGCGTCGTTGCTTATGCTGCTGGGTGGAATCGAACTTGTGAACTACTGTTACGGTTTTTTTCCTCTCAAATTGTCTAAAATTTCGTTAATTTTGAACTATTGTTGGTGCTGCTGCTTGAACGGCTTAAAATTTGTGTTTGTTAGATATTTTGGTTAGGGTTTGGGTTTGTCTGATATTGCTGCATTTGGGGATTTGATTTAGTTTTCAAGTTTGTGCTTTGTGTAATTAGGGCTTTTGTTTGGATTTTCTTTGGTTTTCGGTGGCTGTGGGTTGGGGCTTCAGTGGTCGTGGGTTTTTAATCTGCGGTATTAGTGGCTTTGGGTTGCGGCGTTGGAGGTTGTTGTTTGGTTGTGGTTTTTGTTGGCTGTGGGTTGAGATAGTTGTGGGTTGTGGTTTCGGTGGCTGTAGGTTGCAGCTTTGGAGGCTTTGTGTTTTGGATACAAGTTCAGGCCTTTGGATTTGTTTTCAGTGGGTTGTGGGTTTGGTGGCTGTTTGTGCGGGATTTGGGTTGAGATGGTGGTGGACAGGTCGGCGGCACCACCAGTCCGGCCACCACTGTCCTTCGACTCCCACATCTACTTGTTTAATTACAGTTTTTTGTTTTGTTTTATTGATATTGTTTTTTGTTTAAGTTGTTGACTTGTTTACATATTCACAATTTAGTGTTTATTTAGTTGAATTTTAGATTTGATTGATGTCTTTTCATACTTTCAGATTTAATTCATTTGCATTGTATAAGGGATGTTTTGTTTTGATATTTGGTTAATTTGATTTCAATACTTAAATAAATTGTCACATTTAACTCATTCAAATTGAATAATTTCAGATTTTTGGTGTTGAATACATAGTGACCTACCATATAGTTACAAGTACAAATCACATAAGTTTTAAGTTCACCTAGCTTATTGTTAGCTCTAGCTACATATTAGTCTTTATATAATAGAGCTAACACATGGACTTCATTTAACATTCATTCATTCAATTTTTATCTCACTAGTTTCTCTGTTGTTGCGTATATTTTGGTTCCTTGTTTTCCATTCAAGATGGGTGATGCTACTGCCAAAATAACCAACCACCATGTTTACGACGTCTCCATTGATGTCCTCGGTCAAAATCCTTCTAAATGCTTCGATGATGATGACCGCCTCAAAAGAACTGGTACGATATTTATATGAATCATTTGAGTATCAACTCTTTGTTTCAACTAAAAGTAATAAATAAATCGTACCAAGATACGTGATATTTAAACATGAGTATAGTTTTTGAACATTTTACTCTAGGATGAAATATAATTTAAAAATTCGGCTTGTGTAAAATATGTTACATTGAATTACAAAACATGTACATGTAGTATACATGTATTGATAAAGTTGCGCTATTATAGGTGGTTCTAAGGTCAAGTTTTGTGGAATGATTCAGTACACGAACTTATTTGGAGTAGCCATAGGATATACAATCTCGGCATCTATCAGTAGTATGAAGGGAGTTACACTTAACCATCATCGCTCAGAATGAAAGTAATATATATTTTAATTCGAAGATTGGTAAAGAGATTTAAAGTGTTTGTTAATGGGTGTTTATGATTAATATTATTAACAATTTAACAGGGTAGTCAAAAGATTAAACTGTTTTCATGACAGTGGAGGAAAGAACCCATGTCACATGTCAAGCAACTATATATCATAGCGTTTAATCATATTTTCTCAGATTCCTGACTTTGATCAAATATGGGGCTCTCAATTGTTGCTGCTGTTATGTCTTTTACTTACTCTGCCATCGGTCTTGCTCTCAGAATTGTTCAAATTGCAAGTACAGATTCCTCCCAAAATCTACATTTTGAACTTGATTTATATAAGTTATTGTACAATATTGATTAATGTATGGTCTTTTCATACCCTTTTTGGAAACTGCAGCTAACAAAACATTCAAGAGTAGTTTCACTTGGATAAGTGTTAGAACAGTTACTGAAACACAAAAGATTTGGAGGAGTTTCCAAGCCCTTGGTGACATTGCTTTCGCCTACTCGTTCTCTATCATTCTTATTGAGATCCGGGTACTGATACAAATTCATCTATACAATGAGTTGTAACATTAGTTTAGAGTATGATATTTAAATAAGGTACTGATTATGTTAGTTATCTACGCGTTTATCTCTTTCTTTGCACATGACACAGTGAAATCTCCTCCATCAAAATCCAAAATAGTGAAGAAAGCATCATTCATAAGTAATGCAGTAACAACAATATTGTACATTTTATGTGGGTGCATGGGTTATGCAGCATTTGCTGATCTTATATTAGGAAATCTTCTTTACTGGTTTCGGCTTTTACAACCCATACTGGCTCCTTGACATAGGCAACGTAGCCATAGTAATCCAACCATTATTATGGCAACGTAGCCATAGTAATCTTCTTGAAAAATTGTGTTCAATAAGAATATTAAACAAAAGAGTTTAAATAAGCTTAACAAAAAATAATTATTTTTTATTTATAAATAATATTTTATGTCTTATAAAATATTTTGAAAGGTTTCTAAAAATAAAATTTTTAAGAGTTTCCTAATTTATTTTAAGGCAAGGGCATAAAGGTATTTTCCACTACTTAGGATAATTATGGGCTTTACCAAATACTACTTTGGGGCCTATAAATACCCTTTAAAACCCAAATTTTCATATTTCATCTTTCATAATTTTCATTAGAATTCCAAAATTTAGAGAGAGAAGAAAAAACAAGATTTCCGAAAAAAAATTGTTCGATCTTACGAAGGAGAGAAAAAAAAAAGAGGTTCGTTTTTTTCTTTGGAGTTCGTGGACCGGAGCCCTCAGCGGAACCTCCTTGCCACCGCCAGCCACTGCACGCTGGCCACCTCCTCCCCTTGGTTTTTGGTAATTTCGAATATAAGAAAAAATCTTCTCTTCCTTTACGATTCAATTTTGCAAATTGAACTTTATATTTATGTTCAATCATGATTTTATAAATTTCAATCATGTTTTATGAAGTTATGATTTGTTTTAAAGCATGAATTAATTTGTTGTTCATGAAATTTTAGATTAGGCTTTATAAGGAAATAAATTCTTGATTTTTATGAGTATATTGATTTAATCTTCAATATTATGATCATGAATTGTTATTGAGTGAATTTATGATGATTTTATGAAGTTTAGATTGATTTCTAAAGGCTTTAATCATAAATGAAAATTGCTGTGCAAATTTTGTAATCATGAAATTCAATAGAATAAATATTATGAACACGTTTTGACTTATGAAAAATTATTCTAAAGCATAGGTTGGTTTCATAATGATGTTAGTAGATTGTAAAAGAGTTTTATGATAAATTAATGATGTTTTTATGAGTTTTGTATGAGTTAAAAGTTAATTAATAAATCTAAAATTTTATAAAAACAAGTTGAAATAAGTTTGAAGTGTTCATATTATGCTAGTATGATCACATATTAATTCAATGATGTTACATATGATTTTTAGTATGTTTCATGAAGTATAAAAGTGATTTTAAGCATGTTTAACATGCTGTCCAGATTTTGTAAAGTGAATAATTAGGCTTTTAAAGTGTGTAATTAGCATGAATTGATCATATAAATTAAGTAATACATTGTATGATTGATCTGTACTGTGTTGTTTTTGAGGCTTTTCAAGGTGTTTTGGTTACTTTAAATTTCTGTCCACTTTTCTAAAGTGACATAAAATTGATGTTGAGGTTTTATAAAGTATAAATAAGTCCCGAAAATCAAGTAATCTTTCAATAGAAAATTAGAAGTAAAGTATGGAATTAAATAGAGACCATATAAGGAATGTTTTGGACAAGTTTCCGATATAGAAGTTAGTTTATAGTTGTTGTAGAAGTTAGTCAACAAGGTTTTATTTTAGTTTTGGTTTTCTTTATGTAGGAGACCTTGAGTTAGTCAACTTTTAATTTAGTAATCTTTCACAAGTTACGTAAGTACTAAAGACAGACATAAGAATTAGTATCCATGCTTGGACGGTCTTTTGTGTTATGAAACATTGTTATACTTGTTTGAACTATGAATTGATGTGCATGACAAGTTTTATTAGAAGCATGTTGACATTCCATGTTGACTAGCAATATAAATTTTGTAAGATTGAATTGGAATGTTATGATCAGTTTAAGTTGGCCAATAGCTTGTTAATAAAGGAAGGAAGTTATTTTAAAGTTGGTTAGTTACTTAATCAACAAGGAAAGTAGTTGTGAATTTTTATTCACATGATTGAAAGGAGTTAATGAGCAATTATTTTATACATGTTGCCACTCACAGTTTAACGTGTGGTCAAGGAAAAAGTAAATAGTATCCACTCATAGTTAATGTGTGGTTATGGAAGTTCAGTTTTATGAAAGGACACATATGAGATTAATTTTTAATCACATTAAAGTGAAGATAATTAATATGGCTTACTTGATTTGATGCATACTTTTATGTGATGTTATGTGAGTCATAACATTGTTAAACCGGTTAATCACGTAAAGTGTAAGTGGATTTGCATCAAAACTCTTGGAATGTATATACCTTGAGTATGAACAAAGGGGGGAGTCGTATGGCATAGTGATCTATGACTTCTAGTTGGAGTACAAGACGTTGTACTCTTTTATATTTTTAGTGCGCTGGATTTCCGTCACTTATTGTGACATATGTAATACCTTCATGGAGTTGCTCCCAAGTTGGTGTCCAATGGGGCAATTTTAGAGGAAAGGAAACCCGTTCGATGCAGAATCCAAATGTTTAAATATGATAATTAATTTGTTGAGTCTATGCACAGGTGAAAGGTTGTCAAAGGTAAGTTGTGTGTATGGTTTAGTTCTTGTTGTTTTGTTGCATAGTCTTTAGTAGTTATGTACTCAGCTTTGCTGACTGTTTGTTTTGTGTGCATGGCTTTGTCTTCGACTTGGCCCTACAATGACCCACTTGTTGGTGAGTAGCCTTCTAGTATAAGAAAAGCTACAACTACAAGTGGGCATAAGTGATTACATGTTGGGCTGGAGTGAGAGCGCTTGTTGTGTAGTTTTTAGTTTTATTTTGATTGCTTATGAAGTACTAACCTTTATTTGGATGTTGCTTAATTTTCAAAGTTTCTAGTTTTTGTTTTTAAGGGCCATTAATATGGTTCTGAAGTGTAATAAAGTTTTAGGTTGATATTTTGGATGAATGTTTGAATTTGGCTTTGAGACTTGTTTTGATGTTTAGTTTTAAATTTGTTTTGGTTTTAAGACTTCCGCTGTAGTACTTTGATAAATCCCTTAGCCGTTATCACGGTGGAGGTAATACTTTGGTTTTTCCGTTATTAGGAGTTTTAATAATTATAATTCCGAAAATTTATAATCTGTTTTCCGGAAAAATATAGGTTAGAAAGTTAGGAAATTCTAGGGTGTTAAAAGTGGTTACCAGAGCTTAGATTTTGAGATAAAATAAATTTTATTTTTGGGGGTACCCTATGTTTTATTTTGGGAAAGAGGAATTTCTTATTTCGGAAAGTTTTTGGAAATGGAATTTTTCTAAAAATAGTAATTTCCGAAAATAGAAAGTTTCGAAAAATAAATTATGTGTGTAGATATGCAAGGAATTCAGGTTCGTATTATATGTTATTGCTTTAATACCATGTGGTGAGTTTGGGTAGGAAGTTTGCGCATATAGGATAGACTTAATTTCTGTTCTTTCATGCATTGAAGTTCATGTTTTAAGGTGTTGCTTATGTGAATAGTTGCGTGTAAAGAAAATTGTATGTTAGCCGTAAAACCCTTTTGTAGATTTATTAGTTTTGTTTTATTTCGGGAAGGATGATCCATTAGTCTTAAGTGTTGTGCAGGATGTTGTATAGTGTGCCTAGTAAAGACACACAAATAGGAACCTTAGGGAAGAAAGACTATGAGAGTCCACCCCAGTATTTTTGGAAAATACGGTTTTACTGTTGGTATATGACTACTGTATTGAAGCTGCCACAATGGGACCTGCCCGACCATGTATTAACCCTAATTATTAATTATTTGCCCGACCATTCTCCCTACATAGAAATCAAGGCAAAGTTTAGCGATTTCCAATTTGCTGGAGGACATTCGAACCACTCTAAATATAAGGATGCGATTCGCCAATGGGGCTGTGATTGGAGATACTTGGAAGGTTACATTGCTAGGAAAGAGAAGGAGTATTAGGAGATGAATGCAAGTGAAGAGACCCTGCCTCACCAAGCCCAAATAGTCAAGAAAATGAAGAGATGACGGTGAAGGAGACTACTATTGGTTCAAGAACTGATGAGTCAAGTGACAGTTCATGTTATAAAATCGAGAACCCGGATCCAGTAATTCCTGTGTATGTAGACTTGGTAACCGATTCTGAGGAGGATGAAGCAGAGTTAGATCCTGAGGAAGAAATGGAAGATGATACAAAAGATGATCCTGAATTTATACCAAAGAAATATATGATGTCAAGGGACAAGAAGGACAATGTTAATGTTTAGAGATTTTTGTTTAGATACAATTTAGTAAATATTGTTTAGTATTTCTGATGTTTAGAATGTTGAGCAATTTAGATTATTGTTTATGTTAGTTTGAATAATTGGCAGTGGGCCATAAGAAATAATAAGAGGAATTAAATGATAAATTTCTTTTAGGAAATGAAGCCTTAAGTAGAATAGAACCAAGGGAATTATTTTTATTTCTTATGTGCTTTATTCTTATTTTAATGGTTGTGTAAACAATCAAAACTAAGTGAATCATTCGCTCTAAAAGAAAAACTTCTTTTGTGTGACGAAATGAGAAAGTGTTTTATGTTATAAGTTTATGCTGTTCTAACTTAGAGTTAGACATAATTTTATATAAAGGTCTATTCCTCTACAGGAGAAATAGAATGGCTGGATGTAACAACAATCAGCTGAATGAAGTAGTGAGGTAATTAGCTAATGTAGCTGAACAGTTAGCTGCCAGAGGAAATGGAAATGGTAGTGACCCTGCTGGGGAACTTTTCAAGAAGATTTCTCAAAGTAAGCCACCCACTTACCAAGGAGAGCAAAATCCAACTATTCTAGAGGAATGGTTAAGAGAGTATAATAAGTTGTTTGGGGCAGTTGAGTGTCCAGAAGAGCTGAAGATGAACCATGTTGTTTATTATCTGAGAGGAGAAGGTGATCTATGGTGGTCACAAAATGTGGTTGTGATTAGGGCTTTACTAGGGTTTAAATGGGATATGTTTCAGGAGCAAATCCGTAATAAGTTCTATCCTATGTTCATTCAGAAACAAAAGGCTGAAGAGTTTTTAGAGCTTCAGATGGGAAGTATGTTTGTCACTGAGTACTACTCTAAGTTTATAGAATTTTCTACGTTTGCTCTCGAAGCCGTAGCAACTGAGAGGTTGAAGGCTAGTCATTTTGAAAGAGGGTTACCCTTAGACCTTCAGTCACAATTAGCTGGGCAGATTTTTGAATCTTTAGATGAGTTATATGGTAGATCTGCACACCTGTATGCCATAGACTAGAAGAAGGAGGAGGTATAGAAGGAAGGTGAGACGAGGGAGAAAAGGAAGGATGGTGGAGGAAATTTCAACCAACAAGGGAATCATGGTGGATTTAAGAAACCTCATTTCAACAACAACTTCCAGGGTAATAGGTGAAACTTTGGGAAACCTACTTCTAGAAATGGGAATAGAGCTCATATGGCTAATCAAGGAGGGCATGTGTACTTTTGTAAGAAGTGTCCTAACAATCACCCAGGAAAGGACTGTGCAGGGAAACCAGTGACTTGTTGGTTGTGTAACAAACTTGGACACCGTGAGTATGACTGTTTCTCTAAGAACAAAGGAAAGGAGGAACAAAATTCTCAATCTAGGGGAATTCTGCTGGGGGACATCAAAAGGGTTTCCAAGGAAATATGGGAGGAAAGGTGACGCCTCAAGCCGGAAATAGGAATGGTAGTGGGAATGGAGGGAGACAAGATAAGACCTCAAACACTAGAAAGCTGGATGTGATGGCTCGAAGTGAAGCTGATGCTAGTAAAGATGTAATTACTTGTACATTTTCTATTCACTCTCTTCCTGTTAAAGTTTTGTTTGATTCCGGTGCAATGTATTCTTTTGTATCCACTAAGATTCTAGACAAGTTAAAGCATGTGTTGAGAAAAGTAGATACAATAGACATGTCAATAGTGCTACCCTCAGGGCAGGAGGTACAGTGTTCAAAGAGATTTTAGGATGTTCTTATTGAAATTTAGGGAGTGGAGTTTAAGGCTAACCTAATCGCGTTTGATTTAGGTGACTTAGAAATGATTCTGGGGATGGATTGGTTAAGTAAGCATAAGGATGAGATTCTATGTGAGCCACAAAAGATCTCGTTAATCAACAAGGGTAAGAAGGTGAGCTATTGGAGGGGAGGAAGACAAAAAAAAACAAAAAAACAAAATAGTGTCAGTAATGAGGTTTGCAAGGTTTGTGAGGAAAGGTTTTCCAATTTACCTTTGTAGTATAAGGGATTTGGATCATGTTGAGACTGCTAAGCCCAAGGACATTGAGGTAGTAAGGGACTTTCTAGATGTTTTTCCGGAATAGATTCTGGGGATGCCTCCTAAGCGGGAGATTGACTTTACCATAGACTTAGTCCAAGGAACAACACCTATTTCCAAAGCACCCTATAGGATGGCACCTGTAGAAATGAGTGATTTGAAAGAGCTGTTACAAGATTTGTTGGAAAAGCGTTACATTAGGCCTAGTGCTTCACCTTTGGGAGCACTAGTACAGTTTGTGAAGAAGGATGGGAGTTTAAGGTTTTGTATTGACTATAGGGAGCTGAATAAGGTGACAATCAAAAATAAGTATCCTTTACCGAGGACTGATTACTTGTTTGATCAATTAAAAGGAGCTACAGTGTTTTCAGAGATTGAATTGAGGTCAGGATACCATCAATTGAGGATTGCTAATGAGGACATACCGAAAACGACTTTTCGTACAAGATATGGGCACTATGAGTTCACTGTTATGCCTTTTTGGGTTAACCACTGCGCCTGCAATTTCCATGGATCTAATGAATAGGATTTTCCAATGATTTTTGGATAACTTTATATTTGTTTTCATTGATGGCATATTAGTGTACTTTAAGAGTAAAGAGGAACATGTGGAACATTTGAGGACAATTTTGATGCCATTAAGAGAGAATGAATTGTAATGGTAAGTTCTCGAAAGGTGAGTTCTGGTTGGAGAAAGTAGCATTCTTGGGAAATATTGTGTCAAAATAGGGAGTCGAAGTAGATCCAGCCAAGATTGAAGTAGTTAAGGAGTGGCCTACACCTAAGAATGTAACGGATGTACAGAGTTTCTTAGGGTTAGCAGGTTATTATAGGAGGTTTTTAAAGGACTTTTCGAGGATTACTAAACCCATGACATCCTTAATGAAGAAAGGCTGTACGTTTGAGTTGCGTGATAAGTGGGAAGAGGCATTTCAGACCTTAAAGGAGCATTTGACTACAACTCCAGTGCTGACTTTGCCAGACGGAAGTGACTCTTATGATGTGTATAGTGATGCTTCTAAAAATGGTTAGGATGTGTGTTAATGCAAAATAAAACGGTGATTGCATATGCTTCAAGGCAATTGAAACCATGCGAGGCAAATTACCCTACGCATGATCTTGAGTTAGCAACGATGGTGTTTGCGTTATGGAGTCATTACTTGTATGGGATAAAATGTAGGATATACAGGGACCACAAGAGTTTAAATTACTTTTTCACTCAGAAAGATTTAGACATGAGACAGAGGAGATGGCTTGAGTTGATCTAGGATTATGACTTAGATATCCAATACCATGAAGGGAAGGTCAATGTGGTAGCAGATGCTTTAAGTCGTAAAACAAACCATGGAGTTAATACTTTGGTGGTTGCTAAGAACTATGTAAGGATATCGAGAGATTGAGGTTAGAAATAGTGAAGGAGGGAGAGTTGGAAGGAATTCTTTGTAATCTTAGTATCCAACCAACAATATTGAGGAAATTAAGAAGAACCAGGAGGGACATGTGAAATTGGATAGGTTTAAGGGAAATTTGAAAGCAAGAAAAGCTGTGGACTTCAAGTTCGATGAGGATGGAAGTTTAAGTTATAAGGGAAGGTGGTGAGTACCACAAAAATATGAGGATCTAAAATAAAAAATCATAGAGGAGGGTCATAATACCTCGTATTCAGTGCATCCTTGAGGCGATAAGCTGTATAAGGACTTAAAGAAGGTACATTGTTAACCTAGGATGATAAGAGAAGTGGCTGAATTTGTGAGCAAGTGTCTTACTTGTCAAAACGTGAAATTTGAGCATAAGAGACCACAAGGAGAGGTCCAACCACTTGAAATACCAGGATGGAAATGGGATTGCATATCAATGGACTTTGTGATTTGCTTGCCAAAGTCGAAGAATCAAAATAATACCATATGGGCTGTAGTGGATAGGTTTACTAAGTCAGCGGTGTTTATACCTATGAAAGAGACTTGGAAAATGGAACAACTTGCAAAGGCTTACATAAAACATGTTGTGAGGCTGCATGGTGTTCCAAAGGATATCGTGTCAGATAGGGATTCTAGGTTTCTTTCGAAATTCTGGAAAAGTGTCTAGGAGAACTTTGGTACAATGTTGAAGATGAGTACAACATTCCATCCAGCAACCAATGGACAAAATGAAAGGACCATACAAACTTTAGAGGACATGCTAAGAGATTGTGTAATGGATTTTCAACGGAATTGGGAGGATCACTTAGATCTCATTGAGTTTTCATACAACAATAGCTAACATGCAAGTATTGGCATGGCACCTTTTGAGGCTTTTTATGGGAGGAAGTGTAGGATCCCCTTGTGTTGGAATGACATAAGTGAGACAGTGATTCTAGGACCTCAATTGATTGAAGAAACCACAAATAAAATAAGGGTAATACTATCAAAGATTCAAGCAGCACAAGATAGACAAAAGTCCTATGCGGACCAAAAACGCCAAGAAGTTGTATTTGAAGTTGGCGATAAGGTGTTACTTAAGGTATCACCATTGAAGGGAGTAATGAGGTTCCGAAAGAAGGGAAAATTAAGCTCAAAATACATAGGACCCTATGAGATCTTGCAAAGGGTTGGAAAGGTGGCCTATAAGCTAGCATTACCAATGGAGTTGAGCAACGTTCACAATGTCTTTCATGTGTCTCAACTAAGGAAGTATGTTCCAGATGAGTCACATGTGTTACAACCTGAAAATAGAGTTAGACCAAAGTTTGACCTATGAAGAAAGGCCAATTAAGATCCCAGAGTCAGGGATACTCATAGAAAAAGTGTCAAAATAGTGAAGGTATTGTGGGCTAACCAAGAAACCAAAGAACCTATGTGGGAAGCTGAAGATATGATGAGAGAAAAGTATCCAGAGTTATTTCAGGTTAGTAAGTACAGTTACGGGAACGTAACTCGATTGTTAAGGGGGGTAGAAAGCGATCTAATTTTCGCGCGTTTTACCCTCAATTTTGCAAGTTTTTATAAGTTTCTGCGACTTTTAAGTAAAAGTTCTATGTTTGTCTACTGAAAAGTTGTCAAGTGAAAGTTAAGTAAGTGTATAAGGTCTAAAACTACATAGTATTATAATGAAAAAGTTCGAAGTAAATGTAGTCTCTATTCAAATTCCATACACTAATTTACACAAAGTTTAGGGACGAAGCTTCTTTTAAGGGGGTAGACTGTAATACCACATATTTACACGTATTTTAAGGAACTATTTTTTCATTTTTTACGTGTAATTTTAATATTTTTATTGAAAAATTGTGTTCAGTAAGAATATTAAACAAAAGAGTTTAAATAATCTTTAATCAAAAATAATTATTTTGTGTTTATAAATAATATTTTGTCGTATAAAATATGGTTTCTAAAAATAGAATTTTTAATAGTTTCCTAATTTATTTTAAGGCAAGGGCATAAAGGTATTTTCTACTACTTAGGATAATTATGGGCTTCACCAAATCCTACTTTGGGGCCTATAATTACCCTTTAAAACCCAAAATTTCAGTTTTCATCTTTCATAATTGTCATTAGGATTCCAAAATTTCGAGAGAGAAAGAGAGAGAAAAAAAGAAAGATTTTCGAAGGAAAACTGAAAAAAAAGCTGCTCGGTTTTACGAAGGAGAAGAAAAAAAAAGAGGTTGGTTTTTTTTGGAGTTTGTGCGCCGGAGCACTCACTAGAGCCTCCTCGCCACCGCCGGCCACCTCCTCCCCTTGGTTTTCGGTAATTTCGAATATAAAAAAAATTCTTCTCTTTCTTTTTGATTCAATTTTGCAAATTCTTGATTTTTATGAGTTTTATTGATTTAATCTTCAATATTATGATCATGAATTGTTATTGAGTGAATTTATGATGATTTTATGAAGTTTAGATTGATTTCTAAAGGCTTTAATCATAAATGAAAATTGCTGTGCAAATTTTGTAATCATGAAATTCAATAGAATAAATATTATGAACACGTTTTGACTTATGAAAAATTATTCTAAAGCATAGGTTGGTTTCATAATGATGTTAGTAGATTGTAAAAGAGTTTTATGATAAATTAATGATGTTTTTATGAGTTTTGTATGAGTTAAAAGTTAATTAATAAATCTAAAATTTTATAAAAACAAGTTGAAATAAGTTTGAAGTGTTCATATTATGCTAGTATGATCACATATTAATTCAATGATGTTACATATGATTTTTAGTATGTTTCATCAAGTATAAAAGTGATTTTAAGCATGTTTAACATGCAGTCAAGATTTTGTAAAGTGAATAATTAGGCTTTTAAAGTATGTAACTGGCATGAATTGATCATATAAATTAAGTAATACATTGTACGATTTTTTAAGGAGTTTTGGTTACTTTAAAATGCTGTCCACTTTTCTAAAGTGACATTAAATTTATGTTGAGGTTTTATAATGTATAAATAACTCTCGAAAATCAAGTAATCTAGCAATAGAAAATTAAAAGTGAAGCATGGAATTGAATAGAGACCATATATAAGGAATGTTTTGGACAAGTTTCCAATATAGAAGTTAGTTTAGAGTTGTTGTAGAAGTTAGTCAACAAGGATTTAATTTAGTTTTGGTTTTCTTTATGTAGGAGACATTGAATTAGTCGACTTTTAGAAGTTGTGGCGGAGCACCACTATTTCACAAGGTACGTAAGTACTATGGACAAACATAAGAATTATAATTCATGCTTGGATGGTCTTTTATGTTATGAAACATTGTTATGCTTGCTTGAATTATGAATTGATGTGCATGGCAAGTTTTATTAGAAGCATGATTATATATTATGTTGACATTCCATGTTGAATAGCAATATAAATTTTTTAAGATTGAATTGCAATGTTATGATCAATTTAAGTTGGCCAATTGCTTGTTAATAAAGAAAGGAAGTTATTTTAAAGTTGGTTAGTTACTTAATCAACAAGAAAGGTAGTTGTGAATTTTTATGCACATGATTAAAAGAAGTTAATGAGCAATTATTTTATACATGTTGCCACTCACAGTTTAATGTGTGGTCAAGGAGAAAGTAAATAGTAGCCACTCACAGTTAATGTGTGCTAAAGGAAGTTCAGTTTAATTAAAGGACACATATGAGATTATTTTTGAATCACTTTAAATTGAAGATAATATATATGGCTTGCTATATTTGATGCATACTTTTATGTAATGTTATATGTGAGTCATAACATTGTTAAACCAGTTAATCACGTAAAGTGTAAGAGGATTTGCATCAAAACTCTTGGAACGTATATACCTTGAATATTAACAAAGGGGGGAGTCGTATGGAATAGTGATCTATGACTTCTAGTTGGAGTACAAGATGTTGTACCCTTTTATATTTTTAATGCGCTGGAATTCTGTCACTTATTGCGACATAGGTAATACCTTATTGGAGTTGCTCCCAAGTTGGTGCCCAATAGGGAGATTTTAAAGGAAAGGAAACCCGTTCGATGGAGAATCCAAAATTTTAATCATAATAATTAATTTGTTGAGTTTATGCACAAGTGAAAGGTTGTCAAAGGTAAGTTGTGTGTGCGTTTTAGTTCTTGTTGTTTTGTTGCATAGTCTTTAGTAGTTATGTACTCTACTTTGCTGAATGTTTGTTTTATGTCCATGGCTTTGTCTTGGACTTGGCCCTACAATGACCCACTTGTTGGTGAGTAGTTGTCTAGTATAAGAAAAGCTACAGGTATAAGTGGGCATAAGTCATTTCATACTGGGCTGGAGTGATAGCGCATAATGTGTAGTTTGTAGTTTTATTTTTATTCCTTATGAAGTACTAACTTTTATTTGGATGTTTCTTAATTTTCAAAGTTTCCAGCTTTGGTTTTTAAGGGCCATTATTATGGTTCCTAAGTTTAATAAAGTTTCAAGTTGATTTTTATTTTGGCTGTTAGTTTGAATTTTTCATTCAAACTTGTTTTGAAGTTTAGTTCTAAATTGGTTTTGGTTTTAAGACTTTCGCTGTAGTACTTTGATAAATGCTTTAGCCGTTATCACCGTGGCGGTAATACTTTGGCTTTCCATTGTTTGGAGTTTTAATAATTATAATTTTTAATATTCATAATATGTTTTCCGGAAAAATATATATTAGAAAGTTAGGAAATTCCAGGGTGTTACAGTGATGCCAGTGACTATGCAGTTGGAGCAGTTCTAGGCCAAAGGAAGCATACGGTTCTCCATGCAATTTATTATGCCAGCAAGACACTTGATCCAGCTCAAGTGAATTATGCCACTATCGAGAAGGAGTTAATAATAGTTGTGTATGCACTTGACTAGTTCCGATCAAACATACTGGGCTCGAAAGTAATTGTTCACACTGACCATGCTGCTCTTAAATACCTCCTAGCCAAGAAGGAAGCAAAGCCAAGGTTGATCAGGTGGATCCTATTGCTGCAAGAGTTTGATCTCGAGATTCGTGATAAGAAGTAAGGGGAAAATATAGTAGTTGATCATCTTTCAAGAATTCGATTCGAAGATGCAAAGCTCGTGTCTATTGATGATTCCTTCCCCGATGATCACTTTCATTCAGTTGCAGTTAAATCTCCTTAGATCGCCGATTTTTCTAATTACATTGCAGGAGGTGTCTTGCCTCCTAATCTTTCGTCATATCAAAAGAAGTGGTTTCTTCACGATGTTCGATGATAGTTTTGGGATGACCCGAATTTGTTTCGAGAATGTGCTGATGGTTATACCGACAATGTGTTCCTGATTGGGAGTTTTATGGGATCCTGAGCCATTGCCTCTCATCACCTTATGGAGGTCATGCAGGTCCTTCAAATACAATGTTCAAGGTACTATAGTTTGGATTCTATAAGCCTAATCTATTTAAGGATGCTCGAGATTTTGTGTTGTCTTGTGATGCATGTCAGAGGACCAAAAGTATTTCGAAACGTCATTAGATTCCTCAAAATGGGATTCCAAAGGTTGAGATTTTTGATGTGTGGGGTATTGATTACATGGGTTCATTTCCTTCTTTTAATGGAAATTGATTCATATTGGTGGCCGTTGATTATGTTACGATGTGGGTAGAAGCTATTGCAACACCGAATGCAGACTCTAATACTGTGCTACGATTGTTTAAGCAAGTCATTTTCCCGAGATTCGGAAATCCTAGAGCTATTATCAGTGATGGGGGTTCTCACTTTCACGAGAAGCGGCTTCCTAAGATACTTGAGAAGTATGGAGTCTATCATCGTACCGGGTTACCTTACCATCCATAGACTAGCGGTAAAATTGAGGTTTCTAATCAGGAAATCAAAGCCATTTTAGAGAAGACATTTACAAAATTAAGGAAATATCAGAGTAGTAAGCTTCATGATGCATTCTGGGCATATAGAACGACATTTAAGACACCTATTGGTACATTTCCATATCGATTAGTGTACGGGAAAACATGTCATTTACTAATTGAGTTGGAATATAAGGCCTACTGGGCGGTAAGGGAGCTTAATATGGATGCCAAGCTTACAGGTGAGAAGCGGTTACTTCCTTTGAATGATCTTGATGAATTTCGATTAGGATCCTGTGATAGTGCTAACATTTACAAGGAGAAGACTAAGAAATGGCACGATAAGCGAATCACGAGAAAGGAGTTCCAAGTGGGTGACAAAGTCTTGTTATTCAACTCTAGATTGAAGCTTTTTCCAGAAAAGTTGAGGTCTAGGTGGAGTGGCCCTTTCATTGTTACCATGGTGAGTAAGTATGGATTCGTAGAGGTTCAGAATGACAAAGGAGAACGTTTCAAGGTTAACGGTCATCGCCTCAAGCATTATTATGAAGGTGATGTTGTTGGTTTGGTTGAGGAAGTCACTTTCCGAAACACACCCCCCCCGCCGCCCCCCCCCCA